>JAQOWZ010000343.1:0-55732 GCA_035578165.1 Stenolophus ochropezus
ACGCGCTATCTCAGAGTGAGTATATGAATTTAATGAAAATGTTTTTAGAAATATAGAAAAATTCATAATTCAATTATATGGTAAAAATCAAAATATTTCTACATTAAATTTCCTTCGAGGATTGTTAGCTACTTGAAGGATAATAGATAAGTTATCACCAACAGAAGACAGTTAGACATTGCTTAAGCTTATTATTGAACCCAAGTTTGGATAAATTCTTTAGAACCATTACTAAATTTACCAGACTATTTAAACATTATAATGGACAATATAATTATTTCGATTTTTCAAACCATATCATCAACTCCGGAAAATATCGTCGTATTAACAACATGCGGTTGTAAAAAAGTATCATAAATGCATATACATATTTATTATTAAATATAAACTAATTTTCATAATAATAGATAGTCGAATGAAGTCCTGCAGTTGTAAGGTAAACAAATGATCCTATATTGGGTCCTGTACGTGTATGGGTCAAAACCATTGCCACAATGTCGCACCAGCATTCCAGAAAGAAATCCTACAACCACTTTCAGAAGAAAGCGACGACTGACTGATAATTTCATTTCTATGATTTTTACAAATTATTTAAGTTTATTCCAAATAAAGTTTTGTTGATTCAGTAATATTAATTTTTGATTACCATTAATATTATTAAAGTTACACATTTATACTTCACATACTTATAAATATTCAAAATATGATTTCGTACAAGTAATAATACCTTTTTTTGCCTTAGAAATATTTTTTATTATTATTTATGTTGAGTTGCTATGATTTCAGTTTGTTGGCAAAGGCAGCGCGCGCGGTGGGTGACGTGAGGGGTAAGCAGCGAGCGATGCGGAATCCCGCTCAAGGCCAAAAGTGCAGTATTTCCTTAAAATTACTATTACACGAAAACTGTTTGCATTAATATTATGGAACAAGTACTATTACAATGATATTAAATGAAGCAAAAACTTTTTCAAATATCATTTTTTGATTTAACGCTTACTTTTGAAGATATTAGTTGGAAAATGTGAAAAACTTGTAAAAAGACACAATTTTTGCGGCTAGTCGAACGGAAATATGAGCAGATTTCTTCAGACTGGGCCCATAAGGACCCGTGTTAAATCAAAAATTCAATTTGATTTTAATGGAAAACTTGTACAGATTTTTTAATGAAATTTGGACAGTAGGTATAAAACTGCATTTCATATAGACTCTTGTACGTAACTCCAATTTTTTGACGACTCTGGCATTTCACTATATGAGGTATAAGCTTAAAGATTCTGAAGGTCCCATCTTTTTCGTTCAAAACACCTACGGGATGACACTTTTCAGGTGTTGTAGCACTCTACTATGAAGCTTACAACGTATTCATCAAAAATAAATAATATCTGACTTTTTTTGTCAAAAAGTCATATAAATATTTGCTTCCGCGCCCGAATTTTATAATTTTTTATCATATTTTATCCACAGTATTGGTCCAAAAGCATGTTTATAAATGTTTTAACAAAAAAATCCCTCTCAAAAATAGGTCAAATCTGACTTTTTTTTGTAAAAAATCATATAAATATTTGCTTTCGCGCCCGAATCTTATAATTTTTCATCATATTTTACCACAGTATAGGTCCAAAAGCATGTTTATGAATGTTTTAACAAAAATATCCATTTCAAGAATAGGTTAAATCTGACATTATTTTTGTAAAAAATCATATAAATATTTGCTTCCGCGCCCCGAATTTTATGATTTTCCATCATAAATTTAGGTAAAAGAAAACATTGCAACAAGAAAATTGCTATTACAAGTGTGGTAGGTATTCTAGAATCCAGCCAATGAATCTTACAATATACAACGTATTCATCAAACATAAATAAAATCTGACTTTTTTTTTGTAAAAAAATCATATAAATATTTGCTTCTGCGCCCGAATTTTATAATTTTTCATCATATTTTATCCACAGTATAGGTCCAAAAACATGTTTATGAATGTTTTAAACAAAAATATCCATTTCAAGATTAGGTAAAATCTGAGTTTATTTTTGTAAAAAATCATATAAATATTTGCTTCCGCCCCCGAATTTTATGATTTTTCATCATAATTTAGACAAAAAAACATTGCAACAAGAAAATTGCTATTTCAAGTGTGGTAGGTATTCTAGAATCCAGCCATTGAAGCTTACAATATACAACGTATTCATCAAAAATAGGTAAAATCTGACTTTATTTTTGTAAATATTATATAAATATTTGCTTCCGCGCCCGGATTTTATAATTTTTCATCATATTTTATCCATAGTATTAATCCAAAAGCATGTTTATGAATGTTTTAACAAAAATATCCATTTCAAAAATAGGTAATCTCTGACTTTATTTTTTTAAAAAATCATATAAATATTTGCTTCCGCGCCCGAGTTTTATGATTTTTCATCATATTTTATCCACAGTATTGGTCCAAAAGCATGTTTATGAATGTTTTAACAAAAATATCCCTCTCAAAAATAGGTCAACTCTGACTTTTTTTTGTAAAAAATCATATAAATATTTGCTTTCGCGCCCGAATCTTATAATTTTTCATCATATTTTACCACAGTATAGGTCCAAAAGCATGTTTATGAATGTTTTAACAAAAATATCCATTTCAAGAATAGGTTAAATCTGACTTTATTTTTGTAAAAAATCATATAAATATTTGCTTCCGCGCCCGAATTTTATGATTTTTCATCATAATTTAGGTAAAAGAAAACATTGCAACAAGAAAATTGCTATTACAAGTGTGGTAGGTATTCTAGAATCCAGCCAATGAATCTTACAATATACAACGTATTCATCAAAAATAAATAAAATCTGACTTTTTTTTTGTAAAAAATCATATAAATATTTGCTTCTGCGCCCGAATTTTATAATTTTTCATCACATTTTATCCACAGTATAGGTCCAAAAGCATGTTTATGAATGTTTTAACAAAAATATCCATTTCAAGATTAGGTAAAATCTGAGTTTATTTTTGTAAAAAATCATATAAATATTTGCTTCCGCCCCCGAATTTTATGATTTTTCATCATAATTTAGACAAAAAAACATTGCAACAAGAAAATTGCTATTTCAAGTGTGGTAGGTGTTCTAGAATCCAGCCATTGAAGCTTACAATATACAACGTATTCATCAAAAATAGGTAAAATCTGACTTTATTTTTGTAAAAATTATATAAATATTTGCTTCGGCGCCCGGATTTTATAATTTTTCATCATATTTTATCCATAGTATTAATCCAAAAGCATGTTTATGAATGTTTTAACAAAAATATCCATTTCAAAAATAGGTAAAATCTGCCTTTATTTTTTTTAAAAATCATATAAATATTTGCTTCCACGCCCGAGTTTTATGATTTTTCATCATAATTTAGGTAAAAGAAAACATTGCAACAAGAAAATTGCTATTTCAAGTGTGATAGGTATTCTAGACTCGAGATAATGAAGCTTACAACTTATTCATGAAAAATAAATAAAATCTGACTTTTTTTTGTAAAAAATCATATAAATATTTGCTTCCGCGCCCGAATTTTATGATTTTTCATCATATTTTAGCTAGAAGAAAACATTGCAACAAGAAAATTGCTATTTCAAGTGTGTTAGGTATTCTAGAATCCAACCCATGTAGCTTACAATATACAACGTGTTTATCAAAAATAGGTAAAATCTGACTTTTTTTTGTAAAAAATTCATATAAATATTTGCTTCCGCGCCAGAATTTTATAATTTTTCATCATATTTTATCCACAGTATAGGTCCAAAAGCATGTTTATGAATGTTTGAACAAAAATATCCATTTTAAGAATAGGTAAAATCTGACTTTATTTTTGTAAAAAATCATATAAATATTTGCTTCCGCGCCCTAATTTTATGATTTTTCATCATATTTTAGCTAAAAGAAAACATTGCTACAAGATAATTGCTACTTCAAGTGTGTTAGGTATTCTAGAATCCAGCCCATGTAGCTTAAAATATACAAAGTATTCATCAAAAATAGGTAAAATCTGACTTTTTTTTTGTAAAAAATCATTTAAATATTTGCTTCCGCGCCCGAATTTTATAATTTTTTATCATATTTTATCCACAGTATAGGTCCAAAAGCATGTTTATTAATGTTTTAACAAAAATATTCATTTCAAGAATAGGTAAAATGTGACTTTATTTTCGTAAAAAAACATGTAAATATTTGCTTCCGCGACCGAATTTTATGGTTTTTTATCATAATTTAGTTAAGAAAAAACATTTCGACAAGAAAATTGCTATTTAAAGTGTGGTAGGTATTCTGAAATCCAACCAATGAAGCTTACAATATACAACGTATTCATCAAAAATAGGGTAAATCTGACTTTATTTTTGTAAAAAAACATGTAAATATTTGCTTCCGCGACCGAATTTTATAATTTTTTATCATATTTTATCTATAGTATAGGTACAAGAGCATGTTTATGAATGTTTAAACCAAAATATCCCTCTCAAAAATAGGTGAAATCTGTCTTTATTTTTGTAAAAAATCATATAAATATTTGCTTCCGCGCCCAAATTTTATAATTTTTCATCATATTTTAGCAAAAAGAAAACATTGCCACAGACGCGCTATCTCAGAGTGTGTGTTAGGTACTCTAGAATCCAGCCCATGTAGCTTACAATATACAACGTATTCATCAAAAATAGGTAAAATCTGACTTTTTTTTGTAAAAAATCATATAAATATTTGCTTCCGCGCTCGAATTTTATAATTTTTCATCATATTTTATCCACAGTATAGGTCCAAAAGCATGTTTATGAATGTTTTAACAAAAATATCTATTTCAAGAATAGGTAAAATCTGACTTTATTTTTGTAAAAAATCATATAAATATTTGCTTCCGCGCCCGAATTTTATGATTTTTCATCATAATTTAGGTAAAAGAAAACATTGCAACAAGAAAATTGCTATCTCAAGTGTGGTAGGTGTTCTAGAATCCAGCCCATGTAGCTTACAATATACAACGTATTCATCAAAAATAGGTAAAATCTGATTTTATTTTTTTTTGTAAAAAATCATATAAATCTTTGCTTCCGCGCCCGATTTTTATAATTTTTTATCATATTTTATCCACAGTATAGGTCCAAAAGCATGTTTATGATTGTTTGAACAAAAATATCCATTTCAAGAATAAGTAAAATCTGACTTTATTTTTGAAAAAAATCATAAATATTTGCATCCGTGCCCTAATTTTATGATTTTTCATCATAATTTAGGTAAAAGAAAACATTGCAACAAGAAATTTGCTATCTCAAGTGTGGTAGGTATTCTAGAATCCAGCCCATGTAGCTCACAATATACAACGTATTCATCAAACATAGGTAAAATCTGACTTTTTTTTTGTAAAAAATCATATAAATATTTGCTTCCGCGCCAGAATTTTATAATTTTTCATCATATTTTATCCATAGTATTGGTCCAAAAGCATGTTTATGAATGTTTTAACAAAAATATCCATTTCAAATATAGGTAAAATCTGACATTATTTTGTAAAAAATCATATAAATATTTGCGTCCGCGCCCGAATTTTATGATTTTTCATCATAATTTAGGTAAAAGAAAACATTGCAACAAGAAATTTGCTATTTCAAGTGTGATAGGTATTCTAGAATCCAGATAATGAAGCTTACAACGTATTCATCAAAAATAAATAAAATCTGACTTTTATTTGTAAAAAATCATATAAATATTTGCTTATACGCCCGAATTTTATGATTTGTCATCATATTTTAGCTAAAAGAAAACATTGCAACAAGAAAATTGCTATTTCAAGTGTGTTAGGTGTTCTAGAATCCAGCCCATGTAGCTTACAATATACAACGTATTCATCAAAAATAGGGAAAATCTGACTTTAGTTTTGTAAAAAATCATATAAATATTTGCTTACGCGCCGGAATTTAATAATTATTATTATATATATATAATTATCATATTTTATCCATAGTATTGGTCCAAAAGCATGTTTATGAATGTTTTAACAAAAATATCCATATCAAAAATAGGTAAAATCTTACTTTATTTTTGTAAAAAATCATATAAATATTTGCTTCCGCGCCCGAATTTTATGATTTTTTATCATATTTCAGCTAAATGAAAACATTGCAACAAGAAAATTGCTACTTCAAGTGTGTTAGGTATTCTAGAATCCAGCCCATGTAGCTTACAATTTACAACGTAGTCATCAAAAATAGGTAAAATCTGACTTTGTTTTTTTTTGTAAAAAATCATATGAATATTTGCTTCCGCGCCCGAATTTTATAATTTTTCATCATATTTTATCCACAGTATAGGTCCAAATGCATGTTTTTGAATGTTTGAACAAAAATATCCATTTCAAGAATAGGTAAAATCTGACTTTATTTTTGTAAAAAATCATATAAATATTTGCTTCCGTGCCCGAATTTTATGATTTTTCATTATAATTAAAGTAAAAGAAAACATTGCAACAAGAAAATTGCTATTTCAAGTGTGTTAGGTATTCTAGAATCCAGCCCATGTAGCTTACAATATACAACGTATTCATCAAAAATAGGTAAAATCTGACTTTTTTCTTGTAAAAAATCATATAAATATTTGCTTCCGCGCCCGAATTTTAGAATTTTTCATCATATATTATCCACAGTATAGGTCCAAAAGCATGTTTATGAATGTTTTAACAAAAATATCCATTTCAAAAATAGGTAAAATTTGACTTTATTTTAGTAAAAAATCATATAAATATTTGCTTCCTCACCCTAATTTTTTGATTTTTTTCATATTTTAGCTAAAAGAAAACATTGCAACAAGATAATTGCTATTTTAAGTGTAGTAGGTATTCTAGAATCCAGCCATTGAAGCTTACAACATACAACGTATTCATCAAAAATAGGTAAAATCTGACTTAATTTTTGTAAAAAATCATATAAATATTTGCTTCCGCGCCCGAATTTTATAATTTTTCATCATATTTTATCCATAGTATTGGTCCAAAAGCATGTTTATGAATGTTTTAACATAAATATCCATTTCAAAAATAGGTAAAATCTGACTTTATTTTTGTAAAAAATCATATAAATATTTGCTTCCGCGCCCGAATTTTATGATTTTTTATCATATTTTATCCACAGTATAGGTCCAAATGCATGTTTTTGAATGTTTGAACAAAAATATCCATTTCAAGAATAGGTAAAATCTGACTTTATTTTTGTAAAAAATCATATAAATATTTGCTTCCGTGCCCGAATATTATGATTTTTCATTATAATTTAGGTAAAAGAAAACATTGCAACAAGAAAATTGCTATTTCAAGTGTGTTAGGTACTCTAGAATCCAGCCCATGTAGCTTACAATATACAACGTATTCATCAAAAATAGGTAAAATCTGAATTTTTTCTTGTAAAAAATCATATAAATATTTGCTTCCGCGCCCGAATTTTATAATTTTTCATCATATATTATTCACAGTATAGGTCCAAAAGTATGTTTATGAATGTTTTAACAAAAATATCCATTTCAAAAATAGGTAAAATCTAACTTTATTTTTGTAAAAAATCATATAAATATTTGCTTCCTCACACGAATTTTATGATTTTTCATCATATTTTAGCTAAAAGAAAACATTGCAACAAGAAAATTGCTATTTCAAGTGTGTTAGGTACTCTAGAATCCAGCCCATGTAGCTTACAATATACAATGTATTCATCAAAAATACGTAAAATCTGTTTTTTTTTTTTTATAAAAAATCATATAAATATTTGCTTCCGCGCCCGAATTTTATAATTTTTTATCATATTTTATCCATAGTATAGGTCCAAAAGTATGTTTATGAAAGTTTTAACAAAAATATCCATTTCAAGAATAGGTAAAATCTGACTTTATTTTTGTAAAAAATCATTTAAATATTTGCTTCCGCGTCTGAATTTTATGATTTTTCATCATAATTTAGGTAAAAGAAAACATTGCAACAAGAAAATTGCTATTTCAAGTGTGTTAGGTATTCTAGAATCCAGCCCATGTAGCTTACAATATACAACGTATTCATCAAAAATAGGTAAAATCTGACTTTATTTTTGTAAAAAATTATATAAATATTTGCTTCCGCGCCCGAATTTTATAATTTTTTATTATATTTTATCCATAGTATAGGTCCAAAAGCATGTTTATGAATGTTTTAACAAAAATATCCGTTTCAAAAATAAGTAAAATCTGACTTTATATTTGTAAAAAATCATATAAATATTTGCTTCCGCGCCCGAATATTATGATTTTTCATCATATTTTAGCTAAAAGAAAACATTGCAACAAGAAAATTGCTATTTCAAACGTGTTAGGTATTCTAGAATCCAGCCCATGTAGCTTACAATATACAACGTATTCATAAAAAATAGATAAAATCTGCCTTTTTTTTGTAAAAAATCATATAAATATTTGCTTCCGCGCCCGAATTTTATAATTTTTCATCATATTTTATCCACAGTATAGGTCTAAAAGCATGTTTATGAATGTTTTAACAAAAATATCCATTTCAAGAATAGGTAAAATCTGACTTTATTTTTGTAAAAAATCATATAAATATTTGCTTCCGCGCCCGAAATTTATGATTTTTCATCATATTTTAGCAAAAAGAAAACATTGCAACAAGAAAATTGCTATTTCAAACGTGTTAGGTATTCTAGAATCCAGCCCATGTAGCTTACAATATACAACGTATTCATAAAAAATAGGTAAAATCTGCCTTTTTTTTGTAAAAAATCATATAAATATTTGCTTCCGCGCCCGAATTTTATAATTTTTCATCATATATTATCCACAGTATAGGTCCAAAAGCATGTTTATGAATGTTTTAACAAAAATATCCATTTCAAAAATAGGTAAAATCTAACTTTATTTTTGTAAAAAATCATATAAATATTTGCTTCCTCACACGAATTTTATGATTTTTCATCATATTTTAACTAAAAGAAAACATTGCAACAAGAAAATTGCTATTTCAAGTGTGTTAGGTACTCTAGAATCCAGCCCATGTGGCTTACAATATACAATGTATTCATAAAAAATACGTAAAATCTGTTTTTTTTATAAAAAATCATATAAATATTTGCTTCCGCGCCCGAATTTTATAATTTTTTATCATATTTTATCCACAGTATAGGTCCAAAAGCATGTTTATGAATGTTTTAACAAAAATATCCATTTCAAGAATAGGTAAAATCTGACTTTATTTTTGTAAAAAATGATATAAATATTTGCTTCCGCGCCCGAATTTTATGATTTTTCATCATATTTTAGCTAAAAGAAAACATTGCAACAAGAAAATTGCTATTTCAAGTGTGTTAGGTGTTCTAGAAACCAGCCCATGTAGCTTACAATATACAACGTATTCATCAAAAATAGGTAAAATCTGCCTTTTTTTTGTAAAAAATCATATAAATATTTGCTTCCGTACCTGAATTTTATAATTTTTCATCATATTTTATCCACAGTATAGGTCCAAAAGCATTTTTATGAATGTTTTAACAAAAATATCCATTACAAGAATATGTAAAATCTGACTTTATTTTTGTAAAAATTCATATAAATATTTGCTTCCGCGCCCGAATCTTATGATTTTTCATCATAATTTAGGTAAAAGAAAACATTGCAACAAGAAAATTGCTATTTCAAGTGTGGTAGGTATTGTAGAATCCAGCCAATGACGATTACAATATACAACGTTTTCATTAAAAATAGGTAAAATCTGACTTTATTTTTGTAAAAAATTATATAAAAATTTGCTTCCGCGCTCGAATTTTATAATTTTTCATCATATTTTATCCATAGTACAGGTCCAAAAGCATGTTTATGAATGTTTTAACAAAAATATCCCTTTCAAAAATAGGTAAAATCTGACTTTATTTTTGTAAAAAATCATATATATATTTGCTTCCGCACCCGAATTTTAAGATTTTTCATCATATTTTAGCTAAAAGAAAACATTGCAACAAGAAAATTGCTATTTCAAGTTTGTTAGGTGTTCTAGAATCCAGCCCATATAGCTTACAATATACAACGTATTCATCAAAATAAGGTAAAATCTGACTTTATTTTTGTAAAAAATCATATAAATATTTGCTTCCGCGCCCGAATTTTATAATTTTTCATCATATTTTATCCACAGTATAGGTCCAAAAGCATGTTTATGAATGTTTGAACCAAAATATCCATTTTAAGAATAGGTAAAATCTGACTTTATTTTTGTAAAAAATCATATAAATATTTGCTTCCGCGCCCTAATTTTATGATTTTTCATCATATTGTACATAAAAGGAAACATTGCAACAAGATAATTGCTATTTCAAGTGTGGTAGGTATTCTAGAATCCAGCAAATGAAGCTTACAATATACAACGTTTTCATCAAAAATAGGTGAAATCTGACTATATTTTTGTAAAAAATTATATAAATATTTGCTTCCGCGCCCGAATTTTATAATTTTTTATCATATTTTATCCATAGTATAGGTCCAAAAGCATGTTTATGAATGTTTTAACAAAAATATCCGTTTCAAAAATAAGTAAAATCTGACTTTATATTTGTAAAAAATCATATAAATATTTGCTTCCGCGCCAGAATTTTATGATTTTTCATCATATTTTAGCTAAAAGAAAACATTGCAACAAGAAAATTGCTATTTCAAACGTGTTAGGTATTCTAGAATCCAGCCCATGTAGCTTACAATATACAATGTATTCATAAAAAATAGGTAAAATCTGCCTTTTTTTGTAAAAAATCATATAAATATTTGCTTCCGCGCACGAATTTTATAATTTTTCATCATATTTTATCCACAGTATAGGTCCAAAAGCATGTTTATGAATGTTTTAACAAAAATATCCATTTCAAGAATAGGTAAAATCTGATTTTATTTTTGTAAAAAATGTTATAAATATTTGCTTCCGCGCCCGAATTTTATGATTTTTCATCATATTTTAGCTAAAAGAAAACATTGCAACAAGAAAATTGCTATTTCAAGTGTGTTAAGTGTTCTAGAATCCAGCCCATGTAGCTTACAATATACAACGTATTCATCAAAAATAGGTAAAATCTGCCTTTTTTTTGTAAAAATCATATAAATATTTGCTTCCGTACCTGAATTTTATAATTTTTCATCATATTTTATCCACAGTATAGGTCCAAAAGCATTTTTATGAATGTTTTAACAAAAATATCCATTACAAGAATAGGTAAAATATGACTTTATTTTTGTAAAAATTCATATAAATATTTGCTTCCGCGCCCGAATTTTATGATTTTTCATCATAATTTAGGTAAAAGAAAACATTGCAACAAGAAGATTGCTATTTCAAGTGTGGTGGATACTGTAGAATCCAGCCAATGAAGATTACAATATACAACGTTTTCATCCAAAATAGGTAAAATCTGACTTTATTTTTGTAAAAAATTATATAAATATTTGCTTCCGCGCTCGAATTTTATAATTTTTCATCATATTTTATCCATAGTACAGGTCCAAAAGCATGTTTATGAATGTTTTAACAAAAATATCCCTTTAAAAATAGGTAAAATCTGACTTTATTTTTGTAAAAAATCATATATATATATTTGCTTCCGCACCCGAATTTTAAGATTTTTCATCATATTTTAGCTAAAAGAAAACATTGCAACAAGAAAATTGCTATTTCAAGTTTGTTAGGTGTTCTAGAATCCATCCCATATAGCTTACAATATACAACGTATTCATCAAAATAAGGTAAAATCTGACTTTATTTTTGTAAAAAATCATATAAATATTTGCTTCCGCGCCCGAATTTTATAATTTTTCATCATATTTTATCCACAGTATAGGTCCAAAAGCATGTTTATGAATGTTTTAACAAAAATATCAATTTCAAGAATAGGTAAAATCTGACTTTATTTTTTAAAAAATCATATAAATATTTGCTTCCGTGCCCGAATTTTATGATTTTTTATTATAATTTAGGTAAAAGAAAACATTGCAACAAGAAAATTGCTATTTCAAGTGTGGTAGGTATTCTAGAATCCAGCAAATGAAGCTTACAATATACAACGTTTTCATCAAAAATAGGTGAAATCTGACTATATTTTTGTAAAAAATTATATAAATATTTGCTTCCGCGCCCGAATTTTATAATTTTTTATCATATTTTATCCATAGTATTAATCCAAAAGCATGTTTATGAATGTTTTAACAAAAATATCCGTTTCAAAAATAAGTAAAATCTGACTTTATATTTGTAAAAAATCATATAAATATTTGCTTCCGCGCAAGAATTTTATGATTTTTCATCATATTTTAGCAAAAAGAAAACATTGCAACAAGAAAATTGCTATTTCAAACGTGTTAGGTATTCTAGAATCCAGCCCATGTAGCTTACAATATACAACGTATTCATAAAAAATAGGTAAAAACTGCCTTTTTTTTTGTAAAAAATCATATAAATATTTGCTTCCGCGCCCGAATTTTATAATTTTTTATCATATTTTATCCACAGTATAGGTCCAAAAGCATGTTTATGAATGTTTTAACAAAAATATCCATTTCAAGAATAGGTAAAATCTAACTTTATTTTTGTAAAAAATGTTATAAATATTTGCTTCCGCGCCCGAATTTTATGATTTTTCATCATATTTTAGCTAAAAGAAAACATTGCAACAAGAAAATTGCTATTTCAAGTGTGTTAAGTGTTCTAGAATCCAGCCCATGTAGCTTACAATATACAACGTATTCATCAAAAATAGGTAAAAACTTACTTTTTTTTTGTAAAAAATTATATAAATATTTGCTTCCGTGCCTGAATTTTATAATTTTTCATCATATTTTATCCACAGTATAGGTCCAAATGCATGTTTTTGAATGTTTGAACAAAAATATCCATTTCAAGAATAGGTAAAATCTGACTTTATTTTTGTAAAAAATCATATAAATATTTGCTTCCTCGCCAGAATTTTATGATTTTTCATCATATTTTAGCAAAAAGAAAACATTGCAACAAGAAAATTGCTATTTCAAGTGTGTTAGGTATTCTAGAATCCAGCCCATGTAGCTTACAATATACAACGTATTCATCAAAAATAGGTAAAATCTGATTTTATTTTTTTTTTGTAAAAAATCATATAAATCTTTGCTTCCGCGCCCGATTTTTATAATTTTTTATCATATTTTATCCACAGTATAGGTCCAAAAGCATGTTTATGAATGTTTGAACAAAAATATCCATTTCAAGAATAAGTAAAATCTGACTTTATTTTTGTAAAAAATCATAAATATTTGCATCCGTGCCCGAATTTTATGATTTTTTATCATAATTTAGGTAAAAGAAAACATTGCAACAAGAAAATTGCTATTTCAAGTGTGTTAGGTATTCTAGAATCCAGCCCATGTAGCTTACAATATACAACGTATTCATCAAACATAGGTAAAATCTGACTTTTTTTTGTAAAAAATCATATAAATATTTGCTTCCGCGCCCGAATTTTATAATTTTTCATCATATTTTATCCACTGTATAGGTCCAAAAAGCATGTTTATGAATGTTTTTTACAATAATATCCGTTCAAGAATATGTAAAATCTGACTTTATTTTTGTAACAAATCATATAAATATTTGCTTCCGCGCCCGAATTTTATGATTTTTCTTCATAATTTAGGTAAAAGAAAAAATTGCAACAGGAAGATTGCTATTTCAAGTGTGGTGGATATTGTAGAATCCAGCCAGTGTAGCTTACAATATACAACGTATTCATCAAAAACAGGTAAAATCTGACTTAATTTTTGTAAAAAATCATATAAATCTTTGCTTCCGCGCCCGATTTTTATAATTTTTTATCATATTTTATCCATAGTATAGGTCGAAAAGCATGTTTATGAATGTTTTAACAAAAATATCCATATTTGCTTCCGCGCCCGAATTTTATGATTTTTCATCATATTTTAGCTAAATGAAAACATTGCAACGAGAAAATTGCTATTTCAAGTGTGTTAGGTATTCTAGAATCCAGCCCATGTAGCTTACAATATACAACGTATTCATCAAAAATAGGTAAATCTGACTTTTTTCTTGTAAAAAAATCATATAAATATTTTCTTCCGCGCCCGAATTTTAGAATTTTTCATCATATTTTATCCACAGTATAGGTCCAAAAGCATTTTTATGAATGTTTTAACAAAAATATCCATTACAAGAATAGGTAAAATCTGACTTTATTTTTGTAAAAATTCATATAAATATTTGCTTCCGCGCCCGAATTTTATGATTTTTCATCATAATTTAGGTAAAAGAAAACATTGCAACAAGAAAATAGCTATTTCAAGTGTGGTAGGTATTGTAGAATCCAGCCAATGAAGCTTACAATATACAACGTATTCATCAAAAATAGATAAAATCTGACTTTATTTTTGTAAAAAATTATATAAATATTTGCTTCCACGGCCGACTTTTAAAATTTTTCATCATATTTTATCCATAGTATAGGTCCAAAAGCATGTTTATGAGTGTTTTAACAAAACTCTCCATTTCAAAAATAGGTAAAATCTGACTTTATTTTTGTAAAAAATCATATAAATATTTGCTTCCGCGCCAGAATTTTAGAATTTTTCATCATATTTTAGCTAAAAGAAAACATTGCAACAAGAAAATTGCTATTTCAAGTGTATGAGGTATTGTAGAATCCAGCCCATGCAGCTTACAATATACAACGTATTCATCAAAAATAGGGAAAATCTGACTTCAGTTTTGTAAAAAATCATATAAATATTTGCTTACGCGCCGGAATTTAATAATTTTTTATCATATTTTATCCATAGTATAGGTCCAAAAGCATGTTTATGAATGTTTTAACAAAAATATCCATTTCAAAAATAGGTAAAATCTGACTTTATTTTTGTAAATAATCATATAAATATTTGCTTCCGCGCCCGAATTTTATAATTTTTCATCATATTTTATCCATAGTATTGGTCCAAAAGCATGTTTATGAATGTTTTAACAAAAATATCCATTTCAAAAATAGGTAAAATCTGACTTTATTTTTGTAAAAAATCATATAAATATTTGCTTCCGTGCCCGAATTTAATGATTTTTTATCATATTTTAGCTAAATGAAAACATTGCAACAAGAAAATTGCTACTTCAAGGGTGTTAGGTATTCTAGAATCCAGCCCATGTAGCTTACAATATACAACGTAGTCATCAAAAATAGGTAAAATCTGACTTTGTTTTTTTTTTTGTAAAAAATCATATGAATATTTGCTTCCGCGCCCGAATTTTATAATTTTTTATCATATTTTATCCACAGTATAGGTCCAAATGCATGTTTTTGAATGTTTGAACAAAAATATCCATTTCAAGAATAGGTAAAATCTGACTTTATTTTTGTAAAAAATCATATAAATATTTGCTTCCGTGCCCGAATTTTATGATTTTTCATTATAATTTAGGTAAAAGAAAACATTGCAATAAGAAAATTGCTATTTCAAGTGTGTTAGGTATTCTAGAATCCAGCCCATGTAGCTTACAATATACAACGTATTCATCAAAAATAGGTAAAATCTGATTTTATTTTTTTTTTGTAAAAAATCATATAAATCTTTGCTTCCGCGCCCGATTTTTATAATTTTTTATCATATTTTATCCACAGTATAGGTCCAAAAGCATGTTTATGAATGTTTGAACAAAAATATCCATTTCAAGAATAAGTAAAATCTGACTTTATTTTTGTAAAAAATCATAAATATTTGCATCCGTGCCCGAATTTTATGATTTTTTATCATAATTTAGGGTAAAAGAAAACATTGCAACAAGAAAATTGCTATTTCAAGTGTGTTAGGTATTCTAGAATCCAGCCCATGTAGCTTACAATATACAATGTATTCATCAAACATAGGTAAAATCTGACTTTTTTTTGTAAAAAATCATATAAATATTTGCTTCCGCGCCCGAATTTATAATTTTTCATCATATTTTATCCACTGTATAGGTCCAAAAGCATGTTTATGAATGTTTTTACAATAATATCCATTCAAGAATATGTAAAATCTGACTTTATTTTTGTAACAAATCATATAGATATTTGCTTCCGCGCCCGAATTTTATGATTTTTCTTCATAATTTAGGTAAAAGAAAACATTGCAACAGGAAGATTGCTATTTCAAGTTTGGTGGATATTGTAGAATCCAGCCAGTGTAGCTTACAATATACAACGTATTCATCAAAAACAGGTAAAATCTGACTTTATTTTTGTAAAAAATCATATAAATCTTTGCTTCCGCGCCCGATTTTTATAATTTTTTATCATATTTTATCCATAGTATAGGTCCAAAAGCATGTTTATGAATGTTTTAACAAAAATATCCATATTTGCTTCCGCGCCCGAATTTTATGATTTTTCATCATATTTTAGCTAAATGAAAACATTGCAACGAGAAAATTGCTATTTCAAGTGTGTTAGGTATTCTAGAATCCTGCCCATGTAGCTTACAATATACAACGTATTCATCAAAAATAGGTAAAATCTGACTTTTTTCTTGTAAAAAATCATATAAATATTTTCTTCCGCGCCCGAATTTTAGAATTTTTCATCATATATTATCCACAGTATAGGTCCAAAAGCTTGTTTATGAATGTTTTAACAAAAATATCCATTTCAAAAATAGGTAAAATCTGACTTTATTTATGTAAAAAGTCATATAAATATTTGTTTCCGCGCCCGAATTTTATGATTTTTCATCATAATTTAGGTAAAAGAAAACATTACAATAAGAAAAATTGCTATTTCAAGTGTGGTAGGTAATCTAGAATCCAACCATTGAAGCTTACAATATACAACGTGTTCATCAAAAATAGGTAAAATCTGATTTTATTTTTTTTTTGTAAAAAATCATATAAATCTTTGCTTCCGCGCCCGATTTTTATAATTTTTTATCATATTTTATCCACAGTATAGGTCCAAAAGCATGTTTATGAATGTTTGAACAAAAATATCCATTTCAAGAATAAGTAAAATCTGACTTTATTTTTGTAAAAAATCATAAATATTTGCATCCGTGCCCGAATTTTATGATTTTTTATCATAATTTAGGTAAAAGAAACATTGCAACAAGAAAATTGCTATTTCAAGTGTGTTAGGTATTCTAGAATCCAGCCCATGTAGCTTACAATATACAACGTATTCATCAAACATAGGTAAAATCTGACTTTTTTTTGTAAAAAATCATATAAATATTTGCTTCCGCGCCCGAATTTTATAATTTTTCATCATATTTTATCCACTGTATAGGTCCAAAAGCATGTTTATGAATGTTTTTACAATAATATCCATTCAAGAATATGTAAAATCTGACTTTATTTTTGTAACAAATCATATAAATATTTGCTTCCGCGCCCGAATTTTATGATTTTTCTTCATAATTTAGGTAAAAGAAAACATTGCAACAGGAAGATTGCTATTTCAAGTGTGGTGGATATTGTAGAATCCAGCCAGTGTAGCTTACAATATACAACGTATTCATCAAAAACAGGTAAAATCTGACTTTATTTTTGTAAAAAATCATATAAATCTTTGCTTCCGCGCCCGATTTTTATAATTTTTTATCATATTTTATCCATAGTATAGGTCCAAAAGCATGTTTATGAATGTTTTAACAAAAATATCCATATTTGCTTCCGCGCCCGAATTTTATGATTTTTCATCATATTTTAGCTAAATGAAAACATTGCAACGAGAAAATTGCTATTTCAAGTGTGTTAGGTATTCTAGAATCCAGCCCATGTAGCTTACAATATACAACGTATTCATCAAAAATAGGTAAAATCTGACTTTTTTCTTGTAAAAAATCATATAAATATTTTCTTCCGCGCCCGAATTTTAGAATTTTTCATCATATATTATCCACAGTATAGGTCCAAAAGCTTGTTTATGAATGTTTTAACAAAAATATCCATTTCAAAAATAGGTAAAATCTGACTTTATTTATGTAAAAAGTCATATAAATATTTGTTTCCGCGCCCGAATTTTATGATTTTTCATCATAATTTAGGTAAAAGAAAACATTACAATAAGAAAATTGCTATTTCAAGTGTGGTAGGTAATCTAGAATCCAACCATTGAAGCTTACAATATACAACGTGTTCATCAAAAATAGGTAAAATCTGACTTTATGTTTGTAAAAAATTATATAAATATTTGCTTCCGCGTCCGAATTTTATGAATTTTCATCATATTTTATCCATAGTATTGGTCCAAAAGCATGTTTATGAATTTTTTAACAAAAAGATCCATTTCAATAATAGGTAAAATCTAACTTTATTTTTGTAAAAAATCATATAAATATTTGCTTTCGCACCCGAATTTTATAATTTTTTATCATATTTTATCCACAGTACAGGTCCAAAAGCACGTTTATGAATGTTTGAACAAAAATATCCATTTCAAGAATAGGTAAAATCTGACTTTATTTTTCTAAAAAATCATATAAATGCCCGAATTTTATGATTTTTTATCATAATTTAAGTAAAAGAAAACATTGCAACAAGAAAATTGCTATTTCAAGTGTGTTAGGTATTCTAGAATCCAGCCCATGTAGCTTACAATATACAACGTTTTCATCAAAAATATGTAAAATCTGACATTATTTTTGTAAAAAATTATATAAATATTTGCTTCCGCGCCCGAATTTTATAATTTTTCATCATATTTTATCCATAGTATAGGTCCAAAAGCATGTTTATGAATGTTTTAACAAAAATATTCCTTCCAAAAATAGGTAAAATCTGACTTTATTTTTGTAAAAAATCATATAAATATTTGCTTCCGCACCCGAATTTAAGGATTTTTCATCATATTTTAGCTAAAAGAAAACATTGCAACAAGAAAATTGCTATTTCAAGTGTGCTATGTGTTCTAGAATCCAGCCCATGTAGCTTACAATATACAACGTATTCATCAAAGTTAGGTAAAATCTGATTTTATTTTTGTAAAAAATCATATAAATATTTGCTTTCGCACCCGAATTTTATAATTTTTTATCATATTTTATCCACAGTACAGGTCCAAAAGCACGTTTATGAATGTTTGAACAAAAATATCCATTTCAAGAATAGGTAAAATCTGACTTTATTTTTCTAAAAAATCATATAAATGCCCGAATTTTATGATTTTTTATCATAATTTAAGTAAAAGAAAACATTGCAACAAGAAAATTGCTATTTCAAGTGTGTTAGGTATTCTAGAATCCAGCCCATGTAGCTTACAATATACAACGTTTTCATCAAAAATATGTAAAATCTGACATTATTTTTGTAAAAAATTATATAAATATTTGCTTCCGCGCCCGAATTTTATAATTTTTCATCATATTTTATCCACAGTATAGGTACAAAAGCATGTTTATGAATGTTTTAACAAAAATATCTATTTCAAATATAGGTAAAATCTGACTTAATTTTTGTAAAAAATTATATAAATATTTGCTTCCGCGCCCAAATTTTATAATTTTTTATCTTATTTAACCATAGTATAGGTCCAAAAGCATGTTTATGAATGTTTTAACAAAAATATCTATTTTAAATATAGGTAAAATCTGACTTAATTTTTGTAAAAAATCATATAAAAATTTGCTTCCGCGCCCGAATTTTATGATTTTTCATAATATTTTAGCTAAAAAAAACATTGCAACAAAAAAATTGCTATTTCAAGTGTGTTAGGTATTCTAGAATCCAGCCCATGTAGCTTACAATATACAACGTATTCATCAAAAATAGGTAAAAACTGACTTTTTTTTTGTAAAAAATCATATAAATATTTGCTTCGGCGCCTGAATTTTATGATTTTTCATCATATTTTAGCCAAAAGAAAACATTGCAACAAGAAAATTACTATTCAAGTGCGTTAGGTATTCTAGAATCCAGCTTACAATATACACCGTATTCATCAAAAATAGGTAAAATCTGACTTTTTTTTTGTAAAAAATCATATAAATATTTGCTTCCGCGCCTGAATTTTATAATTTTTTATCATATTTTATCCACAGTATAGGTCCAAAAGCATTTTTATGAATGTTACAACAAAAATATCCATTTCAAGAATAGGTAAAATCTGACTTTATTTTTGTAAAATATCATATAAATATTTGCTTCCGTGCCCGAATTTTATGATTTTTCATTATAATTTAGGTAAAAGAAAACATTGCAACAAGAAAATTGCTATTTCAAGTGTGGTAGGTATTCTAGAATCCAGCTAATGAAGCTTACAATATACAACGTATTCATCAAAAATATGTAAAATCTGACTTTATTTTTGTAAAAAATTATATAAATATTTGCTTCCGCGCCCGAATTTTATAATATTTCATCCTATTTTATCCATAGTATAGGTCCAAAAGCATGTTTATGAATGTTTT
Source organism: Stenolophus ochropezus (assembly GCA_035578165.1). NCBI lineage: Eukaryota > Metazoa > Arthropoda > Insecta > Coleoptera > Carabidae > Stenolophus > Stenolophus ochropezus. The sequence continues at coordinate 20,438 of JAQOWZ010000343.1, forward strand.
AACAAAAATATCCATTTCAAAAATAGGTAAAATCTGACTTTATTTTTGTAAAAAATCATATAAATATTTGCTTCCGCGCCCGAATTTTATGATTCTTCATCATATTTTAGCAAAAAGAAAACATTGCAACAAGAAAATTGCTATTTCAAGTGTGTAAGGTATTCTAGAATCCAGCCCACGTAGCTTACAATATACAACGTATTCATCAAAAATAGGTAAAATCTGACTTTTTTTTGTAAAAAATCATATAAATATATGCTTCCGCGCCCGAATTTTATAATTTTTCATCATATTTTATCCACAGTATAGGTTAAAAGCATGATTATGAATGTTTTAAACAAAAATATCCATTTCAAAAATTAGGTACAATCTGACTTCATTTTTGTAAAACATCATATAAATATTTGCTTCCGCGCCCGAATTCTATGATTTTTCATCATAATTTAGGTAAAAGAAAACATTGCAACAAGAAAATTGCTATTTCAAGTGTGTTAGGTATTGTAGAATCCAGCCTATGTAGCTTACAATATACAACGTATTCATCAATAATAGGTAAAATCTGACTTTTTTTTTGTAAAAAATCATATAAATATTTGCTTCCGCTCCCGAATTTTATAATTTTTCATCATATTTTATCCAAAGTATAGGTCCAAAAGCATGTTTATGAATGTTTTAACAAAAATATCCATTTCAAAAATAGGTAAAATTTGACTTTATTTTTGTAAAAAATCATATAAATAATTGCTTCCGCGCCCGAATTTTATGATTTTTCATTATATTTTAGCAAAAAGAAAACATTGCAACAAGAAAATTGCTATTTTAAGTGTGTTAGGTATTCTAGAATCCAGCCCATGTAGCTTACAATATACAACGTATTCATCAAAAATAGGTAAAATCTGACTTTTTTTTTGTAAAACATCATATAAATATTTGCTTCCGCGCCCGAATTTTATAATTTTTCATCATATTTTATCCACAGTATAGGTCCAAAAGCATTTTTATGAATGTTATAACAAAAATATCCATTTCAAGAATAGGTATAATCTGACTTTATTTTTGTAAAAAATCATATAAATATTTGCTTCCGTGCCCGATTTTATGATTTTTCATCATAATTTAGGTAAAGGAAAACATTGCAACAAGAAAATTGCATTTTCAAGTGTGTAAGGTATTCTAGAATCCAGCCCATGTAGCTTACAATATAGAACGTATTCATCAAAAATAGGTAAAATCTGACTTTTTTTTTGTAAAAAATCATATAAATATTTGCTTCCGCGTCCGAATTTTATAATTTTTCATCATATTTTATCCACAGTATAGGTCCAAAAGCATGTTTATGAATGTTTTAACAAAAATATCCATTTCAAGAATAAGTAAAATCTGATATTTTTTTGTAAAAAATCATATAAATATTTGCTTCCGCGCCCGAATTCTATGATTTTTTATCATAATTTAGGTAAGAGGAAACATTGCAACAAGAAAATTGCTATTTCAAGTGTGGTAGGTATTTTAGAATCCAGGCAATGAAGCTTACAATATACAACGTATTCATCAAAAATTGGTAAAATTTGACTTTTTTTTTGTAAAAAATTATACAAATATTTGCCTCCGCGCCCGAATTTTATAATTTTTCATTATATTTTATCCATAGTATAGGTCCAAAAGCATGTTTATGAATGTTTAACAAAAACATCCATTTCAAAAATAGGTAAAATCTGAATTATTTTTGTAAAAAATTATATAAATATTTGCTTCCGCGCCCGAATTTTATAATTATTCATCACATTTTATTCATAGTATAGGTCCAAAAGCATGTTTCTGAATGTTTTAACAAAAATATCTATTTCAAATATAGGTAAAATCTGACTTTATTTTAGGAAAAAATCATATAAATATTTGCTTCCGCACCCGAATTTTAAGATTTTTTATCATATAATAGCTAAAAGAAAAATTGCAACAAGAAAATTGCTATTTCAAGTGTGTTAGGTGTTCTAGAATCCAGCCCATGTAGCTTACAATATACAACGTATTCATCAAAATTAGGTAAAATCTGACTTTATTTTTGTAAAATATCATATAAATATTTGCTTCCGCGCCCGAATTTTATAATTTTTCATCATATTTTATCCGCAGTATAGGTCCAAAAGCATGTTTATTAATGTTTTAACAAAAATATCTATTTCAAGAATACGTAAAATCTGACTTTATTTTTGTAAAAAATTATATAATTATTTGCTTCCGTGCCCGAATTTTATGATTTTTTATCATAATTTAGGGTAAAGAAAACATTGCAACAAGAAAATTGCTATTTCAAGTGTGGTAGGTATTCTAGAATCCAGCCAATGAAGCTTACAATATACAACGTTTTCACAAAAAATAGGTAAAATTTGACTTTATTTTTAAAAAAAATTATATATGTATTTTCTTCCGCGCCCGAATTTTATAATTTTTCATCATATTTTATCCATAGTATAGGTCCAAAAGCATGTTTATGAATGTTTTAACAAAAATACCCCTTTCAAAAATAGGTAAAATCTTAATTAATTTTTGTAAAAAATCATATAAATATTTGCTTCCGCACCCGAATTTTAAGATTTTTCATCATATTTTAGCTAAAAGAAAACATTGCAAAAAGAAAATTGCTATTTCAAGTGTGTTAGGTATTCTAGAATCCAGCCCATGTAGCTTACAATATATAACGTATTCATCAAAAATAGGTAAAATCTGACTTTTTTTTGTAAAAAATCATATGAATATTTGCTTCCGCGCCCGAATTTTATAATTTTTCATCATATTTTATCCATAGTATAGGTCCAAAAGCATGTTTATGAATGTTTTAACAAAAATATCCATTTCAAGAATAGGTAAAATCTGACTTTATTTTTGTAAAAAATAAAATAAATATTTGCTTCCGCGCCCAAATTTTATGATTTTTCATCATAATTAAGGTAAAAGAAAACATTGCAACAAGAAAATTGCTATTTCAAGTGTGGTAGGTATTCTAGAATCCAGCTAATGAAGCTTACAATATAAAACGTATTCTTAAAAGATAGGTAAAATCTGACTTAATTTTTTAAAAAATTATATAAATATTTGCTTCCGCGCCCGAATTTTATAATTTTTTATCTTATTTTATCCATAGTATAGGTCCAAAAGCATGTTTATGAATGTTTTAACAAAAATATCTATTTTAAATATAGGTAAAATCTGACTTAATTGTTATTTCAAGTGTGTTAGGTATTCTAGAATCCAGCCCATGTAGCTTACAATGTACAACGTATTCATCAAAAATAGGTAAAAACTGACATTTTTTTTGTAAAGAATCATATAAATATTTGCTTCGGCGCCTGAATTTTATGATTTTTCATCATATTTTAGATAAAAGAAAACATTGCAACAAGAAAATTGCTATTCAAGTGCGTTAGGTATTCTAAAATTTAGCTTACAATATACAACGTATTCATCAAAAATAGGTAAAATCTGACTTTTTTTTTGTAAAAAATCATATAAATATTTGCTTCCGCGCCCGAATTTTATAATTTTTCATCATATTTTATCCACAGTTTAGGTCCAAAAGCATGTTTATGAATGTTTTAACAAAAATATCCATTTCAAGAATAGGTAAAATCTGACTTTATTTTTGTAAAAAATGATATAAATATTTGCTTCCGCGCCCGAATTTATGATTTTTCATCATATTTTAGCTAAAAGAAAACATTGCAACAAGAAAATTGCTATTTCAAGTGTGTTAGGTGTTCTAGAATCCAGACCATATAGCTTACAATATACAACGTATTCATCAAAAATAGGTAAAAACTGACTTTTTTTGTAAAAATCATATAATATTTACTTCCGTGCACGCGCTATCTCAGAGTTATTTTATCCACAGTATAGGTCCAAAAGCATTTTTATGAATGTTATAACAAAAATATCCATTTCAAGAATAGGTATAATCTGACTTTATTTTTGTAAAAAATCATATAAATATTTGCTTCCGTGCCCGATTTTATGATTTTTCATCATAATTTAGGTAAAGGAAAACATTGCAACAAGAAAATTACATTTTCAAGTGTGTAAGGTATTCTAGAATCCAGAACATGTAGCTTACAATATAGAACGTATTCATCAAAAATAGGTAAAATCTGACTTTTTTTTTGTAAAAAATCATATAAATATTTGCTTCCGCGTCCGAATTTTATAATTTTTCATCATATTTTATCCACAGTATAGGTCCAAAAGCATGTTTATGAATGTTTTAACAAAAATATCCATTTCAAGAATAAGTAAAATCTGACATTTTTTTGTAAAAAATCATATAAATATTTGCTTCCGCGCCCGAATTCTATGATTTTTTATCATAATTTAGGTAAAAGAAAACATTGCAACAAGAAAATTGCTATTTCAAGTGTGGGTAGGTATTCTAGAATCCAGGCTATGAAGCTTACAATATACAACGTATTCATCAAAAATTGGTAAAATTTGACTTTTTTTTTGTAAAAAATTATACAAATATTTGCCTCCGCGGCCGAATTTTATAATTTTTCATTATATTTTATCCATAGTATAGGTCCAAAAGCATGTTTATGAATGTTTAACAAAAACATCCATTTCAAAAATAGGTAAAATCTGAATTAATTTTTGTAAAAAATTATATAAATATTTGCTTCCGCGCCCGAATTTTATAATTTTTCATCATATTTTATTCATAGTATAGGTCCAAAAGCATGTTTCTGAATGTTTTAACAAAAATATCTATTTCAAATATAGGTAAAATCTGACTTTATTTTAGGAAAAAATCATATAAATATTTGCTTCCGCACCCGAATTTTAAGATTTTTCATCATATATTAGCTAAAAGAAAAAATTGCAACAAGAAAATTGCTATTTCAAGTGTGTTAGGTGTTCTAGAATCCAGCCCATGTAGCTTACAATATACAACGTATTCATCAAAATTAGGTAAATTCTGACTTTATTTTTGTAAAATATCATATAAATATTTGCTTCCGCGCCCGAATTTTATAATTTTTCATCATATTTTATCCGCAGTATAGGTCCAAAAGCATGTTTATGAATGTTTTAACAAAAATATCTATTTCAAGAATAGGTAAAATCTGACTTTATTTTTGTAAAAAATCATATAATTATTTGCTTCCGTGCCCGAATTTTATGATTTTTTATCATAATTTAGGGTAAAGAAAACATTGCAACAAGAAAATTGCTATTTCAAGTGTGGTAGGTATTCTAGAATCCAGCCAATGAAGCTTACAATATACAACGTTTTCACAAAAAATAGGTAAAATTTGACTTTATTTTTAAAAAAAATTATATATGTATATTCTTCCGCGCCCGAATTTTATAATTTTTCATCATATTTTATCCATAGTATAGGTCCAAAAGCATGTTTATGAATGTTTTAACAAAAATACCCCTTTCAAAAATAGGTAAAATCTGACTTAATTTTTGTAAAAAATCATATAAATATTTGCTTCCGCACCCGAATTTTAAGATTTTTCATCATATTTTAGCTAAAAGAAAACATTGCAAAAAGAAAATTGCTATTTCAAGTGTGTTAGGTATTCTAGAATCCAGCCCATGTAGCTTACAATATATAACGTATTCATCAAAAATAGGTAAAATCTGACTTTTTTTTGTAAAAAATCATATGAATATTTGCTTCCGCGCCCGAATTTTATAATTTTTCATCATATTTTATCCATAGTATAGGTCCAAAAGCATGTTTATGAATGTTTTAACAAAAATATCCATTTCAAGAATAGGTAAAATCTTACTTTATTTTTGTAAAAAATAAAATAAATATTTGCTTCCGCGCCCAAATTTTATGATTTTTCATCATAATTAAGGTAAAAGAAAACATTGCAACAAGAAAATTGCTATTTCAAGTGTGGTAGGTATTCTAGAATCCAGCTAATGAAGCTTACAATATAAAACGTATTCTTAAAAGACAGGTAAAATCTGACTTAATTTTTTAAAAAATTATATAAATATTTGCTTCCGCGCCCGAATTTTATAATTTTTTATCTTATTTTATCCATAGTATAGGTCCAAAAGCATGGTTATGAATGTTTTAACAAAAATATCTATTTTAAATATAGGTAAAATCTGACTTAATTGTTATTTCAAGTGTGTTAGGTATTCTAGAATCCAGCCCATGTAGCTTACAATATACAACGTATTCATCAAAAATAGGTAAAAAATTGACATTTTTTTTGTAATGAATCATATAAATATTTGCTTCGGCGCCTGAATTTTATGATTTTTCATCATATTTTAGCCAAAAGAAAACATTGCAACAAGAAAATTGCTATTTGAAGTGTATGTGGTATTGTAGAATCCAACCCATGTAGCTTACAATATACAACGTATTCATCAAAAATAGGGAAAATCTGACTTTAGTTTTGTAAAAAATCATATAAATATTTGCTTACGCGCCGGAAATTAATAATTTTTTATCATATTTTATCCATAGTATAGGTCCAAAAGCATGTTTATGAATGTTTTAACAAAAATATCCATTTCAAGAATAGGTAAAATCTGACTTTATTTTTGTAAAAAAAACATATAAATATTTGCTTCCGCGCCCGAATTTTATGATTATTTATCATAATTTAGGTAAAAGTCAACATTGCAACAAGAAAATTACAATTTTAAGTGTGGTAGGTATACTAGAATCCAGCCATTGAAGCTTACAATATACAACGTATTCATCAAAAATAGGTAAAATCTGACTTTGTTTTTTTTTTTGTAAAAAATCATATAAATATTTGCTTCCGCGCCCGAATTTTATGATTTTTCATTATAATTTAGGTAAAAGAAAACATTACAACAAGAAAATTGCTATTTCAAGTGTGGTAGGTATTCTACAATCCAGCCATTGAAGCCCACAATATACAACGTATTCATCAAAAATAGGTAAAATCTGACTTTATTTTTGTAAAAAATCATACAAATATTTGCTTCCGCGCCCGAATTTTATAATTTTTCATCATATTTTATCCTTAGTATTGGTCCAAAAGCATGTTTATGAATGTTTTAACAAAAATATCCATTTCAAAAATAGGTAAAATCTGACTTTATTTTTGTAATAAATCAAATAAATATTTGCTTCCGCGCCCGAATTTTATGATTTTTCATAATATTTTAGCTAAAAGAAAACATTGCAACAAAAAAATTGCATGTTCAAGTGTGGTAGGTATTCTAGAATCTAGCCAATGAAGCTTACAATATACAACGTATTCATCAAAAATAGGTAAAAACTGACTTTTTTTTTGTAAAAAATCATATAAATATTTGTTTCCGCGCCTGAATTTTATAATTTTTCATCATATTTTATCCACAGTATAGGTCCAAAAGCATTTTTGAATGTTTTAACAAAAATATCCATTACAAGAATAGGTAACATCTGACTTTATTTTTGTAAAAAATCATATAAATATTTGCTTCCGCGCCCGAATTTTATAATTTTTCATCATATTTTATCCACAGTATAGGTCCATAAGCATGTTTATGAATGTTTTAACAAAAATATCCATTTCAAAATTAGGTAAAATCTGACTTTATTTTTGTAAAAAATTATATAAATATTTGCTTCCGCGCCCAAATTCTATGATTTTTCATCATAATTTAGGTAAAAGAAAACATTGCAACAAGAAAATTGCTATTTCAAGTGTGGTAGGTATTCTAGAATCCAGCCAATGAAGCCTACAATATACAACGTATTCATCAAAAATAGGTAAAATCTGACTTTATTTTTGTAAAAACTTATATAAATATTTGCTTTCGCGCCCGAATTTTATAAATTTTTATCATATTTTATCCATAGTATAAGTCCAAAAGCATGTTTATGAATGTTTTAACAAAAATATCCCTTTCAAAAATAGGTAAAATCTGACTTTATTTTTGTAAAAAATCATATAAATATTTGCTTACGCGCCCGAAGTTTATAATTTTTCATCATAATTTAGGTAAAAGAAAACATTGCAACAAGAAAATTGCTATTTCAAGTGTGTTAGGTTATTCTAGAATCCAGCCCATGTAGCTTACAATATACAACGTATTCATCAAAAATAGGTAAAATCTGACTTTATTTTTGGAAATAATAATATAAATATTTGCTTCCGCGCCCGAATTTTATTATTTTTCATCATATTTTATCCACAGTATAGGTCCAAAAGCATGTTTATGAATGTGTTAAGAAAAATATCCATTTCAAGAATAGGTAAAATCTGATTTTATTTTTGTAAAAAATCATACAAATATTAGCTTCCGCGCCCGAATTTTATGATTTTTCATCATAATTTAGGAAAAGAAAACATTGCAACAAGAAAATTGCTATTTAAAGTGTGGTAGGTATTCTAGAATCCAGCAAATGAAGCTTATAATATACAACGTATTCATCAAAAATAGGTAAAATTTGACTTTATTGTTGTAAAAAATTATAAAAATATTTGCCTCCGCGCCCAAATTTTATAATTTTTCATCATATTTTATCCATAGTATAGGTCCAAAAGCATGTTTATGAATGTTTTAACAAAAATATCCATTTCAAAAATAGGTAAAATCTGACTTTATTTTTGTAAAAAATCATATATATATTTGCTTCCGCGCCTGAATTTTATGATTTTTCATCATATTTTAGCTAAAAGAAAACATTGCAACAAGATAATTGCTATTTCAAGTGTGTTAGGTATTCTAGAATCCAGCCCATGTAGCTTAAAATATACAATGTATTCATCAAAAATAGGTGAAATCTGACTTTTTTTTTGTAAAAAAATCATATAAATATTTGCTTCCGCGCCCGAATTTTATAATTTTTTATCCTATTTTATACACAGTATAGGTCAAAAGCATGTTTATGAATGTTTTAACGAAAATATCCAGTTCAAGAATAGGTAAAATCTGACTTTATTTTTGTAAAAAATCATATAAATATTTGCTTCTGCGTCCGAATTTTATAATTTTTCATCATATTTTATCTACAGTATAGGTCCAAAAGTATGTTTATGAATGTTGTAACAAAAATATCCATTTCAAAAATAGGTAAAACCTGACTTTATTTTTGTAAAAAATCATATAAATATTTGCTTCCGCGCCCGAATTTTATGATTTTTCATCATATTTTAGCTAAAAGAAAACATTGCAATAAGAAAATTGCTATTTCAAGTGTGTTAGGAATTCTAGAATCCAGCTCATGTAGCTTACAATATACAACGTATTCATCAAAAATAGGTAAAATCTGACTTTTTTTGTAAAAAATCATATAAATATTTGCTTCCGCGCCCGAATTTTATAATTTTTCATCATATTTTATCCACAGTATAGCTCCAAAAGCATGTTTATGAATGTTTTAACAAAAATATCTATTTCAAGAATAGGTAAAATCTGACTTAATTTTTGATTAAAAAATTATATAAATATTTGCTTCAGCGCCCGACTTTTATAATTTTTCATCATAATTTAGGTAAAAGAAAACAATGCAACAAGAAAATTGCTATTTCAAGTGTGTTAGGTATTGTAGAATCCAGCCTATGTAGCTTACAATATACAACGTATTCATCAATAATAGGTAAAATCTGACATTATTTTTGTAAAAAATCATATAAATATTTGCTTCCGCGCCCGAATTTTATGATTTTTTATCATAATTTAGGTAAAAGAAAACATTGCAACAAGAAAATTGCTAATCCAAGTGTGTTAGGTATTCTAGAATCCAGCCCATGTAGCATACAATATACAACGTATTCATCAAAAATTGGTAAAATCTGACTTTATTTTTGTAAAAATTTATATAAATATTTGCTGCCGCGCCCGAATTTTATAATTTTTCATCATATTTAATCCATAGTATAGGTCCAAAAGCATGTTTATGAATGTTTTAACATAAATATCCGTTTCAAAAATAGGTAAAATCTGACTTTATTTTTGTAAAAAATTATATAAATATTTGCTTCCGCGCCTGAATTTTATGATTTTTCATCATATTTTAGGTAAAAGAAAACATTGCAACAAGAAAATTGCTATTTCAAGTGTGTCAGGTATTCTAGAATCCAGCCCATGTAGCTTACAATATACAACGTATTCATCAAAAACAGGTAAAATCTGATTTTTTTTGTAAAAAATCATATAAATATTTCCTTCCGCGCCAGAATTTTATAATTTTTTATCATATTTTATCCACAGTATAGGTCCAAAAGCATGTTTATGAATGTTTTAACAAAAATATCTATTTCAAAAATAGGTAAAATCTGACTTTTTTTTGTAAAAAATCATATAAATATTTGTTTCCGCGCCCGAATTTTATAATTTTTTATCATATTTTATACACAGTATAGGTCAAAAGCATGTTTATGAATGTTTTAACAAAAATATCCATTTTAAGAATAAGTAAAATCTGACTTTATTTTTGTAAAAAATCATATAAATATTTGCATCGGCGTCCGAATTTTATAAATTTTTATCATATTTTATCCACAGTATAGGTACAAAAGCATGTGTATGAATGTTTTAACAAAAATATCCATTTCAAGAATAGGTAAAATCTGACATTATTTTTGTAAAAAATCATATAAATATTTGCTTTCGCGCCCGAATTTTATGATTTTTTATCATAATTTAGGTAAAAGAAAACATTGCAACAAGAAAATTGCTATTTCAAGTGTGGTAGGTATTCTAGAATCCAGCCAATGAAGCTTACAATATACAATGTATTCATCAAAAATAGGTAAAATCTGACTTTTTTTTGTAAAAAATCCTATAAATATTTGCTTCCGCGCCTGAATTTTATAATTTTTCATCATATTTTTTCCACAGTATAGGTCCAAAAGCATGTTTATGAATGTTTTAACAAAAATATCCATTTCAAGAATAAGTAAAATCTGACTTTATTTTTGTAAAATATCATATAAATATTTGCTTCCGCGCAGGAATTTTATGATTTTTCTTTATATTTTAGCTAAAAGAAAACATTACAACAAGAAAATTGCTATTTCAAGTGTGTTAGGTGTTCTAGAATCCAGCCCATGTAGCTTACAATATACAACGTATTCATCAAAAATAGGTAAAATCTGACTTTTTTTTGTAAAAAATCCTATATATATTTGCTTGCGCGCCTGAATTTTATAATTTTTCATCATTTTTGTTCCACAGTATAGGTCCAAAAGCATGTTTATGAATGTTTTAACAAAAATATCCATTTCAAGAATAGGTAAAATCTGACTTTATTTTTGTAAAAAATCATATATATATATATATATATATATATATATATATATATATATATATTTGTTCCGCGCCCGAATTTTATGATTTTTCATCATAATTTATCCATAGTATAGGTCCAAAAGCATTTTTATGAATGTTTTAACAAAAATATCCATTTCAAGAATGGGTAAAATCTGACATTATTTGTTGTAAAAAATCATATAAATATTTGCTTCCGCGCCCGAATTTTATGATTTTTCATCATAATTTAGGTGCAAGAAAACATTGCAACAAGAAAATTGCTATTTCAAGTGTGGTAGGTATTCTAGAATCCAGCCAATGAAGCTTACAATATACAACGTATTCATCAAAAATTGGTAAAATCTGACTTTATTTTTGTAAAAAATTATATAAATATTTGCTTCCGCGCCCGAATTTTATAATTTTTTATCATATATTATCCACAGTATAGGTCCAAAAGCATGTTTAAGAATGTTTTAACAAAAATATCCATTTCAAAAATAGGTAAAATCTGACTTTATTTTTGTAAAAAATCACATAAATATTTGCTTCCGCGCCCGAATTTTATGATTTTTCATCATATTTTAGCTAAAAGAAAACATTGCAATAAGAAAATTGCTATTTCAAGTGTGTTAGGAATTCTAGAATCCAGCTCATGTAGCTTACAATATACAAAGTATTCATCAAAAATAGGTAAAATCTGACTTTTTTTTGTAAAAAATCGTATAAATATTTGCTTCCGCGCCCGAATTTTATAATTTTTCATCATATTTTATCCACAGTATAAGTCCAAAAGCATGTTTATGAATGTTTTAACAAAAATATCCATTTCAAGAATATGTAAAATCTGACTTTATTTTTGTAAAAAATCATATAAATATTTGTTTCCGCGTCCGGATTTTATGATTTTTCATCATAATTTAGGTAAAAGAAAACATTGCAACAAGAGAATTGCTATTTCAAGTGTGGTAGGTATTCTAGAATCCAGCCCATGTAGCTTACAATATACAACGATTCATCAAAAATAAGTAAAATCTGACTATTTTTTTGTAAAAAATCATATAAATATTTGCTTCCGCGCCCGAAATTTATAATGTTTTATTATATTTTTTCCACAGTATAGGTCCAAAAGCATGTTTATGAATGTTTTAACAAAAATATCTATTTCAAATATAGGTGAAATCTGACTTTATTTTTGTAAAAAATCATTTAAATATTTGCTTCCGCGCCCGAATTTTATGACTTTTCATCATAGTTTAGGTAAAAGAAAACATTGCAACAAGAAAATTGCTATTTCAAGTGTGTTAGGTATTCTAGAATCCATCTCATGTAGCTTACAATATACAACGTATTCATCAAAAATAGGTAAAATCTGACTTTTTTTTGTAAAAAATCATATCAATATTTGCTTCCGCGCCTGAATTTTATAATTTTTCATCATATTTTATCCACAGTATAGGTCCAAAAGCATTTTTATGAATGTTTTAACAATAATATCCATTTCAAGAATAGGTAAAATCTGACATTATTTTTGTAAAAAATCATATAAATATTTGTTTCCGCGACCGAATTTTATGATTTTTTATCATATTTTAACTAAAAGAAAACATTGCAACAAGTAAATTGCTATTTCAAGTGTGGTAGGTATTGTAGAATCCAGCCAATGAAGCTTACAATATACAAGGTATTCATCAAAAATATGTAAAATCTGACCTTATTTTTGTAAAAACTTATATAAATATTTGCTTCCGCGCCCGAATTTTATAATTTTTCATCATATTTTATCCATAGTATAGGTCCAAAAGCATGTTTATGAATGTTTTAACAAAAATATCTATTTCAAATATAGGTAAAATCTGACTTTATTTTTGTAAAAAATCATATAAAAATATGCTTCCGCGCCAGAATTTTATGGTTTTTCATCATATTTTAGCTAAAAGAAAACATTGCAACAAGAAAATTGCTATTTCAAGTGTGTTAGGTATTGTAGAATCCATTCCATGTAGCTTACATTATACAACGTATTCATCAAAAATAGGTAAAATCTGACTTTTTTTTGTAAAAGAACATATAAAAATTTGCTTCCGCGCCTGAATTTTATAATTTTTCATCATATTTTATCCACAGTATAGGTCGAAAAGCATTTTTATGAATGATTTAACAAAAATATCCATTTCAAAAATAGGTAAAATCTGACTTTATTTTTGAAAAAAATCATATAAATATTTGCTTCCGCGCCCGAATTTTATGATTTTTCATTATAATTTAGATAAAACAAAACATTGCAACAAGAAAATTGCTACTTCAAGTGTGGTAGGTATTCTAGAATCCAGCCAATGAAGCTTACAATATACAACGTATTCATCAAAAATAGGTAAAATCTGCCTTTATTTTTGTAAAAAAATATATAAATATTTGCTTCCGCGCCCGAATTTTATAATTTTTGATCATATTTTATCCATAGTATAGGTCCAAAAGCATGTTTACGAATGTTTTAACAAAAATATCAATTTCAAAAATAGGTAAAATCTGACTTTATTTTTGTAAAAAATCATATAAATATTTGCTTCCGCGACCGAATTTTATGATTTTTTATCATATTTTAGCTAAAAGAAAACATAGCAACAAGAAAATTGATATTTCAAGTGTGTTAGGTATTCTAGAATCCAGCCAATGAAGCTTACAATATACAACGTATTCATCAAAAATATGTAAAATCTGACCTTATTTTTGTAAAAAATTATATAAATATTTGCTTCCGCGCCCGAATTTTATAATTTTTCATCATATTTTATCCATAGTATAGGTCCAAAAGCATGTTTATGAATGTTTTAACAAAAATATCTATTTCAAATATAGGTAAAATCTGACTTTATTTTTGTGAAAAATCATATAAAAATTTGCTTCCGCGCCCGAATTTTATAGTTTTTCATCATATTTTAGCTAAAAGAAAACATTGCAACAAGAAAATTGCTATTTCAAGTGTGTTAGGTATTGTAGAATCCATCCAATGTAGCTTACATTATACAACGTATTCATCAAAAATAGGTAAAATCTGACTTTTTTTGTAAAAAATCATATAAATATTTGCTTCCGCGCCTGAATTTTATAATTTTTCATCATATTTTATACACAGTATAGGTCCAAAAGCATTTTTATGAATGATTTAACAAAAATATCCATTTCAAGGATAGGTAAAATCTGACTTTATTTTTGAAAAAAATCATATAAATATTTGCTTTCGCGCCCGAATTTTATGATTTTTCATCATAATTTAGGTAAAACAAAACATTGCAACAAGAAAATTGCTATTTCAAGTGAGGTAGGTATTCTAGAATCCAGACAATGAAGCTTACAATATACAACGTATTCATCAAAAATTGGTAAAATCTGACTTTATTTTTGTAAAAAAATATATAAATATTTGCTTCCGCGCCCGAATTTTATAATTTTTGATCATTTTTTATCCATAGTATAGGTCCAAAAGCATGTTTATGAATGTTTTAACAAAAATATCCATATCAAAAATAGTTAAAATCTGACTTTATTTTTGTAAAAAATCATATAAATATTTGCTTCCGCGCCCGAATTTTATAATTTTTGATCATATTTTATCCATAGTATAGGTCTAAAAGCATGTTTATGAATGTTTTAACAAAAATATCCATTTAAAAAATAGGTAAAATCTGACTTAATTTTTGTAAAAAATCATATAAATATTTGCTTCCGCGACCGAATTTTATGATTTTTCATCATATTTTAGCTAAAAGAAAACATTGCAACAAGAAAATTGCTATTTCAAGTGTGTTAGGTATTCTAGAATCCAGCCAATGAAGCTTACAATATACAACGTATTCATCAAAAATAGGTAAAATCTGACTTTATTTTTGTAAAAAATTATATAAATATTTGCTTCCGCGCCCGAATTTGATAATTTTCATCATATTTTATCCAAAGTATAGGTCCAAAAGCATGTTTATGAATGTTTTAACAAAAATATCCCTTTCAAAAATAGGTAAAATCTGACTTTATTTTTGTAAAAAATCATATAAATATTTGCTTCCGAGCCCGAATTTTATGATTTTTCATCATATTTTAGCTAAAAGAAAACATTGCAACAAGAAAATTGCTATTACAAGTGTGTTAGGTATTCTAGAATCCAGCCCATGTTGCCTACAATATACAACGTATTCATCAAAAATAGGTAAAATCTGACTTTTTTTTTGTAAAAAATCATAGAAATATTTGCTTCCGCGATCGAATTTTAAAATTTTTCATCATATTTTATCCATAGTATAGGTCCAAAAGCATATTTATGAATGTTTTGTAACGGCCACGTGTGTGCCTTCGGAAATTTTATTAATTTTCTGTTTATGGTGCACCGTGTTCGTTGCACTCGCTGACTCGTGTCTGGCGAGTTTCCGCACACGTAAATTCTAGTAGAATCGCGGAAACTTACCGGCCGAAAATTGTTAACGTGGGCAAATGAACCAGCTTGCAAAGACTGTGCGTTTCCAGCAGAGAGGATTCTCGATTCGGTCGTGGAAGCGAACAGTCGCACGTTTTCAAATTGTATTCTTATATTAGATTTTGTTATTAATTAATCTTTAATTATATTTATATTTTTATCAACTTGTTTCGTTCTTTCGTGTGTGCACCCATCATCCGATTCTGCAGCAGTGTGTCTACCCAGGCAGCGTAGTGACACAGGTAAGTATAAATTTCATTATTCTTTCTGTGGTTGTCCGGGTAATAGTTCAATACGTCAACGACAGTGCGGTTCACTACCCAAACGCACTGACTGTTACAATTGGCGCAGTCGGTAGGATCTAGTAAAAAACAAATTGTTATTACTAGATAAGCAAATGATCGATTGAATTAGTTTGACACAAAACCAAAATGGTAAATCACACGGACGTAGTGACTCCAACCACGACTACGACGACTGTTCTTAATCCGCTTACTTCAACGACGGTGGTATATTCAACCACTACGACTACGACAACAGTAGAGAGTCCGACCGCTCCTCCAGTTACAATGCCCTATTATTATCCTTACGAATATTTAACGCAACCTGGCCCGTCCCGTGTCCCACCACCAGAACTTCATATGGCACCTTTTTCATATCACCTCCCAAATTATAAATCATATATTGGTCTACCTACAGAACAACCGATACAAACCAGTTCTCCACAAGCGAGACAAGCATTTACTGACCCGACGTCTATATCAGCCCTTAAAACGATTGATACTTATTCCGGTGGTCCTGATCTGGAAGCCTTTCTAGATAATGTAGCGACGGTAGCCGAATGTTATAGATGGACCGATAGTCAGGTGGTTACGGCCATAAAATTGAAATTAAAAGGGGAACCTCAAAATTGCTTTTATTCACTTCCGGTAGATAAACGGCCAAATTCAATTATTAGCATTCGTGAATGGTTAGTTAAATTATTTGGAAAGAAAACAGATTTTGCAATAGCCGAAAAGGAATTCTTCAAAATTTTCCGTAAAAAAGATGAACCACTGCAAAAATTCGCATTACGTTTGGAAATTGCAGCCGCAAAACTGTTTCCTGTGTCAGATGGCAGCGATTTGACGAGCTTGCGAAATCGAATAAAACGCGAGACGATGATGATTAAACAATTTTTCGAGGGCCTGGATACTAAATTAGCAAATGAAGTTAGTAGAATTCGGCAATTTGAAACTGTTGAGGAGGCATTACCGTACGCGGAGCATTG
Source organism: Stenolophus ochropezus (assembly GCA_035578165.1). Taxonomy (NCBI): domain Eukaryota; kingdom Metazoa; phylum Arthropoda; class Insecta; order Coleoptera; family Carabidae; genus Stenolophus; species Stenolophus ochropezus. Next base: position 37,414 of record JAQOWZ010000343.1, read on the forward strand.
CGAGGAGGTCTTAGCGCGTCTTTATCGTGAAACGAAAGCCGACGCACATAAAGCACATGTCCGCGCGTTGAGTTCGTCTCAAAATAATAAAGGCACACGGGTTGCATCAGTAGTTACACCTTCGGAATCCCACCGTAAAATAACACCAAAGAAGAACACAGTGTTACGCACGGATCAGCGATACCACAATATGAGGGGTCGTTGCTTTAACTGTGGTAGTACTGACCACATATCGAAAAAGTGTCCTCAACCTAAGCAGATATTTTGTTACAACTGCGTTAAAGTCGGTCACCGTGCGGATGATAAATCGTGTCCTTTAAACACCAAACCTGTCTCGACGGCGACCCAACGTCAGACAGTTTAGAAGAACACCGCTTTATTGTTCCACGGGTCGCAGATTCTAACACAGATAAGACTAAATTTCTCATTTTGGAAACAAATCAATCAGATCGTACGTTTTTAATAGATTCCGGTGCCGCCGTATCGCTATTAAAACGAAGTGTAGTTGACGAGTTAAATTTATCTATCACACCCTCGAACGATATATTAGTAGACGTTTCTGGAAACCAAATAAGTAGCCACGGGGTTACTAATGTAGAACTGACCGTGGGTTCCAGTAATCTAATACATCGTTTTGTAGTTTGTCCCGATGAGCTGCATTTACCAGCTGACGGACTGATCGGAATAGATTTTTTAATCCGCCATAAAGTAACCATTGACTTTGGGAGAAATCGATTTAAGATTTATAATCAGGTCTTATCTATGTTAGATCATATAACACGGAACAATTACAGCTCAGGCGAGAACGTGCGTGCTATCTCTGCTGACGAAGCAATGAAGATAAGCAGTAAAGTATGCTCGACAAATTTGTTTGAATCCCAGGATCAAATTAATAATACTATAGACCGCAGTAACGTTGATGAACGAGGCTGTGATCAACCTTGTTCGGATCCTGTACCATCAAATCAAAATTCGAGAGCATTGACCGAAGAGTGTTTAACGAAAAATGAGTCGCACCCTGTAAATACTCGTAAAATTAATATTAGTCCGGCGATTTCGAACACTCTTCATCAAAATTTTGTAGTTCGTTTGAAAGAAAATTTAAAAATTTCCGCGAGACATATCGCTGTTGTTGAGTTATCTCTTGATAACAGGATGCCCGATAAGACGTACGTAATAGAGCCGCATGATATAAACTCGCCCGGCATTCTCATAGCACGAACGCTGTTTCAAAAAACAAGTAGTCCTTCATTTATTAATATAGTAAATGTTAATAATGAGGAAGTAGTCATTCCTAAACGTACACCTGTAGGTTTGGCAGTAGAAGCGGAAGTGCAATTAGAAGCCGACGAGAATCATAGCAACAGTATCAATACCTTGAATATGATCAGCCCTCATAAATTTAATTTAGATCATTTGCCAGACAACGAACGACCGCACCGCTCAGTAAGACGACACTTGTACAACACCGGATACACACAAGCACTGACGTCCCAGTGGCACGCGCTCCTTATCGTGTACCTTTTAGTCGCCGACAAGTATTGAAAGAAATTGTAGATGAGATGTTACAAAATAACATCATTCAGCCATCGATTAGTCCTTATTCCGCTCCAGTAGTTTTAGTAGAGAAAAAATTAAGCAATGGGGAAAGTTCATTTCGATTTTGTATAGATTATCGCGAATTGAACAAAATTACTAAACGCGACTACTTTCCCATACCAAATTTACAAGACACGTTAGATCAATTAGGAAAAGCCGTTCGTTTTAGCACTTTAGATTTGGCGAAAGGTTACTGGCAAGTAGAGATGGACCCGCGAGATAAAGAAAAGACCGCTTTTTCCGTACCTTGGGGTCACTATGAATGTAACCGGATGCCATTTGGATTAATCAATAGCCCCAGTACTTGGCAGCGACTGATGTACACCGTTTTGGCTGGATTAACGGATTCACACTGTTTTGTGTACCTGGACAATATTATATGTTTCAGCTCTGATAGTTTGGATGAACATATTGAAAAATTAAAATTAATTTTTGATCGCCTTAGAGAAGCTAACCTTTCATTAAATCCAGAAAAATGTAAATACATGATGAGCGAAACAAAATATCTCGGACACATTGTCAGTAAAGACGGCGTGAAGCCTGATCCGGACAAAATAAAAGTAGTAGAAGAATTTCCAGTCCCACGTGACGTTACCGAAATTAGATCATTTTTAGGGTTAATTGGTTTTTATAGACGGTTTATTCCAAATTTTGCGAATGTAGCTTTACCATTGACCGCTCTAACTAAGAAAAATTGCAAATTCTCCTGGACAGCGGAAGCAAATGAAGCGTTTAATACGCTACGAAGTCTTTTGACAAAATCGCCCATTTTGAAATATCCGGATACCAAAAAACCTTTTATACTTTGTACCGATGCTTCCGCTTACGCGATAGGTGCTGTGTTGTGTCAGGTGTACGAGGGTCATGAGTTTCCCGTGGCATATGCGAGTAGACAACTCAGTTCGGCTGAACGTAACTACGATACTACGCAAAGAGAGTGCCTTGCATTAGTATGGAGTATTAAACTTTTCAGAATTTACTTGTATGGTCATAAGTTCATAGTGTATACTGATCATTAACCATTTAAGTGGCAGCAAGGCACCACCTACAAAGACGTCATTGTCAGCGCGGCGATTACTATAAAATTGTCGGATTACGTCACCATCGCAGATGTCGAAGAGAATACCGTACGGCTACGATCCGGAACCGTATGTACTTACACCGATACTTACTGTTTCGATGATCTAGCGGGTGAAGTAACCTGGAAAACTCAAGTCAATGACCGATGTTCGGCTGAGGGGATCGACGTCCTGTATGAAGGAGCCGCTGTGGCGCTAACTATTAACAACACCACAAAGTATGTCGTCGTAGAGGCTCAAGATACGGTTTTCGCCCTCCGATTAGTTCGACAGGAGTTGCTCTGCCACCAACCAGCTTAGCGGACTGAGCAGAATCGACTTCTAATTATCACGGAATCCTCTCTAGGCTTCTACTTCAAGAAATCTAGAAGAGTGAGCCAAAATACGGACTTGATGACACAAGTCCTTAGCAAACTATTGTTTTTGGAAATAGCATTTAAACAACAGGCTAAGGATTTAGTGTATGATGCTATATTGAAACGGTGTCATCTAAGAGAACAGATCATGCGGAACCGTATCATGCTAGCCCTAGAGAACCCAGACGTGGTAAGCGGCTTAGTGAAGGAAGCATCAGGACACATGGGACGAGTAATGGGCGAGGTCCTGTATGTGATAAAATGTAGCCCGAAAGTAGTAGACTATCGGAAAACGACTTCATGCTACCAAGAACTGCCGATTACGTACAAGAACATAAGCAAGTTCATGGCACCCATTACACACATAATCCAGGACCATGGCACGCAAGTCGACTGCGGGAACCAACTTCCAGTTATGTTCCACTTAGAGGGCAAGTGGTTGGAGTTGGATCCAGACCTACGCAGAACACAACCTGACCCAACGACACTGGACGCTAATGACGCTAGCGAAGCGATCCCTATGACCAAGATTGCACCCATAAGCGCACACGGTGTTTACACCCAACAGGATATGGCTGCGTTTCAACAAACACTGCTCTTCCCGAACGAGCGGCGTGCCGTAACGAACATTATGACGCGTCGAGTGATAGGAGCCGAAACTGACGGACAAGACCTCCACATCCCCAACGTCTTCAGTCAAAAGGAATTCGTGAAGATGGCTTGGGGTGCCGCAGCAGAAGTTTGGGGATTCCTGTCATATACCGGAAACCTGTTCAGTGTATTTATGCTCCTATACACTCTATATAATGTGATACGGTACGTATGCTCAGTCATACTAAACATGTTTAGTTTGAGGAGGGCAGCAAACAACCAGCCCCAACGCAGATGGTTCCTGTTGGCGAGCCTATGGGATGCGATGACGACGCGGTATTTGGTCAACCTCATCCAACAACAGAGCGCCGAGACGACAGACCGTGCCACCCCGGCGACGGACACGACCAACATCGGGTCCACGTTAACCATGTACCCGAGCCTCCAACAGATAGCGACTCACCCTCCTGCGTACGCCACCGATCCGCCAGCCGATGTCGGTCCGCTCCGTCAACATGTAGTGCCTTAGTTCAGTCAGTCATCAAGTGTAGTTCAGTAGGGACATTAAGTTTACTTGTAGAGAATTGAAATGTAGCCATTGTTAGTTTAGAGTAGTTAAGTAGATTGTAAGTTGGTTCATTTGCTTCTTTGTGCTCAACTGTATTGGTTTTATACAGTTGAGTTCAAAGGGGGAGGCAGTGTAAGGGCCACGTGTGTGCCTTCGGAAATTTTATTAATTTTCTGTTTATGGTGCACCGTGTTCGTTGCACTCGCTGACTCGTGGCTGGCGAGTTTCCGCACACGTAAATTCTAGTAGAATCGCGGAAACTTACCGGCCGAAAATTGTTAACGTGGGCAAATGAACCAGCTTGCAAAGACTGTGCGTTTCCAGCAGAGAGGATTCTCGATTCGGTCGTGGAAGCGAACAGTCGCACGTTTTCAAATTGTATTCTTATATTAGATTTTGTTATTAATTAATCTTTAATTATATTTATATTTTTATCAACTTGTTTCGTTCTTTCGTGTGTGCACCCATCATCCGATTCTGCAGCAGTGTGTCTACCCAGGCAGCGTAGTGACACAGGTAAGTATAAATTTCATTATTCTTTCTGTGGTTGTCCGGGTAATAGTTCAATACGTCAACGACAGTGCGGTTCACTACCCAAACGCACTGACTGTTACAGTTTTAACAAAAATATCCATTTCAAGAATAGGTAAAATCTGACTTTATTTTTGTAAAAAATCATATATATATATTTGCTTTCGCGCCCGAATTTTATGATTTTTTATCATAATTTAGGTAAAAGAAAACATTGCAACAAGAAAATTGCTATTTCAAGTGTGGTAGGTATTCTAGAATCCAGCCAATGAAGCTTACAATATACAACGTATTCATCAAAAATATGTAAAATCTGACTTTATTTTTGTAAAAAATTAAAAAAATATTTGCTTCCGCGCCCGAATTTGATAATTTTTCATCATATTTAATCCATAGTATAGGTCCAAAAGCATGTTTATGAATGTTTTAACAAAAATATCCGTTTCAAAAATTGGTAAAATCTGACTTTATTTTTGTAAAAAATTATATAAATATTTGCTTCCGCGACCGAATTTTATGATTTTTCATCATATTTTAGCTAAAAGAAAACATTGCAACAAGAAAATTGCTATTTCAAGTGTGTTAGGTATTCTAGAATCCAGCCCATGTACCTTACAATATACAACGTATTCATCAAAAATAGGTAAAATCTGACTTTTTTTTGTAAAAAATCATATAAATATTTGCTTCCGCGCCCGGATTTTATAATTTTTTATTATGTTTTATACACAGTATAGGTCCAAAAGCATGTTTATGAATGTTTTAACAAAAATATCCATTTCAAGAATAGGTAAAATCTGACTTTTTTTTGTAAAAAATCATATAAATATTTGCTTCCGCGCCCGAATTTAATAATTTTTCATTATATTTTATCCACAGTATAGGTCCAAAAGCATGTTTATGAATGTTTTAACAAAAATATCCATTTCAAGAATAGGTAAAATCTGACTTTTTTTTGTAAAAAATCATATAAATATTTGCTTCCGCGCCCGGATTTTATAATTTTTTATTATGTTTTATACACAGTATAGGTCCAAAAGCATGTTTATGAATGTTTTAACAAAAATATCCATTTCAAGAATAGGTAAAATCTGACTTTTTTTTTGTAAAAAATCATATAAATATTTGCTTCCGCGCCCGAATTTTATAATTTTTCATTATATTTTATCCACAGTATAGGTCAAAAAGCATGTTTATGAAAGTTTTAACAAAAATATCTATTTGAAGAATAGGTAAAATCTGACTTTATTTTTGTAAAAAATGTTATAAATATTTGCTTCCGCGCCCAAATTTTATGATTTTTCATCATAATTTAGGTAAAAGAAAACATTGCAACAAGAAAATTGCTATTTCAAGTGTGGTAGGTATTCCAGAATCCAGCCAATGAAGCTTACAATATACAACGTATTCATCAAAAATAGGTAAAATCTGACTTTATTTTTGTAAAAAATTATATAAATATTTGCCTCCGCGCCCGAATTTTATAATTTTTCATCATATTTTATCCTTAGTATAGGTCCAAAAGCATGTTTATGAATGTTTTAACAAAAATATCCAATTCAAAAATATGTAAAATCTGATTTTATTTTTATAAAATATCATATAAATATTTGCTTCCGCACCCGAATTTTATGATTTTTTATCATATTTTAGCTAAAAGAAAACATTGCAACAAGAAAATTGCTATTTCAAGTGTGTTAGGTATTCTAGAATCCAGCCCATGTAGCTTACAATATACAACGTATTCATCAAAAATAGGTAAAATCTGACTTTTTTTTTGTAAAAAATCATATAAATATTTGCTTCCGCACGAGAATTTTATAATTTTTCATTATATTTTATCCACAGTATAGGTCCAAAAGCATGTTTATGAAAGTTTTAACAAAAATATCCATTTCAAGAATAGGTAAAATCTGACTTTATTTTTGTAAAAAATGATATAAATATTTGCTTCCGCGCCCGAATTTTATGATTTTTCATCATAATTTAGGTAAAAGAAAACATTGCAACAAGAAAATTGCTATTTCAAGTGTGGTAGGTTTTCTAGAATCCAGCCAATGAAGCTTACAATATACAACGTATTCATCAAAAATATGTAAAATCTGACTTTATTTTTGTAAAAAATTATATAAATATTTGCTTCCGCGCCCGAATTTTATGATTTATAATCATAATTTAGGTAAAAGAAAACATTGCAACAAGAAATTTGCTATTTCAAGTGTGGTAGGTATTCTAGAATCCAGCCAATGAAGCTTACAATATACAACGTATTCATCAAAAATATGTAAAATTTGACTTTATTTTTGTAAAAAATTATATAAATATTTGCTTCCGCGCCAGAATTTTATAATTTTGCATCATATTTTATCCATAGTATAGGTCCAAAAGCATGTTTAAGAATGTTTTAACAAAAATATCCATTTCAAAAATAGGTAAAATCTGACTTTATTTTTGTAAAAAATCATATAAATATTTGCTTCCGCGCCCGAATATTATGATTTTTTATCATAATTTAGCTAAAAGAAAACATTACAACAAGAAACTTGCCATTTCAAGTGTGTTAGGTATTTTAGAATCCAGCACATGTAGCTTACAATATACAACGTATTCATCAAAAATAGGTAAAATCTGACTTTTTTTTTTGTAAAAAATCATATAAATATTTGTTTCCGCTTCCGAATTTTATAATTTTTTATTATATTTTATCCACAGTATAGGTCCAAAAGCATGTTTATGAATGTTTTATCAAAATTATCTATTTTAAGAATAGGTAATATCTGACGTTATTTTTGTAAAGAATGATATAAATATTTGCTTCCGCGCCCGAATTTTATGATTTTTTATTATAATTTAGGTAAAAGAAAATATTGCAACAAGAAAATTGCTATTTCAAGTGTGGTAGGTATTCTGGAATCCAGCCAATGAAGCTTACAATATACAACGTATTCATCAAAAATATGTAAAATCTGACTTTATTTTTGTAAAAAATTACATAAATATTTGCTTCCGCGCCCGAATTTGATAATTTTTCATCATATGTTATCCATAGTATAGGTCCAAAAGCATGTTTATGAATGTTTTAACAAAAATATCCCTTTCAAATATAGGTAAAATCTGACTTTATTTTTGTAAAAAATCATATAAATATTTGCTTCCGCGCCCGAATTTTATAATTTTTCGTCATATTTTATCCATAGTATAGGTCCAAAAGCATGTTTATGAATGTTTAAACAAAAATATCCATTTCAAGAATAGTTAAAATCTGACTTTATTTTTGTAAAAAATCATATATATATATATTTCCTTCCGCGCCCGAATTTTATGATTTTTCATCATAATTTAGCTAAAAGAAAACATTGCAACAAGAAAATTGCTATTTCAAGTGTGTTATGTATTCTAGAATCCAGCCCATGTAGCTTACAATATACAACGTATTCATTAAAAATAGGTAAAATCTGACTTTTTTTTTGTAAAAAAATCATATAAATATTTGCTTCCGCGCCCGAATTTTATAATTTTTCATTATATTTTATCCACAGTATAGGTCCTAAATCATGTTTATGAAAGTTTTAACAAAAATATCTATTTCAAGAATAGGTAAAATCTGACTTTATTTTTGTAAAAAATGATATAAATATTTGCTTCCGCGCCCGAATTTTATGATTTTTCATCATAATTTAGGTAAAAGAAAACATTGCAACAAGAAAATTGCTATTTCAAGTGTGGTAGGTTTTCTAGAATCCAGCCAATGAAGCTTACAATATACAACGTATTGTTACGGTCTGCTATTTTATTATATTTCTTGGTAAGCAGGCAACCCTTTTTGCTGATAAGAATATATGTTTAGTGGAGTCTTGGCTTATTTTGGTTTATACTTTTTAAATTCTTGCTCGGACTGAACTTGTCTTTTAAGAAACTGTTTTGTGCATCTCAGATTCATTCTCATCTTGATCAGTGAGTTTGAACAGATGTTTTATTTGACTGCCCATTGAGAAATAATTTGAGTTTTGTGATTTAAATTTTTGAGTGTTATTTACTCAAGGGAGCCCATTTTGGGGATTTATCAATATTACATCACGGAGAATTTGTCTCTATCAGCTGTTGCTGGATTTGATAGTTTAACTCCAGATCAAAGATACTTTCTAAGCCGCTCAACATCTCAAGGTAATTGTAATGCACAGTAATTTCAGTCATTTTGTCATATACAGAATTTGTTATTCAGTTCAGTCTTTAAGCTGATCACATTTTTGTGTAAGATTTAGACCACGTGTTTGTGGCCTAACTATTTGCCAAGGCTAAGCTAACATATATCTCTTTCAGGCTTTTTTTTTATATATGGTAATTTTACCATGCAATTTACACAATTGAGTATAATTCTCATCCACTCGTGAGAACGATCTTTTGAGAGGACACGACAGAAAGAATTGGTGATCCGAGCATGCGGGACCAGTTGCCGCCATTTTGAAATCGTCTCCAGCGGGACACCATCGTGCCACCTACTTCCGGAAATTCAGGAAAGCCCTTTATTAATCTTTTTATATTTATTTGTTCGCTTGAATTTACTTTATTTAACAAATGATTTGTTTAATTGTTAATTTATTTCCACACTGATTTATTATTTTGTGTACTGACTCACGCGAGTTTATTAATTTTTCTTGAATATTCAGTATTAGACTTTCAGTAGCGCCGTCTGATAGTTAAGACGAATTAGGGCGAGAGTATTTTAGTGCTCTTATAGCGTATGCCTGCGACGTCCGTGAATAGTCGACCAATCATCGTGCGTGCGCGTTTTGCGGTATTTTATCTCTTTTGTTTATGAGTTTCGGTACTCTGTCCTCGTTCCGTCGGCTGTTAGCACCGCTCATATTAGAATATTGTTAAACTCGATTTTCGAGTACTATTCAGCTCACGTCAGTTATTTTTTGAAACACATTCTTTCTCTTGTAATATTTATCTTCAGTATATCAATATAGATATAATTTTATATAATTTCGAGCTTTATTGCAAACTCCCTTTCCACGAGTTTTGTGTGCTTGCGGTATCGGTGCTTTCGCTGTTGTGCACCATATTTAACAACACGCGTGGCGCCCTACATTTTTGGTTATTTTATTTATTGTAAATTATTTTGGTTATCAAAGACCCAGCCCTTCTCCACTGTCTAAAAGCTGGCGGCCGCATTCCTGAAAAGCTTGGGTGCGTTATATTTGCCTTTAGAGGTAGAACCTTTAAGGTCCTTCCAGTACGTAGCAGTATTCATCAAAAATATGTAAAATCTGACTTTATTTTTGTAAAAAATTATATAAATATTTGCTTCCGCGCCCGAATTTTATAATTTTTCATCATATTTTATCCATAGTATAGGTCCAAAAGCATGTTTAAGAATGTTTTAACAAAAATATCCATTTCAAAAATAGGTAAAATCTGACATTTTTTTTGTAAAAAATCATATAAATATTTGCTTCCGCGCCCGAATTTTATGATTTTTCATCATATTTTAGCTAAAAGAAAACATTGCAAGAAGAAAATTGCTATTTCAAGTGTGTTAGGTATTCTAGAATCCAGCCCATGTAGCTTACAATATACAACGTATTCATCAAAAATAGGTAAAATCTGACTTTTTTTTGTAAAAAATCATATAAATATTTGCTTCCGCGCCCGAATTTTATAATTTTTCATTATATTTTATCCACAGTATAGGTCCAAAAGCATGTTTATGAAAGTTTTAACAAAAATATCAATTTCTAGAATAGGTAAAATCTGACTTTATTTTTGTAATAAATTATATAAATATTTGCATCCGCGCCCGAATTTTATGATTTTTTATCATAATTTAGGTAAAAGAAAACATTGCAACAAGAAAATTGCTATTTCAAGTGTGGTAGGTTTTCTAGAATCCAGCCAATGAAGCTTACAATATACAAGGTATTCATCAAAAATATGTAAAATCTGACTTTATTTTTGTAAAAAATTATATAAAAATTTGCTTCCGCGCCAGAATTTTATAATTTTTCAACATATTTTATCCATAGTATAGGTCCAAAAGCATGTTTAAGAATGTTTTAACAAAAATATCCCTTTCAAAAATAGGTAAAATCTGACTTTATTTTGGTAAAAAATCATATAAATATTTGCTTCCGCGCCCGAATTTTATGATTTTTCATCATATTTTAGCTAAAAGAAAACATTGCAACAAGAAAATTGCTATTTCAAGTGTGTTAAGTTTTCTAGAATCCAGCCCATCTAACCTACAATATACAACGTATTCATCAAAAATAGGTAAAATCTGATTTTTTTTTTGTAAAAAATCATGTAAATATTTGCTTCCGCACCCGAAATTTATGATTTTTCATCATAATTTAGGTAAAAGAAAACATTGCAACAAGAAAATTGCTATTTCAAGTGTGGTAGATATTCTAGAATCCAGCCAATGAAGCTTACAATATACATTGTATTCATCAAAAATAGGTAAAATCTGACTTTATTTTTATAAAAAATTATATAAATATTTGCTTCCGCGCCCGAATTTTATCATTTTTCATCATATTTTATCCATAGTATAGGTAAAAAAGCATGTTTAAGAATGTTTTAACAAAATTATCCATTTCAAGAATAGGTAAAATCTGACTTTATTTTTGTAAAAAATCATATAAATATTTGCTTCCGCGCCCGAATATTATGTTTTTTTATCTTATTTTAGCTAAAAGAAAACATTGCAACAAGAAAATTGCTATTTCAAGTGTGTTAGGTATTCTAGAATCCAGCCCATGTAGCTTACAATATACAACGTATTCATCAAAGATAGGTAAAATCTGACTTTTTTTTTGTAAAAAATCATATAAAAATTTGCTTCCGCGCCCGAATTTTATAATTTTTCATCATATTTTATCCACAGTATAGGTCCGAAAGCATGTTTAATAATGTTTTAACAAAAATATCAATTTCAAGAATAGGTAAAATCTGACTTTATTTTTGTAAAAAATCATATAAATATTTGCTTCCGCGCCCGAATTTTATGATTTTTCATCATAATTTAGGTAAAAGTAAACATTGCAACAAGAAAATTGCTATTTCAAGTGTGGTAGGTATTCTACAATCCAGCCAATGTAACTTACAATATACATTGTATTCATCAAAAATAGGTAAAATCTGACTTTATTTTTATAAAAAATTATATAAATATTTGCTTCCGCGCCAGAATTTTTAAATTTTTCATCATATTTCATCCATAGTATAGGTCCAAAAGCATGTTTATGAATGTTTTAACAAAAATATCCATTTCAAAAATAGGTAAAATCCGACTTTATTTTTGTAAAAAATCATATAAATATTTGCTTCCGCGCCCGAATTTTATGATTTTTCATTATATTTTAGCTAAAAGAAAACATTGCATCAAGAAAATTGCTATTTCAAGTGTGTTAGGTATTGTAGAATGCAGCCCATGTAGCTTACAATATACAACGTATTCATCAAAAATAGGTAAAATCTGACTTTTTTTTTAAATCATAGATATTTGCTTCCGCGCCCGAATTTTATAATTTTTCATTATATTTTATCCACAGTATAGGTCCAAAAGCATGTTTATGAATGTTTTAACAAAAATATGCATGTCAAGAATAGGTAAAATCTGACTTTATTTTTGTAAAAAATCATATAAATATTTGCTTGCTAACTTCATTTTCGTAAAAAATTATATAAATATTTGCTTCCGCGCCCGAATTTTATAATTTTTCATCATATTTTATCCATAGTATAGGTCCAAAAGCATGTTTATGAATGTTTTAACAAAAATATCCATTTCAAAAATAGGTAAAATCTGACTTTATTTTTGTAAAAAATCATATAAATATTTGCTTCCGCGCCCGAATAGTATTTGATTTTTCATCATATTTTAGCTAAAAGAAATCATTGCAACAAGAAAATTGCTATTTCAAGTGTGTTAGGTATTGTAGAATCCAGCCCATGCAGCCTACAATATACAACATATTCATCAAAAATAGGTAAAATCTGACTTTATTTTTGTAAAAAATCATATAAATATTTGCTTCCGCGCCCGAATTTTATAATTTTTTATCATATTTTATCCACAGTATAGGTCCAAAAGCATGTTTATGAATGTTTTAACAAAAATATCCATTTCAAGAATAGGTAAAATCTGACTTAATTTTTGTAAAAAATCATATAAATTTTTGCTTCCGCGCCCGAATTTTATCATTTTTCATCATATTTTATGCATAGTATAGGTAAAAAAGCATGTTTAAGTATGTTTTAACAAAAATATCCATTTCAAAAATAAGTAAAATCTGACTTTATTTTTGTAAAAAATCATATAAATATTTGCTTCTGCGCCCGAATTTTATGATTTTTTATCTTATTTTAGCTAAAAGAAAACATTGCAACAAGAAAATTGCTATTTTAAGTGTGTTAGGTATTCTATAATCCAGCCCATGTAGCTTACAATATACAACGTATTCTTCAAAAATAGGTAAAATCTGACTTTTTTTTTTGTAAAAAATCATAAATATTTGCTTCCGCGCCCGAATTTTATAATTTTTCATCATATTTTATCCACAGTATAGGTCCAAAAGCATGTTTAATAATATTTTAACAAAAATATCCATTTCAAGAATAGGTAAAATCTGACTTTATTTTTGTAAAAAATCATATAAATATTTGCTTCCGCGCCCGAATTTTATGATTTTTCTTCATAATTTAGGTAAAAGAAAACATTGCAACAATAAAATTGCTATTTCAAGTGTGGTAGGTATTCTACAATCCAGCCAATGAACCTTACAATATACATTGTATTCATCAAAAATAGGTAAAATCTGACATTATTTTTATAAAAAATTATATAAATATTTGCATCCGCGCCAGAATTTTTTAATTTTTCATCATATTTTATCCATAGTATAGGTCCAAAAGCATGTTTATGAATGTTTTAACAAAAATATCCCTCTCAAAAATAGGTAAATCCTGACATTATTTTTGTAAAAAATCATATAAATATTTGCTTCCGCGCCCGAATTTTATGATTTTTCATCAAATTTTAGCTAAAAGAAACCATTGCAACAAGAAAATTGCTATTTCAAATGTGTTAGGTACTCTAGAATCCAGCCCATGTAGCTTACAATATACTACGTATTCATCAAAGATAGGTAAAATCTAATTTTTTTTTGTGAAAAATCATATAAATATTTGCTTCCGCGCCCGAATTTTATAATTTTTCATCATATTTTATCCATAGTATAGGTCCAAAACATGTTTATGAATGTTTTAACAAAAATATCTATTTCAAAAACAGGTAAAATCTGACTTTATTTTTGTAAAAATTCATATAAATATTTGCTTCCGCGCCCGAATTTTATGATTTTTCATCAAATTTTAGCTAAAAGAAACCATTGCAACAAGAAAATTGCTATTTCAAATGTGTTAGGTACTCTAGAATCCAGCCCATGTAGCTTACAATATACAACGTATTCATCAAAAATAGGTAAAATCTGACATTTTTTTTGTAAAAAATCATATAAATATTTGCTTCTGCGCCCGAATTTTATAATGTTTCATCATATTTTAACCACAGTATAGGTCCAAAAGCATGTTTATGAATGTTTTAACAAAAATATCTATTTCAAGAATAGGTAAAATCTAAATTTATTTTGTAAAAAATCATATAAAAATTTGCCTCCGCGCCCGAGTTTTATAATTTTTCATCATATTTTAGCCATAGTATAGGTCCAAAAGCATGTTTATGAATATTTTAACAAAAATATCCATTTCAAGAATAGGTAAAATCTGACTTTATTTTTGTAAAAAATCATATAAATTTGCTTCCGCGCCCGAATTTTATGATTTTTCATCATAATTTAGGTAATAGAAAACATTGCAACAAGAAAATTGCTATTTCAAGTGTAGTAGGTATTCTAGAATCCAGCCATTGAAACTTACAATATACAACGTATTCATCAAAAATAGGTAAAATCTGACTTTATTTTCGTAAAAAATTATATAAATATTTGCTTCCGCGCTCGAATTTTATAATTTTTCATCATATTTTATCCATAGTATTGGTCCAAAAGCATGTTTATGAATGTTTTAACAAAAATATCCATTTCTAAAATATGATAAAAAATCATAAAATTCGGGCGCGGAAGCAAATATTTATATGATTTTTTACAAAAATAAAGTCAGATTTTACCTATTCTTGAAATGGATATTTTTGTTAAAACATTCATAAACATGCTTTTCGACCTATACTGTGGATAAAATATGATGAAAAATTATAAAATTCCGGCGCGGAAGCAAATATTTATATAATTTTTACAAGAATAAAGTCAGATTTTACCTATTTTTGATGAATACGTTGTATATTGTAAGCTACATGGGCTGGATTCTAGAATACCTAACATACTTGAAATAGCATTTTTCTTGTTGCAATGTTTTCTTTTAGCTAAAATTTGATGAAAAATCATAAAATTTGGGCGCGGAAGCAAATATTTATAAGATTTTTTACAAAAATAAAGTCAGATTTTACCTATTTTTGATGAATAAAATGTATATTGTAAGCTTAATTGGCTGGATTCTAGAATACCTACCACACTTGAAATAGCAATTTTCTTGTTGCAATGTTTTCTTTTACCTAAATTATGATGAAAAATCATAGAATTTGGGCGCGGAAGCATATTTATATGATTTTTTACAAAAATTAAGTCAGATTTTACCTATTCTTGAAAAGGATATTTTTGTTAAAACCTTCATAAATATGCTTTTGGACCTATATTATGGATAAAATATGATGAAAAATTATAAAATTCGGGCGCGGAAGCAAATATTTATATGATTTTTTACAAAAAGAATTCAGATTTTACCTATTTTTGATGAATACGTTGTATATTGTAAGCTACATGGGCTGGATTCTAGAATACCAAACACACTTGAAATAACAATTTTCTTGTTGCAATGTTTTCTTTTACCTAAATTATGATGAAAAATCATAAAATTCGGGCACGGAAGCAAATATTTATATGATTTTTTACAAAAATAAAGTCAGATTTCACCTATTTTTGAGAGGGATATTTTTGTTAAAACATTCATAAACATGCTTTTGGACCTATAATATGGATAAAATATGATGAAAAATTATAAAATTCGGGCGCGGAAGCAAATATTTATATGATTCTTTACAAAAATAAAGTCAGATTTTACCTATTTTTGATGAATACGTTGTATATTGTAAGCTTCATTAGCTGGATTCTATCATACCTACCACACTTGAAATAGCAATTTTCTTGTTGCAATGTTTTCTTTAACCTAAATTATGATGAAAAATAAAGTCAGATTTTACCTATTCTTGAAATGGATATTTTTGTTAAAACATTCATAAACATGCTTTTAGACCTATACTGTGGATAAAATATGATGAAAAATTATAAAATTCGGGCGCGGAAGCAAATATTTATATGATTTTTTACAAAAAAAAAAAGTCAGATTTTTACCTATTTTTGAAGAATACGTTGTATATTGTAAGCTACATGGGCTGGATTCTAGAATAACCACTTGAAATAGCAATTTTCTCGTTGCAATGTTTTAGAAATGAAAGACTAGACAAGAAGTATAAACATATATTGTAAAGAAACTATGTACAATGTATTTAATACGATAACATAAAATTACTCTCTATATATCGACTTGTTTTTTACATACATACTCTGATATTTTTTTATTTATTACAATGTGATCGCAGTGCTCGAGTCCAAGAAGATTTGATTTTTCTAACACTTCCCCTCGAGAGCACTGACATCTGCTCGTGAACGTTTTCTTAATCCCAGGAGCTTGAGACATTTTTCATGCTTCGGTTTGCTGAGTGCTTTTGTGAAGACATCGGCAGGCATGTCTTCGGATGGAATGTGCTGTAAACTAATTAAACCTGAATTAATTATTTCACGAACGAAATGATGTATGTCGATATGTTTTGTTCGTGCATGAAAAACTGGATTTGCAGATAATTTCTTTGCGCCGTTGTTGTCATTTGATAACTTAATCACATCGACATCTTTGCCTTGTTCTTTTAAGAAACGATGCAGTTAGACAGCTTCCTTCGAAGCTTCACTAAGATCCATGTATTCGGCTTCTGTTGAAGACAGAGCCACTGTTCTTTGCTTTCTTGCATCCCAGGATACGCATCCACCATTTATCGTAAAAGCATATCCTGTATATGATCTTCTGTCGTAAATCGACCCAGCCCAATCTGCATCTACAAAGCCTTCTATTTTGCTGGTACTGTAGTGAAAGGTAATACCAACGTCTGAAGTTCCACTTAGGTATCGCAAAACTCGTTTGGCTGCCATCCAATGGACTTCTTCGAAACATTCGTTAAATTGACTTAACTGGCTTGCGGCATGGGCTATATCAGGTCGTGTTGCAACGGACAGGTACAACAATGCTCCAACCAGTTCGCGATAAAGGGGCTTTGGTCCATCAGAGGTTGTCCCTGGTTCTGGTTGTGTTAATTTTATGCTGATATCTAGAGGTGTCGACACAGTATTACATTCTTCTAGCCTGAAACGTCGAAGTATATCTTGAATGTATGTTTTCTGTGAAAGTTTGATACCTTCGCTATTCTTTGTAAAATCGATTCCAAGGCATCGTTTTGAGTCACCTAGATCTTTTAATTCAAATTTCTTTCCTAGATCAGTACTTAAACGGGTGATTTCTTTCAGATTACTGGACATGATTATTATATCATCAACGTATACAGTTATTATTACCTGATCTTTTCCATTATTTTTCAGATACATACACGGATCTCCTTTTGTAGGTACTGCTCCAAGTCTTTGTAATTCATCGTCAAGACATTTATGCCAAGCACGACCAGCTTGTTTGAGGCCATAAAGAGCCTTTTTCATTTTACAAACCTTGTCGCCGGTCTTCAACTCTTTTAATGAATGTTTGACTTTTCTAGCCATATTATGATCCAACTCCTCCTTTTTAATCATGTACTGAAGTACTTCTTGCATCCTTTCTGGAACTTCCATCAGTATTTGTTCGTCCAGCGTTCCATTTAAATACGCGGTTGCTACCTCATATTGTTTAATGCGCATTTTCTTACTAACTGCGATAGCAATTCCTAAGCGTAGCGTATTTAATCGCGCCACTGGAGCAAATGTTTCTAAATAATCTTTTCCATATTGTTGTGAGAAACCTTTTGCTATTAGTCTAGCCTTGCGTTTCTCAAAGATGCCGTTGGTTCCGTATTTGTTTCGTAATATGAAACGACTTCCAACAAAACTTTGTCCTTCCGGTCTTTTCACAAGTTCCCATGTTTCATTTTTTAATATGGACTTCATTTCACTTGCCATTGCTTTCATCCATTCTTCCGTTTCAGGACTTGATAAAGCTTGTTTTAAAGGAATTTCTGTCAGAAAGCCAAAATCTAATTCTTTGTCATCATTTTGTTCCATTATTTGGGCTGTATTATATTGTTTTCGAGTTTCATTATTCAGTTCTTCCCTCGAAATCCATCTTCAAGATCATTATTAATTATATCAATTCTAGCCTTTTTGCCTGTTGACTTATTTAATTTTTCTGTCAGCTCAATT
>JAQOWZ010000344.1:0-55545 GCA_035578165.1 Stenolophus ochropezus
ACGCGCTATCTCAGAGTTAATTTATCCATAGTATAGGTCCAAAAGCATGTTTATGAATGTTTTAACAAAAATATCCATTTCAAAAATAGGTAAAATCTGACTTTATTTTTGTAAAAAATCATATAAATATATGCTTTCGCGCCCGAATTTTATGATTTTTCATTATATTTTAGCTAAAAGAAAACATTGCAATAAGAAAATTGCTATTTCAAGTGTGTTAGGAATTCTAAAATCCAGCCCATGTAGCTTACAATATACAACGTATTCATCAAATATAGGTAAAATCTGACTTTATTTTTGTAAAAAATTATATAAATATTTGCTTCCGCGCCCGAATTTTTTAATTTTTCATCATAATTTATCCATAGTATAGGTCCAAAAGCATGTTTATGAATGTTTTAACAAAAATATCCATTTCAAAAATAGGTAAAATTTGACTTTATTTTTGTAAAAAATCATATAAATATTTGCTTCCGCGCCCGAATTTTATGATTTTTCATCATATTTTAGCTAAAAGACAACATTGCAACAAGAAAATTGCTATTTCAAGTGTGTTAGGTATTCTAGAATCCAGCCCATGTAGCGTACAATATACAACGTATTCATCAAAAATAGGTAAAATATGACTTTTTTATTGGAAAAAATCATATAATTAATTGCTTCCGCCACCGAATTTTATAATTTTTCATCATATTTTATCCACAGTATAGGTCCAAAAGCATGTTTATGAATGTTTTAACAAAAATATCCATTTCAAGAATAGGTAAAATCTGACATTATTTTCGTAAAAAATCATATAAATATTTGCTTCCGTGCCCGTATTTTATGATTTTTCATCATATTTTAGCTAAAAGAAAACATTGCAACAAAAAAATTGCTACTTCAAGTGTGTTAGGTATTCTAGAATCCAGCCCATGTATCTTACAATATACAACGTATTCATCAAAAATATGTAAAATCTGACTTTATTTTTGTAAAAAATTATATAAATATTTGCTTCCGCGCCCGAATTTTATGATTTTTCATCATATTTTAGCTAACAGAAAACATTGCAACAAGAAAATTGCTATTTCAAGTGTGTTAGGTATTCTAGAATTCAGCCCATGTGGCGTACAATATACAATGTATTCATCAAAAATAGGTAAAATCTGACTTTTTTTTTGGAAAAAATCATATAAATAATTGCTTTCGCGCCCGTATTTTATAATTTTTTATCACATTTTATCCACGGTATAGGTCCAAAAGCGTCAGCCAGTACGGTTGTGTGGTCGTGGCGTGTCTTGTCTGATCGTGTAGATAAGCAACATAGCCCGCCCTGTCCATTTGGATGGGTTGCCGCACAACGGCTCGGTGTGTGCTGGCCTTGCAGAGACTGCAGGCTGACAACCTGCATCGCTAAAATGCAAGTAAAACATGTCACGAAACAAGTACTTCAGGTACTTGAGGCCTTGTTCCACATAGGAATGTTGTGCCACTGATGATGATAGGTCCAAAAGCTTGTTTATGAATGTTTTAACAAATATATCCATTTCAAGAATAGGTAAAATTTGACTTAATTTTTGTAAAAAATCATATAAATATTTGCTTTCGCGCCCGAATTTTATGATTTTTCATCATATTTTAGCTAAAAGAAAATATTGCAACAAAAAAATTGCTATTTCAGGTGTGTTAGGTATTCTAGAATCCAGCCCATGTAGCTTACAATATATAACGTATTCATCAAAAATAGGTAAAATCTGACTTTTTTTTGTAAAACATGATATAAATATTTGCTTCGGCGCCCGAATTTTATGATTTTTCATAATAATTTAGGTAAAAGAAAACATTGCAACAAGAAAATTGCTATTTCAAGTGTGGTAGGTATTCTAGAATCCAGCCAATGTACCTTACAATATACAACGTATTCATCAAAAATATGTAAAATCTGACTTTATTTTTGTAAAAAATTATATAAATATTTGCTTCCGCGCCCCAATTTTATAATTTTTCATCATATTTTATCCATAGTATAGGTCCAAAAGCATGTTTATGAATGTTTTAACAAATAATACTATTTCAAATATAGGTAAATTCTGACTTTATTTTTGTATAAAATCATATAAATATTTGCTTCCGCGCCCGAATTTTATGATTTTTCATCATATTTTAGCTAAAAGAAAATACTGCAACATAAAAAATGCTATTTCAAGTGTGTTAGGTATTCTAGAATCCAGCCCATGTAGCTTACAATATACAACAAATTCATCAAAAATAGGTAAATTCTGACTTTTTTTTGTAAAAAATGATATAAATATTTGCTTCGGCGCCCGAATTTTATAATTTTTCATCATAATTTAGGTAAAAGAAAACATTGCAACAAGAAAATTGCTATTTCAAGTGTGGTAGGTATTCTAGAATCTAGGCAATGAACCTTACAATATACAACGTATTCATCAAAAATATGTAAAATCTGACTTTATTTTTGTAAAAAATTATTTAAATATTTGCTTCCGCGCCCCAATTTTATAATTTTTCATCATATTTTATCCATAGTATAGGTCCAAAAGCATGTTTATGAATGTTTTAACAAAAATTACTATTTCAAATATAGGTAAAATCTGACTTTATTTTTGTAAAAAATCATATAAATATTTGCTTCCGCTCCCGAATTTTATGATTTTTCATCATATTTTAGCTAAAAGAAAACATTGCAACAAGAAAATTGCTATTTGAAGTGTGTTAGGTATTCTAGAATCAAGCCCATGTAGCTTAAAATATACAACGTATTCATCAAAAATAGGTAAAATCTGACTTTATTTTTGTAAAAAATTATATAAATATTTGCTTCCGCGCCCGAATTTTATAATTTTTCATCATAATTTATCCATAGTATAGGTCCAAAAGCATGTTTATGAATGTTTTAACAAAAATATCCATTTCAAAAATAGGTAAAATCTGACATTATTTTTGTAAAAAATCATATAAATATTTTTTTATCATAATTTAGGTAAAAGAAAACATTGCAACTAGAAAATTGCTATTTCAAGTGCGGTAGGTATTCTAGAATCCAGCCAATGAAGCTTACAGTATACAACGTATTCATCAAAAATATGTAAAATCTGACTTTATTTTTGTAAAAAATTATATAAATATTTGCTTCCGCGCTCGAATTTTATGATTTTTCATCATATTTTAGCTAAAAGAAAACATTGCAACAAGAAAATTGCTATTTCAAGTGTGTTAGGTATTCTAGAATCAAGCCCATGTAGCTTACAATATAGAACGTATTCATCAAAAATAGTTAAAATCTGACTTTATTTTTGTAAAAAATTATATAAATATTTGCTTCCGCGCCCGAATTTTATAATATTTCATCATATTTTATCCACAGTATAGGTCCAAAAGCATGTTTATGAATGTTTTAACAAAAATATCCATTTCAAGAATAGGTAAAATCTGACTTTATTTTTGTAAAAAATCATATAAATATTTGCTTCCGCGCCCGAATTTTACGATTTTTCATCATACTTTAGGTAAAAGAAAACATTGCAACAAGAAAATTGCTATTTCAAGTGTGTTAGGTATTCTAGAATCCAGCCCATGTAGCGTACAATATAAAACGTATTCATCAAAAATTGGTAAAATATGACTTTTTTATTGAAAAAAATCATATAATTAATTGCTTCCGCCACCGAATTTTATAATTTTTCATCATATTTTATCCACAGTATAGGTCCAAAAGCATGTTTATGAATGTTTTAACAAAAATATCCATTTCAAGAATAGGTAAAATCTGACATTATTTTTGTAAAAAATCATATAAATATTTGCTTCCGCGCCCGTATTTAATGATTTTTTATCATATTTTAGCTAAAAGAAAACATTGCAACAAAAAAATTGCTACTTCAAGTGTGTAAGGTATTCTAGAATACAGCCCATGTATCTTACAATATACAACGTATTCATCAAAAATAGGTAAAAATCTGACTTTTTCTTGTAAAAAATCATATAAATATTTGCTTCTAAGCCCGAATTTTATAATTTTTCATCATAGTTTATCCACAGTATAGGGTTAAAAGCATGTTTATAATTGTTTTAACAAAAATATCCATTTCAAGAATAGGTAAAATCTGACTTTATTTTTGTAAAAAATGATATAAATATTTGCTTACGCGCCCGAATTTTATGATTTTTTATTATAATTTAGGTAAAAGAAAACATTGCAACACGAAAATTGCTATTTCAAGTGTGGTAGGTATTCTAGAATCCAGCCAATGAAGCTTACAATATACAACGTATTCATCAAAAATATGTAAAATCTGACTTTATTTTTGTTAAAAATTATATAAATATTTGCCTCTGCGCCCGAAATTTATAATATTTTATCATATCTTATCATAGTATAGGTCCAAAAGCATGTTTATGAATGTTTTAACAAAAATATCTATTTCAAATAAAGGTAAAATCTGACTTTATTTTTGTAAAAAATTATATAAATATTTGCTTCCGCGCTCGAATTTTTTGATTTTTCATCATATTTTAGCTAAAAGAAAACATTGCAACAAGAAAATTGCTATTTCAAGTGTGTTAGGTATTCTAGAATCAAGCCCATGAAGCTTACAATATAGAACGTATTCATCAAAAATAGTTAAAATCTGACTTTATTTTTGTAAAAAATTATATAAATATTTGCTTCCGCGCCCGAATTTTATAATTTTTTATCATATTTTATCCACAGTATAGGTGCAAAAGCATGTTTATGAATGTTTTAACAAAAATATCCATTTCAAGAATAGGTAAAATCTGACTTTATTTTTGTAAAAAATCATATAAATATTTGCTTCCGCGCCCGTATTTAAGATTTTTCATCATACTTTAGGTAAAAGGAAACATTGCAACAAGAAAATTGCTATTTCAAGTGTGGTAGGTATTCTAGAATCCAGCCAATGAAGCTTACAATATACAACGTATTCATCAAAAATATGTAAAATCTGACTTTATTTTTGTAAAAAGTCATATAAATATTTGCTTTCGCGCCCGAATTTTATGATTTTTCATCATATTTTAGCTAAAAGAAAACATTGCAACAAGTAAATTGCTATTACAAGTGTGTTAGGAATTCTAAAATCCAGCCCATGTAGCTTACAATATACAACGTATTCATCAAAAATAGGTAAAATCTGACTTTATTTTTGTAAAAAATTATATAAATATTTGCTTCCGCGCCCGAATTTTATAATTTTTCATCATAATTTATCCATAGTATAGGTCCAAAAGCATGTTTATGAATGTTTTAACAAAAATATCCATTTCAAAAATAGGTAAAATCTGACTTTATTTTTGTAAAAAATCATATAAATATATGCTTTCGCGCCCGAATTTTATGATTTTTTATTATATTTTAGCTAAAAGAAAACATTGCAATAAGAAAATTGCTATTTCAAGTGTGTTAGGAATTCTAAAATCCAGCCCATGTAGCTTACAATATACAACGTATTCATCAAATATAGGTAAAATCTGACTTTATTTTTGTAAAAAATTATATAAATATTTGCTTCCGCGCCCGAATTTTTTAATTTTTCATCATAATTTATCCATAGTATAGGTCCAAAAGCATGTTTATGAATGTTTTAACAAAAATATCCATTTCAAAAATAGGTAAAATTTGACTTTATTTTTGTAAAAAATCATATAAATATTTGCTTCCGCGCCCGAATTTTATGATTTTTCATCATATTTTAGCTAAAAGACAACATTGCAACAAGAAAATTGCTATTTCAAGTGTGTTAGGTATTCTAGAATCCAGCCCATGTAGCGTACAATATACAACGTATTCATCAAAAATAGGTAAAATATGACTTTTTTATTGGAAAAAATCATATAATTAATTGCTTCCGCCACCGAATTTTATAATTTTTCATCATATTTTATCCACAGTATAGGTCCAAAAGCATGTTTATGAATGTTTTAACAAAAATATCCATTTCAAGAATAGGTAAAATCTGACATTATTTTCGTAAAAAATCATATAAATATTTGCTTCCGTGCCCGTATTTTATGATTTTTCATCATATTTTAGCTAAAAGAAAACATTGCAACAAAAAAATTGCTACTTCAAGTGTGTTAGGTATTCTAGAATCCAGCCCATGTATCTTACAATATACAACGTATTCATCAAAAATATGTAAAATCTGACTTTATTTTTGTAAAAAATTATATAAATATTTGCTTCCGCGCCCGAATTTTATGATTTTTCATCATATTTTAGCTAACAGAAAACATTGCAACAAGAAAATTGCTATTTCAAGTGTGTTAGGTATTCTAGAATTCAGCCCATGTGGCGTACAATATACAATGTATTCATCAAAAATAGGTAAAATCTGACTTTTTTTTTGGAAAAAATCATATAAATAATTGCTTTCGCGCCCGTATTTTATAATTTTTTATCACATTTTATCCACGGTATAGGTCCAAAAGCGTCAGCCAGTACGGTTGTGTGGTCGTGGCGTGTCTTGTCTGATCGTGTAGATAAGCAACATAGCCCGCCCTGTCCATTTGGATGGGTTGCCGCACAACGGCTCGGTGTGTGCTGGCCTTGCAGAGACTGCTGGCTGACAACCTGCATCGCTAAAATGCAAGTAAAACATGTCACGAAACAAGTACTTCAGGTACTTGAGGCCTTGTTCCACATAGGAATGTTGTGCCACTGATGATGATAGGTCCAAAAGCTTGTTTATGAATGTTTTAACAAATATATCCATTTCAAGAATAGGTAAAATTTGACTTTATTTTTGTAAAAAATCATATAAATATTTGCTTTCGCGCCCGAATTTTATGATTTTTCATCATATTTTAGCTAAAAGAAAATATTGCAACAAAAAAATTGCTATTTCAGGTGTGTTAGGTATTCTAGAATCCAGCCCATGTAGCTTACAATATATAACGTATTCATCAAAAATAGGTAAAATCTGACTTTTTTTTGTAAAACATGATATAAATATTTGCTTCGGCGCCCGAATTTTATGATTTTTCATAATAATTTAGGTAAAAGAAAACATTGCAACAAGAAAATTGCTATTTCAAGTGTGGTAGGTATTCTAGAATCCAGCCAATGAACCTTACAATATACAACGTATTCATCAAAAATATGTAAAATCTGACTTTATTTTTGTAAAAAATTATATAAATATTTGCTTCCGCGCCCCAATTTTATAATTTTTCATCATATTTTATCCATAGTATAGGTCCAAAAGCATGTTTATGAATGTTTTAACAAATATTACTATTTCAAATATAGGTAAATTCTGACTTTATTTTTGTATAAAATCATATAAATATTTGCTTCCGCGCCCGAATTTTATGATTTTTCATCATATTTTAGCTAAAAGAAAATACTGCAACAAAAAAATTGCTATTTCAAGTGTGTTAGGTATTCTAGAATCCAGCCCATGTAGGTTACAATATACAACAAATTCATCAAAAATAGGTAAATTCTGACTTTTTTTTGTAAAAAATGATATAAATATTTGCTTCGGCGCCCGAATTTTATGATTTTTCATCATAATTTAGGTAAAAGAAAACATTGCAACAAGAAAATTGCTATTTCAAGTGTGGTAGGTATTCTAGAATCTAGGCAATGAACCTTACAATATACAACGTATTCATCAAAAATATGTAAAATCTGACTTTATTTTTGTAAAAAATTATATAAATATTTGCTTCCGCGCCCCAATTTTATAATTTTTCATCATATTTTATCCATAGTATAGGTCCAAAAGCATGTTTATGAATGTTTTAACAAAAATTACTATTTCAAATATAGGTAAAATCTGACTTTATTTTTGTAAAAAATCATATAAATATTTGCTTCCGCTCCCGAATTTTATGATTTTTCATCATATTTTAGCTAAAAGAAAACATTGCAACAAGAAAATTGCTATTTGAAGTGTGTTAGGTATTCTAGAATCAAGCCCATGTAGCTTAAAATATACAACGTATTCATCAAAAATAGGTAAAATCTGACTTTATTTTTGTAAAAAATTATATAAATATTTGCTTCCGCGCCCGAATTTTATAATTTTTCATCATAATTTATCCATAGTATAGGTCCAAAAGCATGTTTATGAATTTTTTAACAAAAATATCCATTTCAAAAATAGGTAAAATCTGACATTATTTTTGTAAAAAATCATATAAATATTTTTTTATCATAATTTAGGTAAAAGAAAACATTGCAACTAGAAAATTGCTATTTCAAGTGCGGTAGGTATTCTAGAATCCAGCCAATGAAGCTTACAATATACAACG
Organism: Stenolophus ochropezus; assembly: GCA_035578165.1. NCBI lineage: Eukaryota > Metazoa > Arthropoda > Insecta > Coleoptera > Carabidae > Stenolophus > Stenolophus ochropezus. The sequence goes on from JAQOWZ010000344.1 coordinate 8,287, forward strand.
TATTCATCAAAAATATGTAAAATCTGACTTTATTTTTGTAAAAAATTATATAAATATTTGCTTCCGCGCCCGAATTTTATAATTTTTTATCATATCTTATCATAGTATAGGTCCAAAAGCATGTTTATGAATGTTTTAACAAAAATATCTATTTCAAATAAAGGTAAAATCTGACTTTATTTTTGTAAAAATTTATAAAAATATTTGCTTCCGCGCTCGAATTTTATGATTTTTCATCATATTTTAGCTAAAAGAAAACATTGCAACAAGAAAATTGCTATTTCAAGTGTGTTAGGTATTCTAGAATCAAGCCCATGTAGCTTACAATATAGAACGTATTCATCAAAAATAGTTAAAATCTAACTTTATTTTTGTAAAAAATTATATAAATATTTGCTTCCGCGCCCGAATTTTATAATATTTCATCATATTTTATCCACAGTATAGGTCCAAAAGCATGTTTATGAATGTTTTAACAAAAATATCCATTTCAAGAATAGGTAAAATCTGACTTTATTTTTGTAAAAAATCATATAAATATTTGCTTCCGCGCCCGAATTTTACGATTTTTCATCATACTTTAGGTAAAAGAAAACATTGCAACAAGAAAATTGCTATTTCAAGTGTGTTAGGTATTCTAGAATCCAGCCCATGTAGCGTACAATATACAACGTATTCATCAAAAATAGGTAAAATCTGACTTTTTTATTGGAAAAAATCATATAATTAATTGCTTCCGCCACCGAATTTTATAATTTTTCATCATATTTTATCCACAGTATAGGTCCAAAAGCATGTTTATGAATGTTTTAACAAAAATATCCATTTCAAGAATAGGTAAAATCTGACATTATTTTTGTAAAAAATCATATAAATATTTGCTTCCGCGCCCGTATTTAATGATTTTTTATCATATTTTAGCTAAAAGAAAACATTGCAACAAAAAAATTGCTACTTCAAGTGTGTAAGGTATTCTAGAATCCAGCCCATGTATCTTACAATATACAACGTATTCATCAAAAATGGGTAAAATCTGACTTTTTCTTGTAAAAAATCATATAAATATTCTCTTCTAAGCCCGAATTTTATAATTTTTCATCATAGTTTATCCACAGTATAGGGTTAAAAGCATGTTTATGAATGTTTTAACAAAAATATCCATTTCAAGAATAGGTAAAATCTGACTTTATTTTTGTAAAAAATGATACAAATATTTGCTTACGCGCCCGAATTTTATGATTTTTTATTATAATTTAGGTAAAAGAAAACATTGCAACAAGAAAATTGCTATTTCAAGTGTGGTAGGTATTCTAGAATCCAGCCAATGAAGCTTACAATATACAACGTATTCATCAAAAATATGTAAAATCTGACTTTATTTTTGTTAAAAATTATATAAATATTTGCTTCCGCGCCCGAAATTTATAATATTTTATCATATCTTATCATAGTATAGGTCCAAAAGCATGTTTATGAATGTTTTAACAAAAATATCTATTTCAAATAAAGGTAAAATCTGACTTTATTTTTGTAAAAAATTATATAAATATTTGCTTCCGCGCTCGAATTTTTTGATTTTTCATCATATTTTAGCTAAAAGAAAACATAGCAACAAGAAAATTGCTATTTCAAGTGTGTTAGGTATTCTAGAATTAAGCCCATGTAGCTTACAATATAGAACGTATTCATCAAAAATAGTTAAAATCTGACTCTATTTTTGTAAAAAATTATATAAATATTTGCTTCCGCGCCCGAATTTTATAATTTTTTATCATATTTTATCCACAGTATAGGTGCAAAAGCATGTTTATGAATGTTTTAACAAAAATATCCATTTCAAGAATAGGTAAAATCTGACTTTATTTTTGAAAAAATCATATAAATATTTGCTTCCGCGCCCGTATTTTATGATTTTTCATCATACTTTAGGTAAAAGAAAACATTGCAACAAGAAAATTGCTATTTCAAGTGTGGTAGGTATTCTAGAATCCAGCCAATGAAGCTTACAATATACAACGTATTCATCAAAAATATGTAAAATCTGACTTTATTTTTGTAAAAAATCATATAAATATTTGCTTTCGCGCCCGAATTTTATGATTTTTCATCATATTTTAGCTAAAAGAAAACATTGCAACAAGTAAATTGCTATTACAAGTGTGTTAGGAATTCTAAAATCCAGCCCATGTACCTTACAATATACAACGTATTCATCAAAAATAGGTAAAATCTGACTTTATTTCTGTAAAAAATTATATAAATTTTTGCTTCCGCGCCCGAATTTTATAATTTTTCATCAGAATTTATCCATAGTATAGGTCCAAAAGCATGTTTATGAATGTTTTAACAAAAATATCCATTTCAAAAATAGGTAAAATCTGACTTTATTTTTGTAAAAAATCATATAAATATTTGCTTTCGCGCCCGAATTTTATGATTTTTCATTATATTTTAGCTAAAAGAAAACATTGCAACAAGAAAATTGCTATTTCAAGTGTGTTAGGAATTCTAAAATCCAGCCCATGTAGCTTACAATATACAACGTATTCATCAAATATAGGTAAAATCTGACTTTATTTTTGTAAAAAATTATATAAATATTTGCTTCCGCGCCCGAATTTTTTAATTTTTCATCATAATTTATCCATAGTATAGGTCCAAAAGCATGTTTATGAATGTTTTAACAAAAATATCCATTTTAAAAATAGGTAAAATTTGACTTTATTTTTGTAAAAAAATCATATAAATATTTGCTTCCGCGCCCGAATTTTATGATTTTTCATTATATTTTAGCTAAAAGAAAACATTGCAACAAGAAAATTGCTATTTCAAGTGTGTTAGGTATTCTAGAATCCAGCCCATGTAGCGTACAATATACAACGTATTCATCAAAAATAGGTAAAATATGACTTTTTTATTGGAAAAAATCATATAATTAATTGCTTCCGCCATCGAATTTTATAATTTTTCATCATATTTTATCCACAGTATAGGTCCAAAAGCATGTTTATGAATGTTTTAACAAAAATATCCATTTCAAGAATAGGTAAAATCTGACATTATTTTCGTAAAAAATCATATAAATATTAGCTTCCGTGCCCGTATATTATGATTTTTCATCATATTTTAGCTAAAAGAAAACATTGCAACAAAAAAATTGCTACTTCAAGTGTGTTAGGTATTCTAGAATCCAGCCCATGTATCTTACAATATACAACGTATTCATCAAAAATATGTAAAATCTGACCTTATTTTTGTAAAAAATTATATAAATATTTGCTTCCGCGCCCGAATTTTATAATTTTTTATCATATCTTATCATAGTATAGGTCCAAAAGCATGTTTATGAATGTTTTAACAAAAATATCTATTTCAAATAAAGGTAAAATCTGACTTTATTTTTGTAAAAAATTATATAAATATTTGCTTCCGCAATCGAATTTTATGATTTTTTATCATATTTTAGCTAAAAGAAAACATTGCAACAAGAAAATTGCTATTTCAAGTGTGTTAGGTATTCTAGAATCAAGCCCATGTAGCTTACAATATAGAACGTATTCATCAAAAATAGTTAAAATCTGACTTTATTTTTGTAAAAAATTATATAAATATTTGCTTCCGCGCCCGAATTTTATAATTTTTCATCATATTTTATCCACAGTATAGGTCCAAAAGCATGTTTATGAATGTTTTAACAAAAATATCCATTTCAAGAATAGGTAAAATCTGACATTATTTTTGTAAAAAATCATATAATATTTGCTTCCGCGCCCGAATTTAATGATTTTTCATCATATTTTAGCTAACAGAAAACATTGCGACATGAAAATTGCTATTTCAAGTATATTAGGTATTCTAGAATTAGACCATGTGGCGTACAATATACAACGTATTCATCAAAAATAGGTAAAATCTGACTTATTTTTTGGAAATAATCATATAAATAATTGCTTCCGCGCCCGAATTTTATAATTTTTTATCATATTTTATCCACGGTATAGGTCCAAAAGCATGTTTATGAATGTTTTAACAAATATATCCATTTCAAGAATAGGTCAAATCTGACTTTATTTTTGTAAAAACTCATATAAATATTTGCTTCCGCGCCCGAATTTTATGATTTTTCATCATATTTTAGCTAAAAGAAAATATTGCAACAAAAAAATTGCTATTTCAAGTGTGTTAGGTATTCTAGAATCCAGCCCATGTAGCTTACAATACAGGGTGAATACTGAAAACTTTGACATAGGGAAATAACATGGGAAAACAGTTTTTTGCTGTTTCCATCTGTCCCGCTAAATAAAATCGGGTGTATATGGTATCGTTAGTTAGATTACTTAATTTTACATCTAATAAAACTAAATGTTGTGTAATAAACCTTTTCTAACTGAAATATTTGATAAAATAAATTGTATTTTGAAGTTTATCCTTCATATTTTCGAATAAGAAACGTCAAAAACAAAATGCTCCATAGCCGAGTGGATACGAGGGCTGTTTCATAACATAAATAATCTACAGGACCTGGTTCGAGACCACCTCAGCCCTACTTTTTTTTAATTAAATTATGCTTAAAATATCTTTACTATATCAGACTATTTTAATAAAATAGCAATATTCATATTTTTATAAATAAAAAAATCCTAATATTTAATAGAATTATTATTTGCTGTCTGTCAAACTTAACAATTAATTCGAATTTAGTTTTTGGTGTATAATTTTGTATTTCATGTTTCGAAATATGATATGTTAAGTACAATTTAATTTAAAAAAAATAGGGCCGAGGTGGTCTCGAACCAGGTCTTGTAGATTATTTATGTTATGAAACAGCCCTCGTATCCACTCGGCTATGGAGCATTTTGTTTTTGACGTTTCTTATTCGAAAATATGAAGGATAACCTTCAAAATACAATTTATTTTATCAAATATTTCAATTAGAAAAGGCCATATTACACAACATTTGGTTTTATTAGATGCAAAATTAAGTAATCTAACTAACGATACCATATACACCCGATTTTATTTAGCGGGACAGATGGAAACAGCAAAAAACTGTTTTCCCATGTTATTTCCCTATGTCAAGGTTTTCAGTATTCACCCTGTATACAACGTATTCATCAAAAATAGGTAAAATCTGACTTTTTTTTTGTAAACAATGATAAAAATATTTGCTTCGGCGCCCGAATTTTATAATTTTTCATCATAATTTAGGTAAAAGAAAACATTGCAACAAGAAAATTGCTATTTCAAGTGTGGTAGGTATTCTAGAATCCAGCCAATGAACCTTACAATATACAACGTATTCATCAAAAATATGTAAAATCTGACTTTATTTTTGTAAAAAATTATATAAATATTTGCTTCCGCGCCCCAATTTTATAATTTTTCATGATATTTTATCCATAGTATAGGTCCAAAAGCATGTTTATGAATGTTTTAACAAAAATTACTGTTTCAAATATAGGTAAAATCTGACTTTATTTTTGTATAAAATCATATATATATTTGCTTCCGCGCCCAAATTTTATGATTTTTCATCATATTTTAGCTAAAAGAAAATATTGCAACAAAAAAAATTGCTATTTCAAGTGTGTTAGGTATTCTAGAATCCAGCCCATGTAGCTTACAATATACAGCGTATTCATCAAAAATAGGTAAAAATCGGACTTTTTTTTTGTAAAAAATGATATAAATATTTGCTTCGGCGCCCGAATTTTATAATTTTTCATCATATTTTATCCACAGTATAGGTCCAAAAGCATGTTTATGAATGTTTTAACAAAAGTATCCATTTCAAGAATAGGTAAAATCTGACATTTTTTTTGTAAAAAATTATATAAATATTTGCTTCCGCGCCCCAATTTTATAATTTTTCATCATATTTTATCCATAGTATAGGTCCAAAAGCATGTTTATGAATGTTTTAACAAAAATTACTATTTCAAATATAGGTAAAATCTGACTTTATTTTTGTAAAAAATCATATAAATATTTGCTTCCGCGCCCGAATTTTATAATTTTTCATCATATTTTAGCTAAAAGAAAACATTGCAACAAAAAAATTGCTATTTCAAGTGTGTTAGGTATTCTAGAATCCAGCCCATGTAGCTTACAATATACAACGTATTCATCAAAAATAGGTAAAATCTGACTTTTTTTTGTAAAATATGATATAAATATTTGCTTCGGCGCCCGAATTTTATAATTTTTCATCATATTTTATCCACAGTATAGGTCCAAAAGCATGTTTATGAATGTTTTAACAAAAAAAATCCATTTCAAGAATAGGTAAAATCTGACATTATTTTTGTAAAAAATCATACAAATATTTGCTTCCGTGCCCGTATTTTATGATTTTTCATCATATTTTAGCTAAAAGAAAACAATGCAACAAAAAAATTGCTACTTCAAGTGTGTTAGGTATTCTAGAATCCAGCCCATGTATCTTACAATATACAACGTATGCATCAAAAATATGTAAAATCTGACTTTATTTTTGTAAAAAATTATATAAATATTTGCTTCCGCGCCCGAATTTTATAATTTTTTATCATATCTTATCATAGTATAGGTCCAAAAGCATGTTTATGAATGTTTTAACAAAAATATCTATTTCAAATAAAGGTAAAATCTGACTTTATTTTTGTAAAAAATTATATAAATATTTGCTTCCGCGATCGAATTTTATGATTTTTTATCATATTTTAGCTAAAAGAAAACATTGCAACAAGAAAATTGCTATTTCAAGTGTGTTAGGTATTCTAGAATCAAGCCCATGTAGCTTACAATATAGAACGTATTCATCAAAAATAGTTAAAATCTGACTTTAATTTTGTAAAAAATTATATAAATATTTGCTTCCGCGCCCGAATTTTATAATTTTTCATCATATTTTATCCACAGTATAGGTCCAAAAGCATGTTTATGAATGTTTTAACAAAAATATCCATTTCAAGAATAGGTAAAATCTGACATTATTTTTGTAAAAAATCATATAATATTTGCTTCCGCGCCCGAATTTAATGATTTTTCATCATATTTTAGCTAACAGAAAACATTGCAACATGAAAATTGCTATTTCAAGTATATTAGGTATTCTAGAATTAGACCATGTGGCGTACAATATACAACGTATTCATCAAAAATAGGTAAAATCTGACTTATTTTTTGGAAAAAATCATATAAATAATTGCTTCCGCGCCCGAATTTTATAATTTTTTATCATATTTTATCCACGGTATAGGTCCAAAAGCATGTTTATGAATGTTTTAACAAATATATCCATTTCAAGAATAGGTAAAATCTGACTTTATTTTTGTAAAAACTCATATAAATATTTGCTTCCGCGCCCGAATTTTATGATTTTTCATCATATTTTAGCTAAAAGAAATTATTGCAACAAAAAAATTGCTATTTCAAGTGTATTAGGTATTCTAGAATCCAGCCCATGTAGCTTACAATACAGGGTGAATACTGAAAACCTTGACATAGGGAAATAACATGGGAAAACAGTTTTTTGCTGTTTCCATCTGTCCCGCTAAATAAAATCGGGTGTATATGGTATCGTTAGTTAGATTACTTAATTTTACATCTAATAAAACTAAATGTTGTGTAATAAACCTTTTCTAACTGAAATATTTGATAAAATAAATTGTATTTTGAAGTTTATCCTTCATATTTTCGAATAAGAAACGTCAAAAACAAAATGCTCCATAGCCGAGTGGATACGAGGGCTGTTTCATAACATAAATAATCTACAGGACCTGGTTCGAGACCACCTCAGCCCTACTTTTTTTTAATTAAATTATGCTTAAAATATCTTTACTATATCAGACTATTTTAATAAAATAGCAATATTCATATTTTTATAAATAAAAAAATCCAAATATTTAATAGAATTATTATTTGCTGTCTGTCAAACTTAACAATTAATTCGAATTTAGTTTTTGGTGTATAATTTTGTATTTCATGTTTCGAAATATGATATGTTAAGTACAATTTAATTTAAAAAAAATAGGGCCGAGGTGGTCTCGAACCAGGTCTTGTAGATTATTTATGTTATGAAACAGCCCTCGTATCCACTCGGCTATGGAGCATTTTGTTTTTGACGTTTCTTATTCGAAAATATGAAGGATAACCTTCAAAATACAATTTATTTTATCAAATATTTCAATTAGAAAAGGCCATATTACACAACATTTGGTTTTATTAGATGCAAAATTAAGTAATCTAACTAACGATATCATATACACCCGATTTTATTTAGCGGGACAGATGGAAACAGCAAAAAACTGTTTTCCCATGTTATTTCCCTATGTCAAGGTTTTCAGTATTCACCCTGTATACAACGTATTCATCAAAAATAGGTAAAATCTGACTTTTTTTTTGTAAACAATGATAAAAATATTTGCTTCGGCGCCCGAATTTTATAATTTTTCATCATAATTTAGGTAAAAGAAAACATTGCAACAAGAAAATTGCTATTTCAAGTGTGGTAGGTATTCTAGAATCCAGCCAATGAACCTTACAATATACAACGTATTCATCAAAAATATGTAAAATCTGACTTTATTTTTGTAAAAAATCATATAAATATTTGCTTCTGCGCCCCAATTTTATAATTTTTCATCATATTTTATCCATAGTATAGGTCCAAAAGCATGTTTATGAATGTTTTAACAAAAATTACTGTTTCAAATATAGGTAAAATCTGACTTTATTTTTGTATAAAATCATATAAATATTTGCTTCCGCGCCCAAATTTTATGATTTTTCATCATATTTTAGCTAAAAGAAAATATTGCAACAAAAAAAATTGCTATTTCAAGTGTGTTAGGTATTCTAGAATCCAGCCCATGTAGCTTACAATATACAGCGTATTCATCAAAAATAGGTAAAAATCTGACTTTTTTTTTGTAAAAAATGATATAAATATTTGCTTCGGCGCCCGAATTTTATAATTTTTCATCATATTTTATCCACAGTATAGGTCCAAAAGCATGTTTATGAATGTTTTAACAAAGTATCCATTTCAAGAATAGGTAAAATCTGACATTTTTTTTGTAAAAAATTATATAAATATTTGCTTCCGCGCCCCAATTTTATAATTTTTCATCATATTTTATCCATAGTATAGGTCCAAAAGCATGTTTATGAATGTTTTAACAAAAATTACTATTTCAAATATAGGTAAAATCTGACTTTATTTTTGTAAAAAATCATATAAATATTTGCTTCCGCGCCCGAATTTTATGATTTTTCATCATATTTTAGCTAAAAGAAAACATTGCAACAAAAAAATTGCTATTTCAAGTGTGTTAGGTATTCTAGAATCCAGCCCATGTAGCTTACAATATACAACGTATTCATCAAAAATAGGTAAAATCTGACTTTTTTTTGTAAAATATGATATAAATATTTGCTTCGGCGCCCGAATTTTATAATTTTTCATCATATTTTATCCACAGTATAGGTCCAAAAGCATGTTTATGAATGTTTTAACAAAAAAAATCCATTTCAAGAATAGGTATAATCTGACATTATTTTTTGTAAAAAATCATACAAATATTTGCTTCCGTGCCCGTATTTTATGATTTTTCATCATATTTTAGCTAAAAGAAAACAATGCAACAAAAAAATTGCTACTTCAAGTGTGTTAGGTATTCTAGAATCCAGCCCATGTATCTTACAATATACAACGTATGCATCAAAAATATGTAAAATCTGACTTTATTTTTGTAAAAAATTATATAAATATTTGCTTCCGCGCCCGAATTTTATAATTTTTTATCATATCTTATCATAGTATAGGTCCAAAAGCATGTTTATGAATGTTTTAACAAAAATATCTATTTCAAATAATGGTAAAATCTGACTTTATTTTTGTAAAAAATTTTATAAATATTTGCTTCCGCGAACGAATTTTATGATTTTTTATCATATTTTAGCTAAAAAAAAACATTGCAACAAGAAAATTGCTATTTCAAGTGTGGTAGGTATTCTAGAATCCAGCCAATGAAGCTTACAATATACAACGTATTCATCAAAAATAGGTAAAATCTGACTTTATTTTTGTAATAAATTATATAAATATTTGCTTCCGCGCCCGAATTTTATAATTTTTCATCATATTTTATCCACAGTATAGGTCCAAAAGCATGTTTATGAATGTTTTAACAAAAATATCCATTTGAAAAAAAGGTAAAATCTGACTTTATTTTTGTAAAAAATCATATAAATATTTGCTTCCGCGCCCGAATTTTATGATTTTTCATCATAATTTAGGTAAAAGAAAACATTGCAACAAGAAAATTGCTATTTCAAGTGTGGTAGGTATTCTAGAATCCAGCCAATATAGCTTACAATATACAACGTATTCATCAAAAATATGTAAAATCTGACTAAAAATTATAAAAATATTTGCTTCCGAGCCCGAATTTTATAATTTTTCATCATATATTATCCACAATATAGGTCCAAAAGCATGTTTATGAATGTTTTAACAAAAATATCCTTTTCAAGAATAGGTAAAATCTGACTTTATTTTTGTAAAAAATGATATAAATATTTGCTTCCGCGCCCGAATTTTATGATTTTTCTTCATAATTTAGGTAAAAGAAAACATTGCAATAAGAAATTTGCGATTTCAAGTGTGGTAGGTATTCTAGAATCCAGCCAATGAAGCTTACAATATACAACGTATTTATCAATAATAGGTAAAATCTGACATTAATTTTGTCAAAAATTATATAAATATTTGATTCCGCGCCCGAATTTTATGATTTTTCATCATAATTTAGGTAAAAGAAAACATTGCAATAAGAAAATTGTTATTTCAAGTGTGTTAGGTATTCTAGAATCAAGCCCATGTAGCTTACAATATACAACGTATTCATCAAAAATAGGTAAAATCTGACTTTATTTTTGTAAAAAATTATATAAATATTTGCTTACGCGCCCGAATTTTATAATTTTTCATGATATTTTATCCACAGTATAGGTCCAAAAGCATGTTTATGAATGTTTTAACAAAAATATCCTTTTCAAGACTAGTTAAAATCTGACTTTATTTTTGTAATAAATCATATAAATATTTGCTTCCGCGCCCGAATTTTATGATTTTTCATCATAATTTAGGTAAAAGAAAACATTGCAACAAGAAAATTGCTATTTCAAGTGTGGTAGGTATTCTAGAATCCAGCCAATGAAGCTTACAATATACAACGTATTCATCAAAAATAGGTAAAATCTGACTTTATTTTTGTAATAAATTATATAAATATTTACTTCCGCGCCCGAATTTTATAATTTTTCATCATATTTTATCCATAGTATAGGTCCAAAAGCATGTTTATGGATGTTTTAACAAAAATATCCATTTGAAAAATAGGTAAAATCTGACTTTATTTTTGTAAAAAATCATATAAATATTTGCTTCCGCGCCCGAATTTTATGATTTTTCATCATAATTTAGGTAAAAGAAAACATTGCAACAAGAAAATTGCTATTTCAAGTGTGGTAGGTATTCTAGGATCCAGCCAATGAAGCTTACAATATACAACGTATTCATCAAAAATAGGTAAAATCTGACTTTATTTTTGTAATAAATTATATAAATATTTGCTTCCGCGCCCGAATTTTATAATTTTTCATCATATTTTATCCATAGTATAGGTCCAAAAGCATGTTTATGAATGTTTTAACAAAAATATCCATTTGAAAAATAGGTAAAATCTGACTTAATTTTTGTAAAAAATGATATAAATATTTGCTTCCGCGCCCGAATTTTATGATTTTTCTTCATAATTTAGGTAAAAGAAAACATTGCAACAAGAAAATTGCGATTTCAAGTGTGGTAGGTATTCTAGAATCCAGCCAATGAAGCTTACAATATACAACGTATTCATCAAAAATAGGTAAAATCTGACATTATTTTTGTAAAAAATTATATAAATATTTGATTCCGCGCCCGAATTTTATGATTTTTCATCATAATTTAGGTAAAAGAAAACATTGCAATAAGAAAATTGCTATTTCAAGTGTGTTAGGTATTCTAGAACACAGCCCATGTAGCGTACAATATACAACGTATTCATCAAAAATAGGTAAAATCTGCCTTTTGTTTGGAAAAAATCATATAAATAATTGCTTCCGCGCCCGAATTTTATAATTTTTCATCATATTTTATCCATAGTATAGGTCCAAAAGCATGTTTAAGAATGTTTTAACAAACATATCCATTTGAAAAATAGGTAAAATCTGACTTTATTTTTGTAAAAAATCATATAAATATTTGCTTCCGCGCCCGAATTTTATGATTTTTCATCATATTTTAGCTAAAAGAAAACATTGCAACAAGAAAATTGCTATTTCAAGTGTGTTAGGTATTCTAGAACACAGCCCATGTAGCGTACAATATACAACGTATTCATCAAAAATAGGTAAAATCTGCCTTTTTTTTGGAAAAAATCATATAAATAATTGCTTCCGCGCCCGAATTTTATAATGTTTCACCATATTTTATCCACAGTATAGGTCCAAAAGCATGTTTATGAATGTTTCAACAAAAATATCCATTTCAAGAATAGGTAAAATCTGACTTTATTTTTGTAAAAAATGATATAAATATTTGCTTCCGCGCCCGAATTTTGTGATTTTTCATCATAATTTAGGTAAAAGAAAACATTGCAACAAGAAAATTGCTATTTCAATTGTGGTAGGTATTCTAGAATCCAGCCAATGAAGCTTACAATATACAACGTATTAATCAAAAATATGTAAAATCTGACTTTATTTTTGTAAAAAATTATATAAATATTTACTTCCGCGCCCGAATTTTATAATTTTTCATCAAATTTTATCCATAGTATAGGTCCAAAAGCATGTTTATGAATGTTTTAACAAAAATATCTATTTCAAATATAGGTAAAATCTGACTTAATTTTTGTAAAAAATCATATAAATATTTGCTTCCGCGCCCGAATTTTATGATTTTTCATCATATTTTAGCTAAAAGAAAACATTGCAACAAGAAAATTGCTATTTGAAGTGTGTTAGGTATTCTAGAATCAAGCCCATGTAGCTTACAATATACAACGTATTCATTAAAAATAGGTAAAGTCTGACTTTATTTTTGTAAAAAATTATATAACTATTTGCTTCCGCGCCCGAATTTTATAATTTTTCATCATATTTTATCCACAGTATAGGTCCAAAAGCATGTTTATGAATATTTTAACAAAAATATCCATTTCAAGAATAGGTAAAATCTGTCTTTATTTTTGTAAAAAATCATATAAATATTTGCTTCCGCGCCCGAATTTAATGATTTTTCATCATATTTTAGCTAACAGAAAACATTGCAACATGAAAATTGCTATTTCAAATGTATTAGGTATTCTAGAATCCAGACCATGTGGCGTACAATATACAACGTATTCATCAAAAATAGGTAAAATCTGACTTATTTTTTGGAAAAAATCATATAAATTTTTTGCAACAAAAAAATTGCTATTTCAAGTGTGTTAAGTATTCTAGAATCCAGCCCATGTAGCTTACAATATACAACGTATTCATCAAAAATAGGTAAAATCTGACTTTTTTTTTGTAAAAAATGATATAAATATTTGCTTCGGCGCCCGAATTTTATGATTTTTCATCATATTTTAGGTAAAAGAAAACATTGCAACAAGAAAATTGCTATTTCAAGTGTGGTAGGTATTCTAGAATCCAGCCAATGAACCTTACAATATACAACGTATTCATCAAAAATATGTAAAATCTGACTTTATTTTTGTAAAAAATTATATAAATATTTGCTTCCGCGCCCAATTTTATAATTTTTCATCATATTTTATCCATAGTATAGGTCCAAAAGCATGTTTATGAATGTTCTAACAAAAATTATTATTTCAAATATAGGTAAAATCTGACTTTATTTTTGTAAAAAATCATATAAATATTTGCTTCCGCGCCCGAATTTTATGATTTTTTATCATATTTTAGCTAAAAGAAAACATTGCAACAAAAAAATTGATATTTCAAGTGTGTTAGGTATTCTAGAATCCAGCCCATGTAGCTTACAATATACAACGTATTCATCAAAAATAGGTAAAATCTGACTTTTTTTTGTAAAAAATGATATAAATATTTGCTTCGGCGCCCGAATTTTATAATTTTTCATCATATAGTATCCACAGTATAGGTCCAAAAGCATGTTTATAAATGTTTTAACAAAAATATCCATTTCAAGAACAGGTAAAATCTGAAATTATTTTTGTAAAAAATTATATAAATATTTGCTTCCGCCGCCCGAATTTTATAATTTTTTATCATATCTTATCATAGTATAGGTCCAAAAGCATGTTTATGAATGTTTTAACAAAAATATCTATTTCAAATAAATGTAAAATCTGACTTTATTTTTGTAAAAAATTATATAAATATTTGCTTCCGCGCTCGAATTTTATGATTTTTCATCATATTTTAGCTAACAGAAAACATTGCAACAAGAAAATTGCTATTTCAAGTGTGTTAGGTATTCTAGAATCCAGCCCATGTGGCGTACAATATACAACGTATTCATCAAAAATATGTAAAATCTGACTTTTTTTTTGGAAAAAATCATATAAATAATTGCTTCCGCGCCCGTATTTTATAATTTTTTATCATATTTTATCCACGGTATAGGTCCAAAAGCATGTTTATGAATGTTTTAACAAATATATCCATTTCAAGAATAGGTAAAATTTGACTTTATTTTTGTAAAAAATCATATAAATATTTGCTTCCGCGCCCGAATTTTATTATTTTTCATCATATTTTAGCTAAAAGAAAATATTGCAACAAAAAAATTGCTATTTCAAGTGTGTTAGGTATTCTAGAATCCAGCCCATGTAGCTTACAATATACAACGTATTCATCAAAAATAGGTAAAATCTGACTTTTTTTTTGTAAAAAATTATATAAATATTTGCTTCGGCGAATAATTTTATGATTTTTTATCATAATTTAGGTAAAAGAAAACATTGCAACAAGAAAATTGCTATTTCAAGTGTGGTAGGTATTCTAGAATCCAGCCAATGAACCTTACAATATACAACGTATTCATCAAAAATATGTAAAATCTGACTTTATTTTTGTAAAAAATTATATAAATATTTGCTTCCGCGCTCCAATTTTATAATTTTTCATCATATTTTATCCATAGTATAGGTCCAAAAGCATGTTTATGAATGTTTTAACAAAAATTACTATTTCAAATATAGGTAAAATCTGACTTTATTTTTGTAAAAAATCATATAAATATTTGCTTCCGCGCCCGAATTTTATGATTTTTTATCATATTTTAGCTAAAAGAAAACATTGCAACAAAAAAATTGCTATTTCAAGTGTGTTAGGTATTCTAGAATCCAGCCCATGTAGCTTACAATATACAACGTATTCATCAAAAATAGGTAAAATCTGACTTTTTTTTTGTAAAAAATGATATAATTATTTGCTTCGGCGCCCGAATTTTATGATTTTTCATCATATTTTAGCCACAGTATAGGTCCATAAGCATGTTTATGAATGTTTTAACAAAAATATCCATTTCAAGAATAGGTAAAATCTGACATTATTTTTGTAAAAAATTATATAAATATTTACTTCCGCGCCCGAATTTTATAATTTTTTATCATATCTTATCATAGTATAGGTCCAAAAGCATGTTTATGAATGTTTTAACAAAAATATCTATTTAAAATAAAGGTAAAATCTGACTTTATTTTTGTAAAAATTTATATAAATATTTGCTTCCGCGCTCGAATTTTATGATTTTTCATCATATTTTAGCTAAAAGAAAACATTGCAACAAGAAAATTGCTATTTCAAGTGTGTTAGGTGTTCTAGAATCAAGCCCATGTAGCTTACAATATCGAACGTATTCATCAAAAATAGTTAAAATCTGACTTTATTTTTGTAAAAAATTATATAAATATTTGCTTCCGCGCCCGAATTTTATAATATTTCATCATATTTTATCCACAGTATAGGTCCAAAAGCATGTTTATGAATATTTTAACAAAAATATCCATTTCAAAAATAGGTAAAATCTGACTATATTTATGTAAAAAATCATATAAATATTTGCTTCCGCGCCCGAATTTTATGATTTTTCATCATATTTTAGCTAAAAGAAAACATTGCAACAAGAAAATTGCTATTTCAAGTGTGTTAGGTATTCTAGAATCCAGCCCATGTAGCGTACAATATACAACGTATTCATCAAAAATAGGTAAAATCTGACTTTTTTATTGGAAAAAATCATATTAATTATTGCTTTCGCCACCGAATTTTATAATTTTTCATCATATTTTATCCACAGTAAAGGTCCAAAAGCATGTTTATGAATGTTTTAACAAAAATATCCATTTTAAATATAGGTAAAATCTGACTTTATTTTTGAAAAAATCATATAAATATTTGCTTTTGCGCCCGAATTTTATGATTTTTCATCATATTTTAGCTAAAAGAAAACATTGCAACAAGAAAATTGCTATTTCAAGTGTGTTAGGTATTCTAGAATCCAGCCCATGTAGCGTACAACGTACAACGTATTCATCAAAATTAGGTAAAATCTGACTTTTTTTTTGTAAAAAATCATATAAATATTTGCTTCCGCGCCTGAATTTAATAATTTTTCATCATATTTTAGCTAAAAGAAAACATTGCAACAAGAAAATTGCTATTTCAAGTGTGTTAGGTATTCTAGAATCAAGCCCATGTAGCTTACAATATACAACGTATTCATCAAAAATAGTTAAAATCTGACTATATATTTGAAAAAAATTATATAAATATTTGCTTCCGCGCCCGAATTTTATAATTTTTCATCATATTTTATCCATAGTATAGGACCAAAAGCATGTTTATGAATGTTTTAACAAAAATATCCATTTCAAAAATAGGTAAAATCTGAGTTTATTTTTGTAAAAAATCATATAAATATTTGCATTCGCGCCCGAATTTTATGATTTTTCATCATATTTTAGCTAAAAGAAAACATTGCAACAAGAAAATTGCTATTTCAAGTGTGTTAGGTATTCTAGAATCAAGCCCATGTAGCTTACAATATACAACGTATTCATCAGAAATAGGTAAAATCTGACTTTATTTTTGTAAAAAATTATATAAATATTTGATTCCGCGCCCGAATTTATATAATTTTTCATAATATTTTATCCATAGTATAGGACCAAATGCATGTTTATGAATGTTTTAACAAAAATATCCATTTCAAAAATAGGTAAAATCTGACTTAATTTTTGTAAAAAATCATATAAATATTTGCTTCCGCGCCCGAATTTTATGATTTTTCATCATAATTTAGGTAAAAGAAAACATTGCAACAAGAAAATTGCTATTTCAAGTGTGGTAGGTATTCTAGAATCCAGCCAATGAACCTTACAATATACAACGTATTCATCAAAAATATGTAAAATCTGACTTTATTTTTGTAAAAAATCATATAAATATTTGCTTCCGCGCCCGAATTTTATGATTTTTCATCATATTTTAGCTAAAAGAAAACATTGCAACAAGAAAATTGCTATTTGAAGTGTGTTAGGTATTCTAGAATCAAGCCCATGTAGCTTACAATATTGTATTGTATTGTATTGTATGTATTTGAGGGTTTAAGCGTTTTGTCGCTTTTTGTCAGCGCGACCTAGAAGATCTATTGTGACATAGCCCTTACTTAGTTTTCCGGAAGTAGATCCAGATTTTTGATGAAGCCGATTATGGCTCCAGGAGTCAAGTTCTTGATCTCCTCTGCCGTAAGATACCTCTTACCTAGTTGATTGAGTCTCTGCACAGTATGTGTTCCGACGATTCTTCGTCCTCTTCACAGAGTCGACAGGTTTCATTTTCAGCTATACCAATTTTGTGCAAATGGTACTTTAAAGGACAGTGGCCAGTGAGAATTCCTGTCATTATATTAAGGTCCTTTTTGCTGAGAGCTAGTAACTCTTTGGCGTTTGTCGAAGCTGGGGAAATGAATTTCCGAGCTTGATTGAGGCCTGGAATATTTTTCCAATATGAGGATATGGTAGATTCCTCCCAGTTTTTGACCACTTTCTTATAGTGGCTTTGTGGAAGACCACATGAAGGTTCCGGCCCGTGGTATGAAAGTTTAGCCCCTTTTTTTGCAAGGTCATCAGCTTTCTCGTTTTCTAGGATTCCCTCGTGCCCTGGTACCCACCGTAGGGTGACTTGGTTTGCTTCGAATAGCAATTGGAGGGTCTCCTTGCAGTTCCAGACTAGCTTTGATTTACATGTGAAGGCATTCAATGCCTTTAAAGCTGCCTGGCTGTCTGACATTATATTTATTGATGCTCCTTTTACACCTTTATCTAGGTTTATGTGAGCACAGAGATTTATTGCAAAAATCTCAGCCTGAAAAATTGTGGAGCAGGTGCCTATGGATTCCTTAATTCGGCAATGTGGGCCAAGCACACCTACTCCAGTTCCTCCTGTATCCAATTTTGAACCATCAGTGAACCAGGACAAAGAATCCCTTACAAGAGGTCTTTCTGTTGCCCATTGAAGGCGATTACCAATAACAACCTTATACTTCTGGTCAAAATTGTATTTTGTTGTCATCTTATCACAGATAGACAAGGCCAGTTTATCTGGTTGTACTTCCCTTAGAATTTCCAAGTGGCCTACGAAATCTCCGGGCATAAAGTGTTTCGTTCTGCAGAGAGTCAGTGCCTGTTGCATCGCCTCTTTTTTCACCTGAATGTGTAGAGGTGTTAGCCCCAGAATCACTTCCATTGCTGCAGTCGGACAGGTACTCATAGCACCTGTAATACTGAGGCAGGCCATGCGTTGTAGTTTCCGCAGTGATGCCTGTGCTGTGATTTGTTTCACTTTTGGCCACCACACAAGTGACGCGTAGGTGATCATGGGTCTTACAACACTAGTATATGCCCAATGGGTCATTTTTGGCTGTAGTCCCCAGTTTTTACCTAGAAGTCGACGGCATGTGTTTAATGCCACTGCTGATTTCTTTGTAATCTTGTTGATATGTGAGTTCCACGTGAGTTTTTGGTCTAGAATGATTCCTAGATACTTAACCTCTGTAGAAAACTCAATTCTAGTACCCTTCAAGTAGGGAGCTTGAAGATTTAGCTTCCTTCTCTTTGTGAAGGGGACGATTGTAGTTTTGGTAGGGTTTACACTAAGTTCATGTTCCAGGCACCACTCATGCACTAGATTTAGAGCTTTTTGTGTAAGGTACGAGATAGTGGTGTCACTACGTCCTCTGACCATAATTGCAACGTCATCTGCATATCCGTTTGCAAAATAGCCAGCTTTATTGAGCCTATTCAGGAGGTCATCAATGACAATACACCAGAGTAGAGGTGATAAAACCCCACCTTGTGGGCATCCTCTGTTAGTTTTTATCATTACTGATTCTCCTCCTATCGAGGCTGTAATCGTTCGACTTTGCAGCATGGCTTTTATCCATTCCACTACAGCTGGGTCGAAACCTTTTGACCTAGCAGCTCTTTCAATGGACTTATAGGAGGTGTTATATACAGTGCTTACAATATACAACGAACTCATTAAAAATAGGTAAAATCTGACTTTATTTTTGTAAAAAATTATGTAATTATTTGCTTCCGCGCCCGAATTTTATAATTTTTCATCATATTTTATCCACAGTATAGGTCCAAAAGCATGTTTATGAATATTTTAACAAAAATATCCATTTCAAGAATAGGTAAAATCTGTCTTTATTTTTGTAAAAAATCATATAAATATTTGCTTCCGCGCCCGAATTTAATGATTTTTCATCATATTTTAGCTAACAGAAAACATTGCAACATGAAAATTGCTATTTCAAGTGTATTATGTATTCTAGACTCCAGACCATGTGGCGTACAATATACAACGTATTCATCAAAAATAGGTAAAATCTGACTTATTTTTTGGAAAAAATCATATAAATAATTGCTTCCGCGCCCGAATTTTATAATTTTTTATCATATTTTATCCACAGTATAGGTCCAAAAGCATGTTTATGAATGTTTTAATAAAAATATCTATTTCAAGAATAGGTAAAATTTGACTTTATTATTGAAAAAAATCATATAAATATTTGCTTCCGCGCCCGAATTTTATGATTTTTCATCATATTTTAGCTAAAAGAAAACATTGCAACAAAAAATTGCTATTTCAAGTGTGTTAGGTATTCTAGAATCCAGCCCATGTAGCTTACAATATACAACGTATTCATCAAAAATAGGTAAAATCTGACTTTTTTTGTAAAAAATGATATAAATATTTGCTTCGGCGCCCGAATTTTATGATTTTTCATCATAATTTAGGTAAAAGAAAACATTGCAACAAGAAAATTGCTATTTCAAGTGTGGTAGGTATTCTAGAATCCAGCCAATGAAGCTTACAATATACAACGTATTCATCAAAAATAAGTAAAATCTGACTTTATTTTTGTAAAAAATTACATAAATATTTGCTTCCGCTCCCGAATTTTATAATTGTTCATCATATTTTATCCATAGTGTAGGTTCAAAAGCATGTTTATGAATGTTTTAACAAAAAAATCCATTTCAAAAATAGGTAATATCTGACTTTATTTTTGTAAAAAATCATATAAATATTTGCTTCCGCGCCCGAATTTTATGATTTTTCATCATATTTTAGCTAACAGAAAACATTGCAACAAGAAAATTGCTATTTCAAGTGTGTTAGGTATTCTAGAATTCAGCCCATGTGGCGTACAATATACAACGTATTCATCAAAAATAGGTAAAATCTGACTTTTTTTTTGGAAAAAATCATATAAATAATTGCTTTCGCGCCCGTATTTTATAATTTTTTATCACATTTTATCCACGGTATAGGTCCAAAAGCGTCTGCCAGTACGGTTGTGTGGTCGTGGCGTGTCTTGTCTGATCGTGTAGATAAGCAACATAGCCCGCCCTGTCCATTTGGATGGGTTGCCGCACAACGGCTCGGTGTGTGCTGGCCTTGCAGATACTGCAGGCTGACAACCTGCATCGCTAAAATGCAAGTAAAACATGTCACGAAACAAGTACTACAGGTACTTGAGGCCTTCTTCCACATAGGAATGTTGTGCCACTGATGATGATAGGTCCAAAAGCATGTTTATGAATGTTTTAACAAATATATCCATTTCAAGAATAGGTAAAATTTGACTTTATTTTTGTAAAAAATCATATAAATATTTGCTTTCGCGCCCGAATTTTATGATTTTTCATCATATTTTAGCTAAAAGATAATATTGCAACAAAAAAATTGCTATTTCAGGTGTGTTAGGTATTCTAGAATCCAGCCCATGTAGCTTACAATATATAACGTATTCATCAAAAATAGGTAAAATCTGACTTTTTTTTTGTAAAAAATGATATAAATATTTGCTTCGGCGCCCGAATTTTATGATTTTTCATCATAATTTAGGTAAAAGAAAACATTGCAACAAGAAAATTGCTATTTCAAGTGTGGTAGGTATTCTAGAATCCAGGCAATGAACCTTACAATATACAACGTATTCATCAAAAATATGTAAAATCTGACTTTATTTTTGTAAAAAATTATATAAATATTTGCTTCCGCGCCCCAATTTTATAATTTTTCATCATATTTTATCCATAGTATAGGTCCAAAAGCATGTTTATGAATGTTTTAACAAAAATTACTATTTCAAATATAGGTAAAATCTGACTTTATTTTTGTAAAAAATCATATAAATATTTGCTTCCGCTCCCGAATTTTATGATTTTTCATCATATTTTAGCTAAAAGAAAACATTGCAACAAGAAAATTGCTATTTGAAGTGTGTTAGGTATTCTAGAATCAAGCCCATGTAGCTTAAAATATACAACGTATTCATCAAAAATAGGTAAAATCTGACTTTATCTTTGTAAAAAATTATATAAATATTTACTTCCGCGCCCGAATTTTATAATTTTTCATCATAATTTATCCATAGTATAGGTCCAAAAGCATGTTTATGAATGTTTTAACAAAAATATCCATTTCAAAAATAGGTAAAATCTGACATTATTTTTGTAAAAAATCATATAAATATTTTTTTATCATAATTTAGGTAAAAGAAAACATTGCAACTAGAAAATTGCTATTTCAAGTGCGGTAGGTATTCTAGAATCCAGCCAATGAAGCTTACAATATACAACGTATTCATCAAAAATATGTAAAATCTGACTTTATTTTTGTAAAAAATTATATAAATATTTGCTTCCGCGCCCGAAATTTATAATTTTTTATCATATCTTATCATAGTATAGGTCCAAAAGCATGTTTATGAATGTTTTAACAAAAATATCCGTTTCAAGAATAGGTAAAATCTGACTTTATTTTTGTAAAAAATCATATAAATATTTGCTTCCGCGCCAGAATTTTATGATTTTTCATAATAATTTAGGTAAAAGAAAACATTGCAACAAGAAAATTGCTATTTCAAGTGTGGTAGGTATTCTAGAATCCAGCCAATGAAGCTTACAATAAACAACGTATTTATCAAAAATAGGTAAAATCTGACTTTTTTTTTGTAAAATATCATATAAATATTTGCTTCCGCGCCCGAATTTTATAATTTTTCAACATATTTTATCCACAGTATAGGTCCAAAAGCATGTTTATGAACGTTTTAACAAAAATATCCATTTCAAAGATGTGTAAATTCTGACTTTATTTTTGTAAAAAATCATATAAATATTTGCTTCCGCGCCCGAATTTTATGATTTTTCATCATAATTTAGGTAAAAGAAAACATTGCAACAAGAAAATTGCTATTTCAAGTGTGGTAGGTATTCTATGAAGCTTACAATAAACAACGTATTCATCTAAAATAGGTAAAATCTGACTTTTTTTTTGTAAAAAATCATATAAATATTTGCTTCCGCGCCCGAATTTTATGATTTTTCATCATAATTTAGGTAAAAGAAAACATTGCAACAAGAAAATTGCTATTTCAAGTGTGGTAGGTATTCTATGAAGCTTACAATAAACAACGTATTCATCTAAAATAGGTAAAATCTGACTTTTTTTTTGTAAAAAATCATATAAATATTTGCTTCCGCGCCCGAATTTTATAATTTTTCATCATATTTTATCCTCAGTATAGGTCCAAAAGCATGTTTATGAACGTTTTAACAAAAATATCCATTTCAAAGATGTGTAAATTCTGACTTTATTTTTGTAAAAAATCATATAAATATTTGCTTCCGCGCCCGAATTTTATGATTTTTCATCATATTTTAGCTAAAAGAAAACATTGCAACAAGAAAATTGCTATTTCAAGTGTGTTAGGTATTCTAGAATCCAGCACATGTAGCTTACAATATACAACGTATTCATCAAAAATAGGTAAAATCTGACTTTTATTTTGTAAAAAATCATATAAATATTTGCTTCCGCACCCGAATTTTATAATTTTTCATCATATTTTATCCACAGTATAGGTCCAAAAGCATGTTTATGAATGTTTTAACAAAAATATCCATTTCAAGGATAGGTAAAATCTGACTATATTTTTGTAAAAAATCATATAAATATTTGCTTCCGCGCCCGAATTTTATGATTTTTCATCATAATTTAGGTAAAAGAAAACATTGCAACAAGAAAATTGCTATTTCAAGTGTGGTAGGTATTCTAGAATCCAGCCAATGAAGCTTACAATAGAATCCAGCCAATGAAGATTACAATAAACAACGTATTCATCAAAAATAGGTAAAATCTGACTTTTTTTTTGTAAAAAATCATATAAATATTTGGTTCCACGCCCGAATTTTATAATTTTTCATCATATTTTATCCACAGTATAGGTCCAAAAGCATGTTTATGAATGTTTTAACAAAAATATCCGTTTCAAGAATAGGTAAAATCTGACTTTATTTTTGTAAAAAATCATATAAATATTTGCTTCCGCGCCAAAATTTTATGATTTTTCATCATAATTTAGGTAAAAGAAAACATTGCAACAAGAAAATTGCTATTTCAAGTGTGGTAGGTATTCTAGAATCCAGCCAATGAAGCTTACAATAAACAACGTATTCATCAAAAATAGGTAAAATCTGACTTTTTTTTTGTAAAATATCATATAAATATTTGCTTCCGCGCCCGAATTTTATAATTTTTCAACATATTTTATCCACAGTATAGGTCCAAAAGCATGTTTATGAACGTTTTAACAAAAATATCCATTTCAAAGATGTGTAAATTCTGACTTTATTTTTGTAAAAAATCATATAAATATTTGCTTCCGCGCCCGAATTTTATGATTTTTCATCATATTTTAGCTAACAGAAAACATTGCAACAAGAAAATTGCTATTTCAAGTGTGTTAGGTATTCTAGAATTCAGCCCATGTGGCGTACAATATACAACGTATTCATCAAAAATAGGTAAAATCTGACTTTTTTTTTGGAAAAAATCATATAAATAATTGCTTTCGCGCCCGTATTTTATAATTTTTTATCACATTTTATCCACGGTATAGGTCCAAAAGCGTCTGCCAGTACGGTTGTGTGGTCGTGGCGTGTCTTGTCTGATCGTGTAGATAAGCAACATAGCCCGCCCTGTCCATTTGGATGGGTTGCCGCACAACGGCTCGGTGTGTGCTGGCCTTGCAGATACTGCAGGCTGACAACCTGCATCGCTAAAATGCAAGTAAAACATGTCACGAAACAAGTACTACAGGTACTTGAGGCCTTCTTCCACATAGGAATGTTGTGCCACTGATGATGATAGGTCCAAAAGCGTGTTTATGAATGTTTTAACAAATATATCCATTTCAAGAATAGGTAAAATTTGACTTTATTTTTGTAAAAAATCATATAAATATTTGCTTTCGCGCCCGAATTTTATGATTTTTCATCATATTTTAGCTAAAAGATAATATTGCAACAAAAAAATTGCTATTTCAGGTGTGTTAGGTATTCTAGAATCCAGCCCATGTAGCTTACAATATATAACGTATTCATCAAAAATAGGTAAAATCTGACTTTTTTTTTGTAAAAAATTATATAAATATTTGCTTCGGCGCCCGAATTTTATGATTTTTCATCATAATTTAGGTAAAAGAAAACATTGCAACAAGAAAATTGCTATTTCAAGTGTGGTAGGTATTCTAGAATCCAGGCAATGAACCTTACAATATACAACGTATTCATCAAAAATATGTAAAATCTGACTTTATTTTTGTAAAAAATTATATAAATATTTGCTTCCGCGCCCCAATTTTATAATTTTTCATCATATTTTATCCATAGTATAGGTCCAAAAGCATGTTTATGAATGTTTTAACAAAAATTACTATTTCAAATATAGGTAAAATCTGACTTTATTTTTGTAAAAAATCATATAAATATTTGCTTCCGCTCCCGAATTTTATGATTTTTCATCATATTTTAGCTAAAAGAAAACATTGCAACAAGAAAATTGCTATTTGAAGTGTGTTAGGTATTCTAGAATCAAGCCCATGTAGCTTAAAATATACAACGTATTCATCAAAAATAGGTAAAATCTGACTTTATCTTTGTAAAAAATTATATAAATATTTACTTCCGCGCCCGAATTTTATAATTTTTCATCATAATTTATCCATAGTATAGGTCCAAAAGCATGTTTATGAATGTTTTAACAAAAATATCCATTTCAAAAATAGGTAAAATCTGACATTATTTTTGTAAAAAATCATATAAATATTTTTTTATCATAATTTAGGTAAAAGAAAACATTGCAACTAGAAAATTGCTATTTCAAGTGCGGTAGGTATTCTAGAATCCAGCCAATGAAGCTTACAATATACAACGTATTCATCAAAAATATGTAAAATCTGACTTTATTTTTGTAAAAAATTATATAAATATTTGCTTCCGCGCCCCAATTTTATAATTTTTCATCATATTTTATCCATAGTATAGGTCCAAAAGCATGTTTATGAATGTTTTAACAAAAATATCTATTTCAAATAAAGGTAAAATCTGACTTTATTTTTGTAAAAATTTATATAAACATTTGCTTCCGCTCCCGAATTTTATGATTTTTCATCATATTTTAGCTAAAAGAAAACATTGCAACAAGAAAATTGCTATTTGAAGTGTGTTAGGTATTCTAGAATCAAGCCCATGTAGCTTAAAATATACAACGTATTCATCAAAAATAGGTAAAATCTGACTTTATCTTTGTAAAAAATTATATAAATATTTACTTCCGCGCCCGAATTTTATAATTTTTCATCATAATTTATCCATAGTATAGGTCCAAAAGCATGTTTATGAATGTTTTAACAAAAATATCCATTTCAAAAATAGGTAAAATCTGACATTATTTTTGTAAAAAATCATATAAATATTTTTTTATCATAATTTAGGTAAAAGAAAACATTGCAACTAGAAAATTGCTATTTCAAGTGCGGTAGGTATTCTAGAATCCAGCCAATGAAGCTTACAATATACAACGTATTCATCAAAAATATGTAAAATCTGACTTTATTTTTGTAAAAAATTATATAAATATTTGCTTCCGCGCCCGAAATTTATAATTTTTTATCATATCTTATCATAGTATAGGTCCAAAAGCATGTTTATGAATGTTTTAACAAAAATATCCGTTTCAAGAATAGGTAAAATCTGACTTTATTTTTGTAAAAAATCATATAAATATTTGCTTCCGCGCCAGAATTTTATGATTTTTCATAATAATTTAGGTAAAAGAAAACATTGCAACAAGAAAATTGCTATTTCAAGTGTGGTAGGTATTCTAGAATCCAGCCAATGAAGCTTACAATAAACAACGTATTTATCAAAAATAGGTAAAATCTGACTTTTTTTTTGTAAAATATCATATAAATATTTGCTTCCGCGCCCGAATTTATAATTTTTCAACATATTTTTATCCACAGTATAGGTCCAAAAGCATGTTTATGAACGTTTTAACAAAAATATCCATTTCAAAGATGTGTAAATTCTGACTTTATTTTTGTAAAAAATCATATAAATATTTGCTTCCGCGCCCGAATTTTATGATTTTTCATCATAATTTAGGTAAAAGAAAACATTGCAACAAGAAAATTGCTATTTCAAGTGTGGTAGGTATTCTATGAAGCTTACAATAAACAACGTATTCATCTAAAATAGGTAAAATCTGACTTTTTTTTTGTAAAAAATCATATAAATATTTGCTTCCGCGCCCGAATTTTATGATTTTTCATCATAATTTAACGCGCTATCTCAGAGTAACAAGAAAATTGCTATTTCAAGTGTGGTAGGTATTCTATGAAGCTTACAATAAACAACGTATTCATCTAAAATAGGTAAAATCTGACTTTTTTTTTGTAAAAAATCATATAAATATTTGCTTCCGCGCCCGAATTTTATAATTTTTCATCATATTTTATCCTCAGTATAGGTCCAAAAGCATGTTTATGAACGTTTTAACAAAAATATCCATTTCAAAGATGTGTAAATTCTGACTTTATTTTTGTAAAAAATCATATAAATATTTGCTTCCGCGCCCGAATTTTATGATTTTTCATCATATTTTAGCTAAAAGAAAACATTGCAACAAGAAAATTGCTATTTCAAGTGTGTTAGGTATTCTAGAATCCAGCACATGTAGCTTACAATATACAACGTATTCATCAAAAATAGGTAAAATCTGACTTTTATTTTGTAAAAAATCATATAAATATTTGCTTCCGCACCCGAATTTTATAATTTTTCATCATATTTTATCCACAGTATAGGTCCAAAAGCATGTTTATGAATGTTTTAACAAAAATATCCATTTCAAGGATAGGTAAAATCTGACTATATTTTTGTAAAAAATCATATAAATATTTGCTTCCGCGCCCGAATTTTATGATTTTTCATCATAATTTAGGTAAAAGAAAACATTGCAACAAGAAAATTGCTATTTCAAGTGTGGTAGGTATTCTAGAATCCAGCCAATGAAGCTTACAATAGAATCCAGCCAATGAAGATTACAATAAACAACGTATTCATCAAAAATAGGTAAAATCTGACTTTTTTTTTGTAAAAAATCATATAAATATTTGGTTCCACGCCCGAATTTTATAATTTTTCATCATATTTTATCCACAGTATAGGTCCAAAAGCATGTTTATGAATGTTTTAACAAAAATATCCGTTTCAAGAATAGGTAAAATCTGACTTTATTTTTGTAAAAAATCATATAAATATTTGCTTCCGCGCCAAAATTTTATGATTTTTCATCATAATTTAGGTAAAAGAAAACATTGCAACAAGAAAATTGCTATTTCAAGTGTGGTAGGTATTCTAGAATCCAGCCAATGAAGCTTACAATAAACAACGTATTCATCAAAAATAGGTAAAATCTGACTTTTTTTTTGTAAAATATCATATAAATATTTGCTTCCGCGCCCGAATTTTATAATTTTTCAACATATTTTATCCACAGTATAGGTCCAAAAGCATGTTTATGAACGTTTTAACAAAAATATCCATTTCAAAGATGTGTAAATTCTGACTTTATTTTTGTAAAAAATCATATAAATATTTGCTTCCGCGCCCGAATTTTATGATTTTTCATCATATTTTAGCTAACAGAAAACATTGCAACAAGAAAATTGCTATTTCAAGTGTGTTAGGTATTCTAGAATTCAGCCCATGTGGCGTACAATATACAACGTATTCATCAAAAATAGGTAAAATCTGACTTTTTTTTTGGAAAAAATCATATAAATAATTGCTTTCGCGCCCGTATTTTATAATTTTTTATCACATTTTATCCACGGTATAGGTCCAAAAGCGTCTGCCAGTACGGTTGTGTGGTCGTGGCGTGTCTTGTCTGATCGTGTAGATAAGCAACATAGCCCGCCCTGTCCATTTGGATGGGTTGCCGCACAACGGCTCGGTGTGTGCTGGCCTTGCAGATACTGCAGGCTGACAACCTGCATCGCTAAAATGCAAGTAAAACATGTCACGAAACAAGTACTACAGGTACTTGAGGCCTTCTTCCACATAGGAATGTTGTGCCACTGATGATGATAGGTCCAAAAGCGTGTTTATGAATGTTTTAACAAATATATCCATTTCAAGAATAGGTAAAATTTGACTTTATTTTTGTAAAAAATCATATAAATATTTGCTTTCGCGCCCGAATTTTATGATTTTTCATCATATTTTAGCTAAAAGATAATATTGCAACAAAAAAATTGCTATTTCAGGTGTGTTAGGTATTCTAGAATCCAGCCCATGTAGCTTACAATATATAACGTATTCATCAAAAATAGGTAAAATCTGACTTTTTTTTTGTAAAAAATTATATAAATATTTGCTTCGGCGCCCGAATTTTATGATTTTTCATCATAATTTAGGTAAAAGAAAACATTGCAACAAGAAAATTGCTATTTCAAGTGTGGTAGGTATTCTAGAATCCAGGCAATGAACCTTACAATATACAACGTATTCATCAAAAATATGTAAAATCTGACTTTATTTTTGTAAAAAATTATATAAATATTTGCTTCCGCGCCCCAATTTTATAATTTTTCATCATATTTATCCATAGTATAGGTCCAAAAGCATGTTTATGAATGTTTTAACAAAAATTACTATTTCAAATATAGGTAAAATCTGACTTTATTTTTGTAAAAAATCATATAAATATTTGCTTCCGCTCCCGAATTTTATGATTTTTCATCATATTTTAGCTAAAAGAAAACATTGCAACAAGAAAATTGCTATTTGAAGTGTGTTAGGTATTCTAGAATCAAGCCCATGTAGCTTAAAATATACAACGTATTCATCAAAAATAGGTAAAATCTGACTTTATCTTTGTAAAAAATTATATAAATATTTACTTCCGCGCCCGAATTTTATAATTTTTCATCATAATTTATCCATAGTATAGGTCCAAAAGCATGTTTATGAATGTTTTAACAAAAATATCCATTTCAAAAATAGGTAAAATCTGACATTATTTTTGTAAAAAATCATATAAATATTTTTTTATCATAATTTAGGTAAAAGAAAACATTGCAACTAGAAAATTGCTATTTCAAGTGCGGTAGGTATTCTAGAATCCAGCCAATGAAGCTTACAATATACAACGTATTCATCAAAAATATGTAAAATCTGACTTTATTTTTGTAAAAAATTATATAAATATTTGCTTCCGCGCCCGAAATTTATAATTTTTTATCATATCTTATCATAGTATAGGTCCAAAAGCATGTTTATGAATGTTTTAACAAAAATATCTATTTCAAATAAAGGTAAAATCTGACTTTATTTTTGTAAAAATTTATATAAACATTTGCTTCCGCGCTCGAATTTTATGATTTTTCATCATATTTTAGCTAAAAGAAAACATTGCAACAAGAAAATTGCTATTTCAAGTGTGTTAGGTATTCTAGAATCAAGCCCATGTAGCTTACAATATAGAACGTATTCCTCAAAAATAGTTAAAATCTGACTTTATTTTTGTAAAAAATTATATAAATATTAGCTTCCGCGCCCGAATTTTATAATATTTCATCATATTTTATCCACAGTATAGGTCCAAAAGCATGTTTATGAATGTTTTAACAAAAATATCCATTTCAAGAATAGGTAAAATCTGACTTTATTTTTGTAAAAAATCATATAAATATTTGCTTCCGCGCCCGAATTTTACGATTTTTCATCATACTTTAGGTAAAAGAAAACATTGCAACAAGAAAATTGCTATTTCAAGTGTGTTAGGTATTCTAGAATCCAGCCCATGTAGCGTACAATATACAACGTATTCATCAAAAATAGGTAAAATCTGACTTTTTTATTGGAAAAAATCATATAATTAATTGCTTCCGCCACCGAATTTTATAATTTTTCATCATATTTTATCCACAGTATAGGTCCAAAAGCATGTTTATGAATGTTTTAACAAAAATATCCATTTCAAGAATAGGTAAAATCTGACATTATTTTTGTAAAAAATCATATAAATATTTGCTTCCGCGCCCGTATTTAATGATTTTTTATCATATTTTAGCTAAAAGAAAACATTGCAACAAAAAAATTGCTACTTCAAGTGTGTAAGGTATTCTAGAATCCAGCCCATGTATCTTACAATATACAACGTATTCATCAAAAATAGGTAAAATCTGACTTTTTCTTGTAAAAAATCATATAAATATTTGCTTCTAAGCCCGAATTTTATAATTTTTCATCATAGTTTATCCACAGTATAGGGTTAAAAGCATGTTTATGAATGTTTTAACAAAAATATCCATTTCAAGAACAGGTAAAATCTGACTTTATTTTTGTAAAAAATGATATAAATATTTGCTTACGCGCCCGAATTTTATGATTTTTTATTATAATTTAGGTAAAAGAAAACATTGCAACAAGAAAATTGCTATTTCAAGTGTTTTAGGTATTCTAGAATCCAGCCAATGAAGCTTACAATATACAACGTATTCATCAAAAATATGTAAAATCTGACTTTATTTTTGTTAAAAATTATATAAATATTTGCTTCCGCGCCCGAAATTTATAATATTTTATCATATCTTATCATAGTATAGGTCCAAAAGCATGTTTATGAATGTTTTAACAAAAATATCTATTTCAAATAAAGGTAAAATCTGACTTTATTTTTGTAAAAAATTATATAAATATTTGCTTCCGCGCTCGAATTTTTTGATTTTTCATCATATTTTAGCTAAAAGAAAACATTGCAACAAGAAAATTGCTATTTCAAGTGTGTTAGGTATTCTAGAATCAAGCCCATGTAGCTTACAATATAGAACGTATTCATCAAAAATAGTTAAAATCTGACTTTATTTTTGTAAAAAATTATATAAATATTTGCTTCCGCGCCCGAATTTTATAATTTTTTATCATATTTTATCCACAGTATAGGTGCAAAAGCATGTTTATGAATGTTTTAACAAAAATATCCATTTCAAGAATAGGTAAAATCTGACTTTATTTTTGTAAAAAATCATATAAATATTTGCTTCCGCGCCCGTATTTTATGATTTTTCATCATACTTTAGGTAAAAGAAAACATTGCAACAAGAAAATTGCTATTTCAAGTGTGGTAGGTATTCTAGAATCCAGCCAATGAAGCTAACAATATACAACGTATTCATCAAAAATATGTAAAATCTGACTTTATTTTTGTAAAAAATCATATAAATATTTGCTTTCGCGCCCGAATTTTATGATTTTTCATCATATTTTAGCTAAAAGAAAACATTGCAACAAGTAAATTGCTATTACAAGTGTGTTAGGAATTCTAAAATCCAGCCCATGTAGCTTACAATATACAACGTATTCATCAAAAATAGGTAAAATCTGACTTTATTTTTGTAAAAAATTATATAAATATTTGCTTCCGCGCCCGAATTTTATAATTTTTCATCATAATTTATCCATAGTATAGGTCCAAAAGCATCTTTATGAATGTTTTAACAAAAATATCCATTTCAAAAATAGGTAAAATCTGACTTTATTTTTGTAAAAAATCATATAAATAGTTGCTTTCGCGCCCGAGTTTTATGATTTTTCATTATATTTTAGCTAAAAGAAAACATTGCAACAAGAAAATTGCTATTTCAAGTGTGTTAGGAATTCTAAAATCCAGCCTATGTAGCTTACAATATACAACGTATTCATCAAATATAGGTAAAATCTGACTTTATTTTTGTAAAAAATTATATAAATATTTGCTTCCGCGCCCGAATTTTTTAATTTTTCATCATAATTTATCCATAGTATAGGTCCAAAAGCATGTTTATGAATGTTTTAACAAAAATATCCATTTCAAAAATAGGTAAAATTTGACTTTATTTTTGTAAAAAATCATATAAATATTTGCTTCCGCGCCCGAATTTTATGATTTTTCATCATATTTTAGCTAAAAGAAAACATTGCAACAAGAAAATTGTTATTTCAAGTGTGTTAGGTATTCTAGAATCCAGCCCATGTAGCGTACAATATACAACGTATTCATCAAAAATAGGTAAAATATGACTTTTTTATTGGAAAAAATCATATAATTAATTGCTTCCGCCACCGAATTTTATAATTTTTCATCATATTTTATCCACAGTATAGGTCCAAAAGCATGTTTATGAATGTTTTAACAAAAATATCTATTTCAAGAATAGGTAAAATCTGACATTATTATCGTAAAAAATCATATAAATATTTGCTTCCGTGCCCGTATTTTATGATTTTTCATATTATTTTAGCTAAGAGAAAACATTGCAACAAAAAAATTGCTACTTCAAGTGTGTTAGGTATTCTAGAATCCAGCCCATGTATCTTACAATATACAACGTATTCATCAAAAATATGTAAAATCTGACTTTATTTTTGTAAAAAATTATATAAATATTTGCTTCCGCGCCCGAATTTTATAATTTTTTATCATATCTTATCATAGTATAGGTCCAAAAGCATGTTTATGAATGTTTTAACAAAAATATCTATTTCAAATAAAGGTAAAATCTGACTTTATTTTTGTAAAAATTTATATAAATATTTGCTTCCGCGCTCGAATTTTATGATTTTTCATCATATTTTAGCTAAAAGAAAACATTGCAACAAGAAAATTGCTATTTCAAGTGTGTTAGGTATTCTAGAATCAAGCCCATGTAGCTTACAATATAGAACGTATTCATCAAAAATAGTTAAAATCTGACTTTATTTTTGTAAAAAATTATATAAATATTTGCTTCCGCGCCCGAATTTTATAATATTTCATCATATTTTATCCACAGTATAGGTCCAAAAGCATGTTTATGAATGTTTTAACAAAAATATCCATTTCAAGAATAGGTAAAATCTGACTTTATTTTTGTAAAAAATCATATAAATATTTGCTTCCGCGCCCGAATTTTACGATTTTTCATCATACTTTAGGTAAAAGAAAACATTGCAACAAGAAAATTGCTATTTCAAGTGTGTTAGGTATTCTAGAATCCAGCCCATGTCGCGTACAATATACAACGTATTTATCAAAAATAGGTAAAATCTGACTTTTTTATTGGAAAAAATCATATAATTAATTGCTTCCGCCACCGAATTTTATAATGTTTCATCATATTTTATCCACAGTATAGGTCCAAAAACATGTTTATGAATGTTTTAACAAAAATATCCATTTCAAGAATAGGTAAAATATGACATTATTTTTGTAAAAAATCATATAAATATTTGCTTCCGCGCCCGTATTTAATGATTTTTTATCATATTTTAGCTAAAAGAAAACATTGCAACAAAAAAATTGCTACTTCAAGTGTGTAAGATATTCTAGAATCCAGCCCATGTATCTTACAATATACAACGTATTCATCAAAAATAGGTAAAATCTGACTTTTTCTTGTAAAAAATCATATAAATATTTGCTTCTAAGCCCGAATTTTATAATTTTTTATCATATTTTATCCACAGTATAGGTGCAAAAGCATGTTTATGAATGTTTTAACAAAAATATCCATTTCAAGAATAGGTAAAATCTGACTTTATTTTTGTAAAAAATCATATAAATATTTGCTTCCGCGCCCGTATTTTATGATTTTTCATCATACTTTAGGTAAAAGAAAACATTGCAACAAGAAAATTGCTATTTCAAGTGTGGTAGGTATTCTAGAATCCAGCCAATGAAGCTAACAATATACAACGTATTCATCAAAAATATGTAAAATCTGACTTTATTTTTGTAAAAAATCATATAAATATTTGCTTTCGCGCCCGAATTTTATGATTTTTCATCATATTTTAGCTAAAAGAAAACATTGCAACAAGTAAATTGCTATTACAAGTGTGTTAGGAATTCTAAAATCCAGCCCATGTAGCTTACAATATACAACGTATTCATCAAAAATAGGTAAAATCTGACTTTATTTTTGTAAAAAATTATATAAATATTTGCTTCCGCGCCCGAATTTTATAATTTTTCATCATAATTTATCCATAGTATAGGTCCAAAAGCATCTTTATGAATGTTTTAACAAAAATATCCATTTCAAAAATAGGTAAAATCTGACTTTATTTTTGTAAAAAATCATATAAATAGTTGCTTTCACGCCCGAATTTTATGATTTTTCATTATATTTTAGCTAAAAGAAAACATTGCAACAAGAAAATTGCTATTTCAAGTGTGTTAGGAATTCTAAAATCCAGCCTATGTAGCTTACAATATACAACGTATTCATCAAATATAGGTAAAATCTGACTTTATTTTTGTAAAAAATTATATAAATATTTGCTTCCGCGCCCGAATTTTTTAATTTTTCATCATAATTTATCCATAGTATAGGTCCAAAAGCATGTTTATGAATGTTTTAACAAAAATATCCATTTCAAAAATAGGTAAAATTTGACTTTATTTTTGTAAAAAATCATATAAATATTTGCTTCCGCGCCCGAATTTTATGATTTTTCATCATATTTTAGCTAAAAGAAAACATTGCAACAAGAAAATTGTTATTTCAAGTGTGTTAGGTATTCTAGAATCCAGCCCATGTAGCGTACAATATACAACGTATTCATCAAAAATAGGTAAAATATGACTTTTTTATTGGAAAAAAATCATATAATTAATTGCTTCCGCCACCGAATTTTATAATTTTTCATCATATTTTATCCACAGTATAGGTCCAAAAGCATGTTTATGAATGTTTTAACAAAAATATCTATTTCAAGAATAGGTAAAATCTGACATTATTTTCGTAAAAAATCATATAAATATTTGCTTCCGTGCCCGTATTTTATGATTTTTCATATTATTTTAGCTAAGAGAAAACATTGCAACAAAAAAATTGCTACTTCAAGTGTGTTAGGTATTCTAGAATCCAGCCCATGTATCTTACAATATACAACGTATTCATCAAAAATATGTAAAATCTGACTTTATTTTTGTAAAAAATTATATAAATATTTGCTTCCGCGCCCGAATTTTATAATTTTTTATCATATCTTATCATAGTATAGGTCCAAAAGCATGTTTATGAATGTTTTAACAAAAATATCTATTTCAAATAAAGGTAAAATCTGACTTTATTTTTGTAAAAATTTATATAAATATTTGCTTCCGCGCTCGAATTTTATGATTTTTCATCATATTTTAGCTAAAAGAAAACATTGCAACAAGAAAATTGCTATTTCAAGTGTGTTAGGTATTCTAGAATCAAGCCCATGTAGCTTACAATATAGAACGTATTCATCAAAAATAGTTAAAATCTGACTTTATTTTTGTAAAAAATTATATAAATATTTGCTTCCGCGCCCGAATTTTATAATATTTCATCATATTTTATCCACAGTATAGGTCCAAAAGCATGTTTATGAATGTTTTAACAAAAATATCCATTTCAAGAATAGGTAAAATCTGACTTTATTTTTGTAAAAAATCATATAAATATTTGCTTCCGCGCCCGAATTTTACGATTTTTCATCATACTTTAGGTAAAAGAAAACATTGCAACAAGAAAATTGCTATTTCAAGTGTGTTAGGTATTCTAGAATCCAGCCCATGTAGCGTACAATATACAACGTATTTATCAAAAATAGGTAAAATCTGACTTTTTTATTGGAAAAAATCATATAATTAATTGCTTCCGCCACCGAATTTTATAATTTTTCATCATATTTTATCCACAGTATAGGTCCAAAAACATGTTTATGAATGTTTTAACAAAAATATCCATTTCAAGAATAGGTAAAATCTGACATTATTTTTGTAAAAAATCATATAAATATTTGCTTCCGCGCCCGTATTTAATGATTTTTTATCATATTTTAGCTAAAAGAAAACATTGCAACAAAAAAATTGCTACTTCAAGTGTGTAAGATATTCTAGAATCCAGCCCATGTATCTTACAATATACAACGTATTCATCAAAAATAGGTAAAATCTGACTTTTTCTTGTAAAAAATCATATAAATATTTGCTTCTAAGCCCGAATTTTATAATTTTTCATCATAGTTTATCCACAGTATAGGGTTAAAAGCATGTTTATAAATGTTTTAACAAAAATATCCATTTCAATAATAGGTAAAATCTGACTTTATTTTTGTAAAAAATGATATAAATATTTGCTTACGCGCCCGAATTTTATGATTTTTTATTATAATTTAGGTAAAAGAAAACATTGCAACAAGAAAATTGCTATTTCAAGTGTGGTAGGTATTCTAGAATCCAGCCAATGAAGCTTACAATATACAACGTATTCATCGAAAATATGTAAAATCTGACTTTATTTTTGTTAAAAATCATATAAATATTTGCTTTCGCGCCCGAATTTTATGATTTTTCATCATATTTTAGCTAAAAGAAAACATTGCAACAAGTAAATTGCTATTACAAGTGTGTTAGGAATTCTAAAATCCAGCCCATGTAGCTTACAATATACAACGTATTCATCAAAAATAGGTAAAATCTGACTTTATTTTTGTAAAAAATTATATAAATATTTGCTTCCGCGCCCGAATTTTATAATTTTTCATCATAATTTATCCATAGTATAGGTCCAAAAGCATGTTTATGAATGTTTTAACAAAAATATCCATTTCAAAAATAGGTAAAATCTGACTTTATTTTTGTAAAAAATCATATAAATATTTGCTTTCGCGCCCGAATTTTATGATTTTTCATTATATTTTAGCTAAAAGAAAACATTGCAACAAGAAAATTGCTATTTCAAGTGTGTTAGGAATTCTAAAATCCAGCCCATGTAGCTTACAATATACAACGTATTCATCAAATATAGGTAAAATCTGACTTTATTTTTGTAAAAAATTATATAAATATTTGCTTCCGCGCCCGAATTTTTAAATTTTTCATCATAATTTATCCATAGTATAGGTCCAAAAGCATGTTTATGAATGTTTTAACAAAAATATCCATTTCAAAAATAGGTAAAATTTGACTTTATTTTTGTAAAAAATCATATAAATATTTACTTCCGCGCCCGAATTTTATGATTTTTCATCATATTTTAGCTAAAAGAAAACATTGCAACAAGAAAATTGCTATTTCAAGTGTGTTAGGTATTCTAGAATCCAGCCCATGTAGCGTACAATATACAACGTATTCATCAAAAATAGGTAAAATATGACTTTTTTATTGGAAAAAATCATATAATTAATTGCTTCCGCCACCGAATTTTATAATTTTTCATCATATTTTATCCACAGTATAGGTCCAAAAGCATGTTTATGAATGTTTTAACAAAAATATCCATTTCAAGAATAGGTAAAATCTGACATTATTTTCGTAAAAAATCATATAAATATTTGCTTCCGTGCCCGTATTTTATGATTTTTCATCATATTTTAGCTAAAAGAAAACATTGCAACAAAAAAATTGCTACTTCAAGTGTGTTAGGTATTCTAGAATCCAGCCCATGTATCTTACAATATACAACGTATTCATCAAAAATATGTAAAATCTGACTTTATTTTTGTAAAAAATTATATAAATATTTGCTTCCGCGCCCGAATTTTATGATTTTTCATCATATTTTAGCTAACAGAAAACATTGCAACAAGAAAATTGCTATTTCAATTGTGTTAGGTATTCTAGAATTCAGCCCATGTGGCGTACAATATACAACGTATTCATCAAAAATAGGTAAAATCTGACTTTTTTTTTGGAAAAAATCATATAAATAATTGCTTTCGCGCCCGTATTTTATAATTTTTATCAAATTTTATCCACGGTATAGGTCCAAAAGCGTCAGCCAGTACGGTTGTGTGGTCGTGGCGTGTCTTGTCTGATCGTGTAGATAAGCAACATAGCCCGCCCTGTCCATTTGGATGGGTTGCCGCACAACGGCTCGGTGTGTGCTGGCCTTGCAGAGACTGCAGGCTGACAACCTGCATCGCTAAAATGCAAGTAAAACATGTCACGAAAAAAGTACTTTAGGTACTTGAGGCCTTGTTCCACATAGGAATGTTGTGCCACTGATGATGATAGGTCCAAAAGCATGTTTATGAATGTTTTAACAAATATATCCATTTCAAGAATAGGTAAAATTTGACTTTATTTTTGTAAAAAATCATATAAATATTTGCTTTCGCGCCCGAATTTTATGATTTTTCATCATATTTTAGCTAAAAGAAAATATTGCAACAAAAAAATTGCTATTTCAGGTGTGTTAGGTATTCTAGAATCCAGCCCATGTAGCTTACAATATATAACGTATTCATCAAAAATAGGTAAAATCTGACTTTTTTTTGTAAAAAATGATATAAATATTTGCTTCGGCGCCCGAATTTTATGATTTTTCATCATAATTTAGGTAAAAGAAAACATTGCAACAAGAAAATTGCTATTTCAAGTGTGGTAGGTATTCTAGAATCCAGCCAATGAACCTTACAATATACAACGTATTCATCAAAAATATGTAAAATCTGACTTTATTTTTGTAAAAAATTATATAAATATTTGCTTCCGCGCCCCAATTTTATAATTTTTCATCATATTTTATCCATAGTATAGGTCCAAAAGCATGTTTATGAATGTTTTAACAAATATTACTATTACAAATATAGGTAAATTCTGACTTTATTTTTGTATAAAATCATATAAGTATTTGCTTCCGCGCCCGAATTTTATGATTTTTCATCATATTTTAGCTAAAAGAAAATATTGCAACAAAAAAATTGCTATTTCAAGTGTGTTAGGTATTCTAGAATCCAGCCCATGTAGCTTACAATATACAACAAATTCATGAAAAATAGGTAAATTCTGACTTTTTTTTGTAAAAAATGATATAAATATTTGCTTCGGCGCCCGAATTTTATGATTTTTCATCATAATTTAGGTAAAAGAAAACATTGCATCAAGAAAATTGCTATTTCAAGTGTGGTAGGTATTCTAGAATCCAGGCAATGAACCTTACAATATACAACGTATTCATCAAAAATATGTAAAATCTGACTTTATTTTTGTAAAAAATTATATAAATATTTGCTTCCGCGCCCCAATTTTATAATTTTTCATCATATTTTATCCATAGTATATGTCCAAAAGCATGTTTATGAATGTTTTAACAAAAATATCTATTTCAAATAAAGGTAAAATCTGACTTTATTTTTGTAAAAATTTATATAAATATTTGCTTCCGCGCTCGAATTTTATAATTTTTCATCATATTTTA
This sequence comes from Stenolophus ochropezus, assembly GCA_035578165.1. Taxonomy (NCBI): domain Eukaryota; kingdom Metazoa; phylum Arthropoda; class Insecta; order Coleoptera; family Carabidae; genus Stenolophus; species Stenolophus ochropezus. The sequence goes on from JAQOWZ010000344.1 coordinate 48,482, forward strand.
GCTAAAAGAAAACATTGCAACAAGAAAATTGCTATTTGAAGTGTGTTAGGTATTCTAGAATCAAGCCCATGTAGCTTAAAATATACAACGTATTCATCAAAAATAGGTAAAATCTGACTTTATTTTTGTAAAAAATTATATAAATATTTGCTTCCGCGCCCGAATTTTATAATTTTTCATCATAATTTATCCATAGTATAGGTCCAAAAGCATGTTTATGAATGTTTTAACAAAAATATCTATTTGCAAAATAGGTAAAATCTGACATTATTTTTGTAAAAAATCATATAAATATTTTTTTATCATAATTTAGGTAAAAGAAAACATTGCAACTAGAAAATTGCTATTTCAAGTGCAGTAGGTATTCTAGAATCCAGCCAATGAAGCTTACAATATACAACGTATTCATCAAAAATATGAAAAATCTGACTTTATTTTTGTAAAAAATTATATAAATATTTGCTTCCGCGCCCGAACTTTATAATTTTTTATCATATCTTATCATAGTATAGGTCCAAAAGCATGTTTATGAATGTTTTAACAAAAATATCTATTTCAAATAAAGGTAAAATCTGACTTTATTTTTGTAAAAATTTATATAAATATTTGCTTCCGCGCTCGAATTTTATGATTTTTCATCATACTTTAGGTAAAAGAAAACATTGCAACAAGAAAATTGCTATTTTAAGTGTGTTAGGTATTCTAGAATCCAGCCCATGTAGCGTACAATATACAACGTATTCATCAAAAATAGGTAAAATCTGACTTTTTTATTGGAAAAAATCATATAATTAATTGCTTCCGCCACCGAATTTTATAATTTTTCATCATATTTTATCCACAGTATAGGTCCAAAAGCATGTTTATGAATGTTTTAACAAAAATATCCATTTCAAGAATAGGTAAAATCTGACATTATTTTTGTAAAAAATCATATAAATATTTGCTTCCGCGCCCGTATTTAATGATTTTTTATCATATTTTAGCTAAAAGAAAACATTGCAACAAAAAAATTGCTACTTCAAGTGTGTAAGGTATTCTAGAATCCAGCCCATGTATCTTACAATATACAACGTATTCATCAAAAATAGGTAAAATCTGACATTTTCTTGTAAAAAATCATATAAATATTTGCTTCTAAGCCAGAATTTTATAATTTTTCATCATAGTTTATCCACAGTATAGGGTTAAAAGATGTTTATGAATTTTTTAACAAAAATATCCATTTCAAGAATAGGTAAAATCTGACTTTATTTTTGTAAAAAATGATATAAATATTTGCTTACGCGCCCGAATTTTATGATTTTTTATTATAATTTAGGTAAAAGAAAACATTGCAACAAGAAAATTGCTATTTCAAGTGTGGTAGGTATTCTAGAATCCAGCCAATGAAGCTTACAATATACAACGTATTCATCAAAAATATGTAAAATCTGACTTTATTTTTGTTAAAAATCATATAAATATTTGCTTTCGCGCCCGAATTTTATGATTTTTCATCATATTTTAGCTAAAAGAAAACATTGCAACAAGTAAATTGCTATTACAAGTTTGTTAGGAATTCTAAATTCCAGCCCATGTAGCTTACAATATACAACGTATTCATCAAAAATAGGTAAAATCTGACTTTATTTTTGTAAAAAATTATATAAATATTTGCTTCCGCGCCCGAATTTTATAATTTTTCATCATAATTTATCCATAGTATAGGTCCAAAAGCATGTTTATGAATGTTTTAACAAAAATATCCATTTCAAAAATAGGTAAAATCTGACTTTATTTTTGTAAAAAATCATATAAATATTTGCTTTCGCGCCCGAATTTTATGATTTTTCATTATATTTTAGCTAAAAGAAAACATTGCAACAAGATAATTGCTATTTCAAGTGTGTTAGGAATTCTAAAATCCAGCCCATGTAGCTTACAATATACAACGTATTCATCAATTATAGGTAAAATCTGACTTTATTTTTGTAAAAAATTATATAAATATTTGCTTCCGCGCCCGAATTTTTTAATTTTTCATCATAATATATCCATAGTATAGGTCCAAAAGCATGTTTATGAATGTTTTAACAAAAATATCCATTTCAAAAATAGGTAAAATTTGACTTTATTTTTGTAAAAAATCATATAAATATTTGCTTCCGCGCCCGAATTTTATGATTTTTCATCATATTTTAGCTAAAAGAAAACATTGCAACATGAAAATTGCTATTTCAAGAGTGTTAGGTATTCTAGAATCCAGCCCATGTAGCGTACAATATACAACGTATTCATCAAAAATAGGTAAAATATGACTTTTTTATTGGAAAAAATCATATAATTAATTGCTTCCGCCACCGAATTTTATAATTTTTCATCATATTTTATCCACAGTATAGGTCCAAAAGCATGTTTATGAATGTTTTAACAAAAATATCCATTTCAAGAATAGGTAAAATCTGACATTATTTTTGTAAAAAATCATATAATATTTGCTTCCGCGCCCGAATTTAATGATTTTTCATCATATTTTAGCTAACAGAAAACATTGCAACATGAAAATTGCTATTTCAAGTATATTAGGTATTCTAGAATTAGACCATGTGGCGTACAATATACAACGTATTCATCAAAAATAGGTAAAATCTGACTTATTTTTTGGAAAAAATCATATAAATAATTGCTTCCGCGCCCGAATTTTATAATTTTTTATCATATTTTATCCACGGTATAGGTCCAAAAGCATGTTTATGAATGTTTTAACAAATATATCCATTTCAAGAATAGGTAAAATCTGACTTTATTTTTGTAAAAACTCATAAATATTTGCTTCCGCGCCCGAATTTTATGATTTTTCATCATATTTTAGCTAAAAGAAAACATTGCAACAAAAAAATTGCTATTTCAAGTGTGTTAGGTATTCTAGAATCTAGCCCATGTAGCTTACAATACAGGGTGAATACTGAAAACCTTGACATAGGGAAATAACATGGGAAAACAGTTTTTTGCTGTTTCCATCTGTCCCGCTAAATAAAATCGGGTGTATATGGTATCGTTAGTTAGATTACTTAATTTTACATCTAATAAAACTAAATGTTGTGTAATAAACCTTTTCTAACTGAAATATTTGATAAAATAAATTGTATTTTGAAGTTTATCCTTCATATTTTCGAATAAGAAACGTCAAAAATAAAATGCTCCATAACCGAGTGGATACGAGGGCTGTTTCATAACATAAATAATCTACAAGACCTGGTTCGAGACCACTTCAGCCTTACTTTTTTTTAATTAAATTATGCTTAAAATATCTTTACTATATCAGACTATTTTAATAAAATAGCAATATTCATATTTTTATAAATAAAAAAATCCAAATATTTAATAGAATTATTATTTGCTGTCTGTCAAACTTAACAATTAATTCGAATTTAGTTTTTGGTGTATAATTTTGTATTTCATGTTTCGAAATATGATATGTTAAGTACAATTTAATTTTAAAAAAAATAGGGCCGAGATGGTCTCGAACCAGGTCTTGTAGATTATTTATGTTATGAAACAGCCCTCGTATCCACTCGGCTATGGAGCATTTTGTTTTTGACGTTTCTTATTCGAAAATATGAAGGATAACCTTCAAAATACAATTTATTTTATCAAATATTTCAATTAGAAAAGGCCATATTACACAACATTTGGTTTTATTAGATGCAAAATTAAGTAATCTAACTAACGATACCATATACACCCGATTTTATTTAGCGGGACAGATGGAAACAGCAAAAAACTGTTTTCCCATGTTATTTCCCTATGTCAAGGTTTTCAGTATTCACCCTGTATACAACGTATTCATCAAAAATAGGTAAAATCTGACTTTTTTTTGTAAAAAATGATATAAATATTTGCTTCGGCGCCCGAATTTTATAATTTTTCATCATATTTTATCCACAGTATAGGTCCAAAAGCATGTTTATGAATGTTTTAACAAAAATATCCATTTCAAGAATAGGTAAAATCTGACATTATTTTTGTAAAAAATCATATAAATATTTGCTTCCGTGCCCGTATTTTATGATTTTTCATCATATTTTAGCTAAAAGAAAACAATGCAACAAAAAAATTGCTACTTCAAGTGTGTTAGGTATTCTAGAATCCAGCCCATGTATCTTACAATATACAACGTATGCATCAAAAATATGTAAAATCTGACTTTATTTTTGTAAAAAATTATATAAATATTTGCTTCCGCGCCCGAATTTTATAATTTTTTATCATATCTTATCATAGTATAGGTCCAAAAGCATGTTTATGAATGTTTTAACAAAAATATCTATTTCAAATAAAGGTAAAATCTGACTTTATTTTTGTAAAAAATTTTATAAATATTTGCTTCCGCGCCCGAATTTTATGATTTTTTATCATATTTTAGCTAAAAGAAAACATTGCAACAAGAAAATTGCTATTTCAAGTGTGGTAGGTATTCTAGAATCCAGCCAATGAAGCTTACAATATACAACGTATTTATCAAAAATAGGTAAAATCTGACTTTATTTTTGTAATAAATTATATAAATATTTGCTTCCGAGCCCGAATTTTATAATTTTTCATCATATATTATCCACAATATAGGTCCAAAAGCATGTTTATGAATGTTTTAACAAAAATATCCTTTTCAAGAATAGGTAAAATCTGACTTAATTTTTGTAAAAAATGATATAAATATTTGCTTCCGCGCCCGAATTTTATGATTTTTCTTCATGATTTAGGTAAAAGAAACCTTGCAACAAGAAAATTGCGATTTCAAGTGTGGTAGGTATTCTAGAATCCAGCCAATGAAGCTTACAATATACAATGTATTTATCAATAATAGGTAAAATCTGACATTATTTTTGTAAAAAATTATATAAATATTTGATTCCGCGCACGAATTTTATGATTTTTCATCATAATTTAGGTAAAAGAAAACATTGCAATAAGAAAATTGCTATTTCAAGTATGTTAGGTATTCTAGAATCAAGCCCATGTAGCTTACAATATACAACCTATTCATCAAAAATAGGTAGAATCTGACTTTATTTTTGTAAAAAATTATATAAATATTTGCTTACGCGCCCGAATTTTATAATTTTTCATGATATTTTATCCACAGTATAGGTCCAAAAGCATGTTTATGAATGTTTTAACAAAAATATCCTTTTCAAGACTAGTTAAAATCTGACTTTATTTTTGTAAAAAATCATATAAATATTTGCTTCCGCGCCCGAATTTTATGATTTTTCATCATAATTTAGGTAAAAGAAAACATTGCAACAAGAAAATTGCTATTTCAAGTGTGGTAGGTATTCTAGAATCCAGCCAATGAAGCTTACAATATACAACGTATTCATCAAAAATAGGTAAAATCTGACTTTATTTTTGTAATAAATTATATAAATATTTACTTCCGCGCCCGAATTTTATAATTTTTCATCATATTTTATCCATAGTATAGGTCCAAAAGCATGTTTATGAATGTTTTAACAAAAATATCCATTTGAAAAATAGGTAAAATCTGACTTTATTTTTGTAAAAAATCATATAAATATTTGCTTCCGCGCCCGAATTTTATGATTTTTCATCATAATTTAGGTAAAAGAAAACATTGCAACAAGAAAATTGCTATTTCAAGTGTGGTAGGTATTCTAGAATCCAGCCAATGAAGCTTACAATATACAACGTATTCATCAAAAATAGGTAAAATCTGACTTTATTTTTGTAATAAATTATATAAATATTTGCTTCCGCGCCCGAATTTTATAATTTTTCATCATATTTTATCCATAGTATAGGTCCAAAAGCATGTTTATGAATGTTTTAACAAAAATATCCATTTGAAAAATAGGTAAATTCTGACTTTATTTTTGTAAAAAATGATATAAATAATTGCTTCCGCGCCCGAATTTTATGATTTTTCTTCATAATTTAGGTAAAAGAAAACATTGCAACAAGAAAATTGCGATTTCAAGTGTGGTAGGTATTCTAGAATCCAGCCAATGAAGCTTACAATATACAACGTATTTATCAAAAATAGGTAAAATCTGACATTATTTTTGTAAAAAATTATATAAATATTTGATTCCGCGCCCGAATTTTATGATTTTTCATCATAATTTAGGTAAAAGAAAACATTGCAATAAGAAAATTGCTATTTCAAGTGTTTTAGGTATTCTAGAATCAAGCCCATGTAGCTTACAATATACAACGTATTCATCAAAAATAGGTAAAATCTGACTTTATTTTTGTAAAAAATTATATAAATATTTGCTTACGCGCCCGAATTTTATAATTTTTCATGATATTTTATCCACAGTATAGGTCCAAAAGCATGTTTATGAATGTTTTAACAAAAATATCCTTTTCAAAACTAGTTAAAATCTGACTTTATTTTTGTAAAAAATCATATAAATATTTGCTTCCGCGCCCGAATTTTATGATTTTTCATCATAATTTAGGTAAAAGAAAACATTGCAACAAGAAAATTGCTATTTCAAGTGTGGTAGGTATTCTAGAATCCAGCCAATGAAGCTTACAATATACAACGTAATTATCAAAAATAGTTAAAATCTGACTTTATTTTTGTAATAAATTATATAAATATTTGCTTCCGCGCCCGAATTTTATAATTTTTCATCATATTTTATCCATAGTATAGGTCCAAAAGCATGTTTATGAATGTTTTAACAAACATATCCATTTGAAAAATAGGTAAAATCTGACTTTATTTTTGTAAAAAATTATATAAATATTTACTTCCGCGCCCGAATTTTATAATTTTTTATCATATCTTATCATAGTATAGGTCCAAAAGCATGTTTATGAATGTTTTAACAAAAATATCTGTTTCAAATAAATGTAAAATCTGACTTTATTTTTGTAAAAAATTATATAAATATTTGCTTCCGCGCTCGAATTTTATGATTTTTCATCATATTATAGCTAACAGAAAACATTGCAACAAGAAAATTGCTATTTCAAGTGTGTTAGGTATTCTAGAATCCAGCCCATGTGGCGTACAATATACAACGTATTCATCAAAAATAGGTAAA
>JAQOWZ010000345.1:0-55539 GCA_035578165.1 Stenolophus ochropezus
ACGCGCTATCTCAGAGTAATGTTTTATCAAAAATATTTGCGCGCCCGAATTTTATAATTTTTCATCATATTTTATCCGCAGTATAGGTTCAAAAGCATGTTTATAAAAGTTTTAACAAAAATATCAATTTCGAAAATATGTAAAATCTGACTTTATTTTTGTAAAAAATCATATAAATATTTGCTTCCGAGCCCGAATTTTATGATTTTTCATCATATTTTAGCTAAAAGAAAACATTGCAACAAGAATATTGCTATTTCAAGTGTGGTAGATATTCTAGAATCCAGCCAATGAAGCTTACAATATACAAAGTATTCATCAAAAATAGGTAAAATCTGACTTTATTTTTGTAAAAAATTATATAAATATTTGTTTTCGCGCTCGAATTTTATAATTTACATCATATTTTATTCATAGTATAGGTCCAAAATCATGTTTATGTACGTTTTAACAAAAATATCCATTTCAAAAATATGTAAAATCTGACTTTATTTTTGTAAAAAATCATATAAATATTTGCTTCCGAGCTCAAATTTTATGATTTTTCATCATATTTTAGCTAAAAGAAAACATTGCAACAAGAAAATTGCTATTTCAAGTGTGTTAGGTATTCTAAAATCCAGCCCATATAGCTTACAATATACAACGTATTCATCAAAAATAGGTAAAATCTGACTTTTTTTTGTAAAAAATCATATAAATATTTGTTTGCGCGCCCGAATTTTATAATTTTTCATCATATATTATCCGCAATATAGGTCCAAAAGCATGTTTATAAATGTTTTAACAAAAATATCCATTTCAAGAGTAGGAAAAATCTGACTTCATTTTTGTAAAAAATCATATAAATATTTGCTTCCGCGCCCGAATTTTATGATTTTTCATCATATTTTAGCTAAAAGAAAACATTGCAACAAGAAAATTGCTATTTCAAGTGTGCTAGGTATTCTAGAATCCAGCCAATGAAACTTACAATACACAACGTATTCATAAAAAATAGGTAAAATCCGATTTTATTTTTGTAAAAAATTATATAAATATTTGTTTCCGCGCTCGAATTTTATAATTTTTCATCATATTTTATCCATAGCATAGGTCCAAAATCATGTTTATGAACGTTTTAACAAAAATATCCATTTCAAAAATATGTAAAATCTGACTTTATTTTTGTAAAAAATCATATAAATATTTGCTTCCGAGCTCGAATTTTATGATTTTTCATCATATTTTAGCTAAAAGAAAACATTGCAACAAGAAAATTGCTATTTCAAGTGTGTTAGGTATTCTAGAATCCAGCCCATGTAGCTTAAAATATACAACTTATTCATCAAAAATAGGTAATATCTGACTTTTTTTTGAAAAAAATCATATAAATATTTGTTTGCGCGCCCGAATTTTATTTTTTTTTATCATATTTTATCCGCAGTATAAGTCCAAAAGCATATTTATGAATGTTTTAACATAAATATCCATTTCAAGAATAGGAAAAATCTGACTTTATTTTTGTAAAAAATTATATAAATATTTGTTTTCGCGCTCGAATTTTATAATTTACATCATATTTTATCCATAGTATAGGTCCAAAATCATGTTTATGTACGTTTTAACAAAAATATCCATTTCAAAAATATGTAAAATCTGACTTTATTTTTGTAAAAAATCATATAAATATTTGCTTCCGAGCTCGAATTTTATGATTTTTCATCATATTTTAGCTAAAAGAAAACATTGCAACAAGAAAATTGCTAGTTCAAGTGTGTTAGGTATTCTAGAATCCAGCCCATGTAGCTTACAATATACAACGTATTCATCAAAAATAGTTAAAATCTGACTTTTTTTTTGTAAAAAATCATATAAATATTTGTTTGCGCGCCCGAATTTTATAATTTTTCATCATATTTTATCCGCAGTATAGGTCCAAAAGCATGTTTATGAACGTTTTAACAAAAATATCCATTTCAAGAGTAGGAAAAATCTGACTTCATTTTTGTAAAAAATCATATAAATATTTGCTTCCGCGCCCGAATTTTATGATTTTTCATCATATTTTAGCTAAAAGAAAACATTGCAACAAGAAAATTGCTATTTCAAGTGTGTTAGGTATTCTAAAATCCAGCCCATGTAGCTTACAATATACAACGTATTCATCAAAAATAGGTAAAATCTGACTTTTTTTTTGTAAAAAATCATATAAATATTTGTTTGCGCGCCCGAATTTTATAATTTTTCATCATATTTTATCCGCAATATAGGTCCAAAAGCATGTTTATAAATGTTTTAACAAAAATATCCATTTCAAGAGTAGGAAAAATCTGACATCATTTTTGTAAAAAATCATATAAATATTTGCTTCCGCGCCCGAATTTTATGATTTTTCATCATATTTTAGCTAAAAGAAAACATTGCAACAAGAAAATTGCTATTTCAAGTGTGCTAGGTATTCTAGAATCCAGCCAATGAAACTTACAATATACAACGTATTCATAAAAAATAGGTAAAATCCGACTTTATTTTTGTAAAAAATTATATAAATATTTGTTTCCGCGCTCGAATTTTATGATTTTTCATCATATTTTAGCTAAAAGAAAACATTGCAACAAGAAAATTGCTATTTCAAGTGTGGTAGGTATTCTAGAATCCAGCCAATGAAGCTTACAATATACAAAGTATTCATCAAAAATAGGTAAAATCTGACTTTTATTTTTGTAAAAAATTATATAAATATTTGTTTCCGCGCTCGAATTTTATAATTTCTCATCATATTTGATCCATAGTATAGGTCCAAAATCATGTTTATGTACGTTTTAACAAAAATATCCATTTCAAAAATATGTAAAATCTGACTTTATTTTTGTAAAAAATCATATAAATATTTGCTTCCGAGCCCGAATTTTATGATTTTTCATCATATTTTAGCTAAAAAAAAACATTGCAACAAGAAAATTGCTATTTCAAGTGTGTTAGGTATTCTAAAATCCAGCCCATATAGCTTACAATATACAACGTATTCATCAAAAATAGGTAAAATCTGACTTTTTTTTGTAAAAAATCATATAAATATTTGTTTGCGCGCCCGAATTTTATAATTTTTCATCATATTTTATCCGCAATATAGGTCCAAAAGCATGTTTATAAATGTTTTAACAAAAATATCCATTTCAAGAGTAGGAAAAATCTGACTTCATTTTTGTAAAAAATCATATAAATATTTGCTTCCGCGCCCGAATTTTATGATTTTTCATCACATACGCGCTATCTCAGAGTATTGCAACAAGAAAATTGCTATTTCAAGTGTGCTAGGTATTCTAGAATCCAGCCAATGAAACTTACAATATATAACGTATTCATAAAAAATAGGTAAAATCCGACTTTATTTTTGTAAAAAATTATATAAATATTTGTTTCCGCGCTCGAATTTATAATTTTTCATCATATTTTATCCATAGCATAGGTCCAAAATCATGTTTATGAACGTTTTAACAAAAATATCCATTTCAAAAATATGTAAAATCTGACTTTATTTTTGTAAAAAATCATATAAATATTTGCTTCCGAGCTCGAATTTTATGATTTTTCATCATATTTTAGCTAAAAGAAAACATTGCAACAAGATAATTGCTATTTCAAGTGTGTTAGGTATTCTAGAATCCAGCCCATGTAGCTTACAATATACAACTTATTCATCAAAAATAGGTAATATCTGACTTTTTTTTGAAAAAAATCATATAAATATTTGTTTGCGCGCCCGAATTTTATTTTTTTTTATCATATTTTATCCGCAGTATAAGTCCAAAAGCATGTTTATGAATGTTTTAACATAAATATCCATTTCAAGAATAGGAAAAATCTGACTTTATTTTTGTAAAAAATCATATAAATATTTGCTTCCGCGCCCGAATTTTATGATTTTTAATCATATTTTAGCTAAAAGAAAACATTGCAACAAAAAAATTGCTATTTCAAGTGTGGTAGGTATTCTAGAATCCAGCCCATGTAGCTTACAATATACAACGTATTCATCAAAAATAGTTAAAATCTGACTTTTTTTTTTGTAAAAAATCATATAAATATTTGTTTGCGCGCCCGAATTTTATAATTTTTCATCATATTTTATCCGCAGTATAGGTCCAAAAGCATGTTTATGAACGTTTTAACAAAAATATCCATTTCAAAAATATGTAAAATCTGACTTTATTTAAGTAAAAAATCATATAAATATTTGCTTCCGAGCCCGAATTTTATGATTTTTCATCATATTTTAGCTAAAAGAAAACATTGCAACAAGAAAATTGCTATTTCAAGTGTGTTAGGTATTCTAGAATCCAGCCCACGTAGCTTACAATATACAACGTATTCATCAAAAATAGGTAAAATCTGACTTTTTTTTTCTAAAAAATCATGTAAATATTTGTTTGCGCGCCCGAATTTTATAATTTTTCATCATATTTTATCCGCAATATAGGTCCAAAAGCATGTTTATAAATGTTTTAACAAAAATATCCATTTCAAGAGTAGGAAAAATTTGACTTTATTTTTGTAAAAAAAACACATAAATATTTGCTTCCGCGCCCGAATTTTATGATTTTTCATCATATTTTAGCTAAAAGCAAACATTGCAACAAGAAAATTGCTATTTCAAGTGTGGTAGGTATTCTAGAATCCACCCAATCAAGCTTACAATATACAACGTATTCATCAAAAATAGGTAAAATCTGACTTTATTTTTGTAAAAAATTATTATATAAATATTTGTTTCCGCGCTCGAATTTTATAATTTTTCATTATATTTTATCCAGAGTATAGGTCCAAAATCATGTTTATGAACGTTTTAACAAAAATATTTGCGCGCCCGAATTTTATAATTTTTCATCATATTTTATCCGCAGTATAGGGCCAAAAGCATGTTTATGAATGTTTTAACAAAAATATCAATTTCAAAAATATGTAAAATCTGACTTTATTTTTGTAAAAAATCATATAAATATTTGCTTCCGAGCCCGAATTTTATGATTTTTCATCATATTTTAGCTAAAAGAAAACATTGCAACAAGAAAATTGCTATTTCAAGTGTGTTAGGTATTCTAGAATATAGCCCATGTAGCTTACAATATACAACGTATTCATCAAAAATAGGTAAAATCTGACTTTTTTTTTGTAAAAAATCATATAAATATTTGTTTGCGCGCCCGAATTTTATAATTTTTCATCATATTTTATCCGCAATATAGGTCAAAAAGCTTGTTTATAAATGTTTTAACAAAAATATCCATTTCAAGAGTAGGAAAAATCTGACTTTATTTTTGTAAAAAATCATATATATATTTGCTTCCGCGCCCGAATTTTATGATTTTTCATCATATTTTAGCTAAAAGAAAACATTGCAACAAAAAAATTGCTATTTCAAGTGTGGTAGGTATTCTAGAATCCAGCCCATGTAGCTTACAATATACAACGTATTCATCAAAAATAGTTAAAATCTTACTTTTTTTTTGTAAAAAATCATATAAATATTTTTTGCGCGCCCGAATTTTATAATTTTTCATCATATTTTATCCGCAGTATAGGTCCAAAAGCATGTTTATGAACGTTTTAACAAAATTATCCATTTCAAAAATATGTAAAATCTGACTTTATTTTTGTAAAAAATCATATATATATTTGCTTCCGCGCCCGAATTTTATGATTTTTCATCATATTTTAGCTAAAAGAAAACATTGCAACAAAAAAATTGCTATTTCAAGTGTGGTAGGTATTCTAGAATCCAGCCCATGTAGCTTACAATATACAACGTATTCATCAAAAATAGTTAAAATCTTACTTTTTCTTTGTAAAAAATCATATAAATATTTTTTCGCGCGCCCGAATTTTATAATTTTTCATCATATTTTATCCGCAGTATAGGTCCAAAAGCATGTTTATGAACGTTTTAACAAAATTATCCATTTCAAAAATATGTAAAATCTGACTTTATTTTTGTAAAAAATCATATAAATATTTGCTTCCGAGCCCGAATTTTATGATTTTTCATCATATTTTAGCTAAAAGAAAACATTGCAACAAGACAATTGCTATTTCAAGTGTGTTAGGTATTCTAGAATCCAGCCCATGTAGCTTACAATATACAACGTATTCAACGCGCTATCTCAGAGTCTGACTTTTTTTTGTAAAAATTCATATAAATATTTGTTTGCGCGCCCGAATTTTATAATTTTTCATCATATTTTATCCGCAATATAGGTCCAAAAGCATGTTTATAAATGTTTTAACAAAAATATCCATTTCAAGAGTAATAAAAATCTGACTTTATTTTTGTAAAAAATCATATAAATATTTGCTTCCGCGCCCGAATTTTATGATTTTTCATCATATTTTAGCTAAAAGAAAACATTGCAACAAGAAAATTGCTATTTCAAGTGTGGTAGGTATTCTAGAATCCAGCCAATGAAGCTTACAATATACAACGTATTCATCAAAAATAGGTAAAATCTGACTTTATTTTTGTAAATAATTATATAAATATTTGTTTCCGCGCTCGAATTTTATAATTTTTCATTATATTTTATCCATAGTATAGGTCCAAAATCATGTTTATGAACGTTTTAACAAAAATATTTGCGCGCCCGAATTTTATAATTTTTCATCATATTTTATCCGCAGTATAGGGCCAAAAGCATGTTTATGAATGTTTTAACAAAAATATCAATTTCAAAAATATGTAAAATCTGACTTTATTTTTGTAAAATATCATATAAATATTTGCTTCCGCGCCCGAATTTTATGATTTTTCATCATATTTTAGCTAAAAGAAAACATTGCAACAAAAAAAATTGCTATTTCAAGTGTGGTAGGTATTCTAGAATCCAGCCCATGTAGCTTACAATATACAACGTATTCATCAAAAATAGTTAAAATCTGACTTTTTTTTTGTAAAAAATCATATAAATATTTGTTTGCGCGCCCGAATTTTATAATTTTTCATCATATTTTATCCGCAGTATAGGTCCAAAAGCATGTTTATGAACGTTTTAACAAAAATATCCATTTCAAAAATATATAAAATCTGACTTTATTTAAGTAAAAAATCATATAAATATTTGCTTCCGAGCCCGAATTTTATGATTTTTCATCATATTTTATCTAAAAGAAAACATTGCAACAAGAAAATTGCTATTTCAAGTGTGTTAGGTATTCTAGAATCCAGCCCATGTAGCTTACAATATACAACGTATTCATCAAAAATAGGTAAAATCTGACTTTTTTTTTCTAAAAAATCATATAAATATTTGTTTGCGCGCCCGAATTTTATAATTTTTCATCATATTTTATCCGCAATATAGGTCCAAAAGCATGTTTATAAATGTTTTAACAAAAATATCCATTTCAAGAGTAGGAAAAATTTGACTTTATTTTTGTAAAAAAACACATAAATATTTGCTTCCGCGCCCGAATTTTATGATTTTTCATCATATTTTAGCTAAAAGCAAACATTGCAACAAGAAAATTGCTATTTCAAGTGTGGTAGGTATTCTAGAATCCAGCCAATGAAGCTTACAATATACAACGTATTCATCAAAAATAGGTAAAATCTGACTTTATTTTTGTAAAAAATTATATAAATATTTGTTTCCGCGCTCGAATTTTATAATTTTTCATCATATTTTATCCATAGTATAGGTCCAAAATCATGTTTATGTTCGTTTTAACAAAAATATCCATTTCAAAAATATGTAAAATCTGACTTTATTTTTGTAAAAAATCATATAAATATTTGCTTCCGAGCCCGAATTTTATGATTTTTCATCATATTTTAGCTAAAAGAAAACATTGCAACAAGAAAATTGCTATTTCAAGTGTGTTAGGTATTCTAGAATCCAGCCCATGTAGCTTACAATATACAACGTATTCATCAAAAATAGGTAAAATCTGATTTTTGTTTGTAAAAAAACATATAAATATTTGTTTGCGCGCCCGAAATTTATAATTTTTCATCATATTTTATCCGCAGTATAGGTCCAAAACCATGTTTATGAATGTTTTAACATAAATATCCATTTCAAGAATAGGAAAAATCTGACTTTATTTTTGTAAAAAATCATATATATATTTGCTTCCGCGCCCGAATTTTATGATTTTTCATCATATTTTAGCTAAAAGAAAACATTGCAACAAAAAAATTGCTATTTCAAGTGTGGTAGGTATTCTAGAATCCAGCCCATGTAGCTTACAATATACAACGTATTCATCAAAAATAGTTAAAATCTGACTTTTTTTTTGTAAAAAATCATATAAATATTTTTTTGCGCGCCCGAATTTTATAATTTTTCATCATATTTTATCCGCAGTATAGGTCCAAAAGCATGTTTATGAACGTTTTAACAAAATTATCCATTTCAAAAATATGTAAAATCTGACTTTATTTTTGTAAAAAATCATATAAATATTTGCTTCCGAGCCCGAATTTTATGATTTTTCATCATATTTTAGCTAAAAGAAAACATTGCAACAAGAAAATTGCTATTTCAAGTGTGTTAGGTATTCTAGAATCCAGCCCATGTAGCTTACAATATACAACGTATTCATCAAAAATAGGTATAATCTGACTTTTTTTTGTAAAAATTCATATAAATATTTGTTTGCGCGCCCGAATTTTATAATTTTTCATCATATTTTATCCGCAATATAGGTCCAAAAGCATGTTTATAAATGTTTTAACAAAAATATCCATTTCAAGAGTAATAAAAATCTGACTTTATTTTTGTAAAAAATCATATAAATATTTGCTTCCGCGCCCGAATTTTATGATTTTTCATCATATTTTAGCTAAAAGAAAACATTGCAACAAGAAAATTGCTATTTCAAGTGTGTTAGGTATTCTAGAATCCAGCCCATGTAGTTTACAATATACAACGTATTCATCAAAAATAGGTAAAATCTGATTTTTTTTTGTAAAAAAACATATAAATATTTGTTTGCGCGCCCGAATTTTATAATTTTTCATCATATTTTATCCGCAGTATAGGTCCAAAAGCATGTTTATGAATGTTTTAACATAAATATCCATTTCAAGAATAGGAATAATCTGACTTTATTTTTGTAAAAAATCATATATATATTTGCTTCCGCGCCCGAATTTTATGATTTTTCATCATATTTTAGCTAAAAGAAAACATTGCAACAAAAAAATTGCTATTTCAAGTGTGGTAGGTATTCTAGAATCCAGCCCATGTAGCTTACAATATACAACGTATTCAACAAAAATAGTTAAAATCTTACTTTTTTTTGTAAAAAATCATATAAATATTTTTTTGCGCGCCCGAATTTTATAATTTTTCATCATATTTTATCCGCAGTATAGGTCCAAAAGCATGTTTATGAACGTTTTAACAAAATTATCCATTTCAAAAATATGTAAAATCTGACTATATTTTTGTAAAAAATCATATATATATTTGCTTCCGAGCCCGAATTTTATGATTTTTCATCATATTTTAGCTAAAAGAAAACATTGCAACAAGAAAATTGCTATTTCAAGTGTGTTAGGTATTCTAGAATCCAGCCCATGTAGCTTACAATATACAACGTATTCATCAAAAATAGGTAAAATCTGACTTTTTTTTGTAAAAATTCATATAAATATTTGTTTGCGCGCCCGAATTTTATAATTTTTCATCATAGTTTATCCGCAATATAGGTCCAAAAGCATGTTTATAAATGTTTTAACAAAAATATCCATTTCAAGAGTAATAAAAATCTGACTTTATTTTTGTAAAAAATCATATAAATATTTGCTTCCGCGCCCGAATTTTATGATTTTTCATCATATTTTAGCTAAAAGAAAACATTGCAACAAGAAAATTGCTATTTCAAGTGTGGTAGGTATTCTAGAATCCAGCCAATGAAGCTTACAATATACAACGTATTCATCAAAAATAGGTAAAATCTGACTTTATTTTTGTAAATAATTATATAAATATTTGTTTCCGCGCTCGAATTTTATAATTTTTCATTATGTTTTATCCATAGTATAGGTCCAAAATCATGTTTATGAACGTTTTAACAAAAATATTTGCGCGCCCGAATTTTATAATTTTTCATCATATTTTATCCGCAGTATAGGGCCAAAAGCATGTTTATGAATGTTTTAACAAAAATATCAATTTCAAAAATATGTAAAATCTGACTTTATTTTTGTAAAAATTCATATAAATATTTGCTTCCGAGACCGAATTTTATGATTTTTCATCATATTTTAGCTAAAAGAAAACATTGCAACAAGAAAATTGCTATTTCAAGTGTGTTAGGTATTCTAGAATATAGCCCATGTAGCTTACAATATACAACGTATTCATCAAAAATAGGTAAAATCTGACTTTTTTTTTGTAAAAAATCATATAAATATTTGTTTGCGCGCCCGAATTTTATAATTTTTCATCATATTTTATCCGCAATATAGGTCAAAAAGCTTGTTTATAAATGTTTTAACAAAAATATCCATTTCAAGAGTAGGAAAAATCTGACTTTATTTTTGTAAAAAATCATATAAATATTTGCTTCCGCGCCCGAATTTTATGATTTTTCATCATATTTTAGCTAAAAGAAAACATTGCAACAAGAAAATTGCTATTTCAAGTGTGGTAGGTTTTCTAGAATCCAGCCAATGAAGCTTACAATATACAACTTATTCATCAAAAATAGGTAATATCTGACTTTTTTTGTAAAAAATCATATAAATATTTGTTTGCGCGCCCGAATTTTATAATTTTTCATCATATTTTATCCGCAGTATAAGTCCAAAAGCATGTTTATGAATGTTTTAACATAAATATCCATTTCAAGAATAGGAAAAATCTGACTTTATTTTTGTAAAAAATCATATAAATATTTGCTTCCGCGCCCGAATTTTATGATTTTTCATCATATTTTAGCTAAAAGAAAACATTGCAACAAAAAAATTGCTATTTCAAGTGTGGTAGGTATTCTAGAATCCAGCCCATGTAGCTTACAATATACAACGTATTCATCAAAAATAGTTAAAATCTGACTTTTTTTTTGTAAAAAATCATATAAATATTTGTTTGCGCGCCCGAATTTTATAATTTTTCATCATATTTTATCCGCAGTATAGGTAAAAAACCATGTTTATGAACGTTTTAACAAAAATATCCATTTCAAAAATATGTAAAATCTGACTTTATTTAAGTAAAAAATCATATAAATATTTGCTTCCGAGCCCGAATTTTATGATTTTTCATCATATTTTAGCTAAAAGAAAACATTGCAACAAGAAAATTGCTATTTCAAGTGTGTTAGGTATTCTAGAATCCAGCCCATGTAGCTTACAATATACAACGTATTCATCAAAAATAGGTAAAATCTGACTTTTTTTTTCTAAAAAATCATATAAATATTTGTTTGCGCGCCCAAATTTTATAATTTTTCATCATATTTTATCCGCAATATAGGTCCAAAAGCATGTTTATAAATGTTTTAACAAAAATATCTATTTCAAGAGTAGGAAAAATTTGACTTTATTTTTGTAAAAAAACACATAAATATTTGCTTCCGCGCCCGAATTTTATGATTTTTCATCATATTTTAGCTAAAAGCAAACATTGCAACAAGAAAATTGCTATTTCAAGTGTGGTAGGTATTCTAGAATCCAGCCAATGAAGCTTACAATATACAACGTATTCATCAAAAATAGGTAAAATCTGACTTTATTTTTGTAAAAAATTATATAAATATTTGTTTCCGCGCTCGAATTTTATAATTTTTCATCATATTTTATCCATAGTATAGGTCCAAAATCATGTTTATGTACGTTTTAACAAAAATATCCATTTCAAAAATATGTAAAATCTGACTTTATTTTTGTAAAAAATCATATAAATATTTGCTTCCGAGCCCGAATTTTATGATTTTTTATCATATTTTAGCTAAAAGAAAACATTGCAACAAGAAAATTGCTATTTCAAGTGTGTTAGGTATTCTAGAATCCAGCCCATGTAGCTTACAATATACAACGTATTCATCAGAAATAGGTAATATCTGATTTTTTTTGTAAAAAAACATATAAATATTTGTTTGCGCGGCAGAATTTTATAATTTTTCATCATATTTTATCCGCAGTATAGGTCCAAAACCATGTTTATGAATGTTTTAACATAAATATCCATTTCAAGAATAGGAAAAATCTGACTTTATTTTTGTAAAAAATCATATATATATTTGCTTCCGCGCCCGAATTTTATGATTTTTCATCATATTTTAGCTAAAAGAAAACATTGCAACAAAAAAATTGCTATTTCAAGTGTGGTAGGTATTCTAGAATCCAGCCCATGTAGCTTACAATATACAACGTATTCATCAAAAATAGTTAAAATCTGACTTTTTTTTTGTAAAAAATTATATAAATATTTTTTTGCGCGCCCGAATTTTATAATTTTTCATCATATTTTATCCGCAGTATAGGTCCAAAAGCATGTTTATGAACGTTTTAACAAAATTATCCATTTCAAAAATATGTAAAATCTGACTTTATTTTTGTAAAAAATCATATAAATATTTGCTTCCGAGCCCGAATTTTATGATTTTTCATCATATTTTAGCTAAAAGAAAACATTGCAACAAGAAAATTGCTATTTCAAGTGTGTTAGGTATTCTAGAATCCAGCCCATGTAGCTTACAATATACAACGTATTCATCCAAAATAGGTAAAATCTGACTTTTTTTTGTAAAAATTCATATAAATATTTGTTTGCGCGCCCGAATTTTATAATTTTTCATCATATTTTATCCGCAATATAGGTCCAAAAGCATGTTTATAAATGTTTTAACAAAAATATCCATTTCAAGAGTAATAAAAATCTGACTTTATTTTTGTAAAAAATCATATATATATATTTGCTTCCGCGCACGAATTTTATGATTTTTCATCATATGTTAGCTAAAAGAAAACATTGCAACAAAAAAATTGCTATTTCAAGTGTGGTAGGTATTCTAGAATCCAGCCCATGTAGCTTACAATATACAACGTATTCATCAAAAATAGTTAAAATCTGACTTTTTTTTTGTAAAAGATCATATAAATATTTTTTTGCGCGCCCGAATTTTATAATTTTTCATCATATTTTATCAGCAGTATAGGTCCAAAAGCATGTTTATGAACGTTTTAACAAAATTATCCATTTCAAAAATATGTAAAATCTGACTTTATTTTTGTAAAAAATCATATAAATATTTGCTTCCGAGCCCGAATTTTATGATTTTTTATCATATTTTAGCTAAAAGAAAACATTGCAACAAGAAAATTGCTATTTCAAGTGTGTTAGGTATTCTAGAATCCAGCCCATGTAGCTTACAATATACAACGTATTCATCAAAAATAGGTAAAATCTGACTTTTTTTTGTAAAAATTCATATAAATATTTGTTTGCGCGCCCGAATTTTATAATTTTTCATCATATTTTATCCGCAATATAGGTCCAAAAGCATGTTTATAAATGTTTTAACAAAAATATCCATTTCAAGAGTAATAAAAATCTGACTTTATTTTTGTAAAAAATCATATAAATATTTGCTTCCGCGCCCAAATTTTATGATTTTTCATCATATTTTAGCTAAAAGAAAACATTGCAACAAGAAAATTGCTATTTCAAGTGTGGTAGGTATTGTAGAATCCATCCAATGAAGCTTACAATATACAACGTATTCATCAAAAATAGGTAAAATCTGACTTTATTTTTGTAAATAATTATATAAATATTTGTTTCCGCGCTCGAATTTTATAATTTTTCATTATATTTTATCCATAGTATAGGTCCAAAATCATGTTTATGAACGTTTTAACAAAAATATTTGCGCGCCCGAATTTTATAATTTTTCATCATATTTTATCCGCAGTATAGGGCCAAAAGCATGTTTATGAATGTTTTAACAAAAATATCAATTTCAAAAATATGTAAAATCTGACTTTATTTTTGTAAAAAATCATATAAATATTTGCTTCCGAGCCCGAATTTTATGATTTTTCATCATATTTTAGCTAAAAGAAAACATTGCTACAAGAAAATTGCTATTTCAAGTGTGTTAGGTATTCTAGAATATAGCCCATTATGCTTACAATATACAACGTATTCATCAATAATAGGTAAAATCTGACTTTTTTTTTGTAAAAAATCATATAAATATTTGTTTGCGCGCCCGAATTTTATAATTTTTCATCATATTTTATCCGCAATATAGGTCAAAAAGCTTGTTTATAAATGTTTTAACAAAAATATCCATTTCAAGAGTAGGAAAAATCTGACTTATTTTTGTAAAAAATCATATAAATATTTGCTTCCGCGCCCGAATTTTATGATTTTTCATCATATTTTAGCTAAAAGAAAACATTGCAACAAGAAAATTGCTATTTCAAGTGTGGTAGGTTTTCTAGAATCCAGCCAATGAAGCTTACAATATACAACTTATTCATCAAAAATAGGTAAAATCTGACTTTATTTTTGTAAAAAATTATATAAATATTTGTTTCCGCGCTCGAATTTTATAATTTTTCATCATATTTTATCCATAGTATAGGTCCAAAATCATGTTTATGAACGTTTTAACAAAAATATCCATTTCAAAAATATGTTAAATCTGACATTATTTTTGTAAAAAATCATATAAATATTTGCTTCCGAGCCCGAATTTTATGATTTTTCATCATATTTTAGCTAAAAGAAAACATTGCAACAAGAAAATTGCTATTTCAAGTGTGTTAGGTATTCTAGAATCCAGCCCATGTAGCTTACAATATACAACTTATTCATCAAAAATAGGTAATATCTGACTTTTTTTGTAAAAAATCATATAAATATTTGTTTGCGCGCCCGAATTTTATAATTTTTCATCATATTTTATCCGCAGTATAAGTCCAAAAGCATGTTTATGAATGTTTTAACATAAATATCCATTTCAAGAATAGGAAAAATCTGACTTAATTTTTGTAAAAAATCATATAAATATTTGCTTCCGCGCCCGAATTTTATGATTTTTCATCATATTTTAGCTAAAAGAAAACATTGCAACAAAAAAATTGCTATTTCAAGTGTGGTAGGTATTCTATAATCCAGCCCATGTAGCTTACAATATACAACGTATTCATCAAAAATAGTTAAAATCTGACTTTTTTTTTGTAAAAAATCATATAAATATTTGTTTGCGCGCCCAAATTTTATAATTTTTCATCATATTTTATCCGCAGTATAGGTCCAAAAGCATGTTTATGAACGTTTTAACAAAAATATCCATTTCAAAAATATGTAAAATCTGACTTTATTTAAGTAAAAAATCATATAAATATTTGCTTCCGAGCCCGAATTTTATGATTTTTCATCATATTTTAGCTAAAAGAAAACATTGCAACAAGAAAATTGCTATTTCAAGTGTGTTAGGTATTCTAGAATCCAGCCCATGTAGCTTACAATATACAACGTATTCATCCAAAATAGGTAAAGTCTGACTTTTTTTTGTAAAAATTCATATAAATATTTGTTTGCGCGCCCGAATTTTATAATTTTTCATCATATTTTATCCGCAATATAGGTCCAAAAGCATGTTTATAAATGTTTTAACAAAAATATCCATTTCAAGAGTAATAAAAATCTGACTTTATTTTTGTAAAAAATCATATATATATATTTGCTTCCGCGCACGAATTTTATGATTTTTCATCATATGTTAGCTAAAAGAAAACATTGCAACAAAAAAATCATATAAATATTTGCTTCCGCGCCCGAATTTTATGATTTTTCATCATATTTTAGCTAAAAGAAAACATTGCAACAAGAAAATTGCTATTTCAAGTGTGGTAGGTTTTCTAGAATCCAGCCAATGAAGCTTACAATATACAACTTATTCATCAAAAATAGGTAAAATCTGACTTTTTTTTGTAAAAATTCATATAAATATTTGTTTGCGCGCCCGAATTTTATAATTTTTCATCATATTTTATCCGCAATATAGGTCCAAAAGCATGTTTATAAATGTTTTAACAAAAATATCCATTTCAAGAGTAATAAAAATCTGACTTTATTTTTGTAAAAAATCATATATATATATTTGCTTCCGCGCACGAATTTTATGATTTTTCATCATATGTTAGCTAAAAGAAAACATTGCAACAAAAAAATTGCTATTTCAAGTGTGGTAGGTATTCTAGAATCCAGCCCATGTAGCTTACAATATACAACGTATTCATCAAAAATAGTTAAAATCTGACTTTTTTTTTGTAAAAAATCATATAAATATTTTTTTGCGCGCCCGAATTTTATAATTTTTCATCATATTTTATCAGCAGTATAGGTCCAAAAGCATGTTTATGAACGTTTTAACAAAATTATCCATTTCAAAAATATGTAAAATCTGACTTTATTTTTGTAAAAAATCATATAAATATTTGCTTCCGAGCCCGAATTTTATGATTTTTTATCATATTTTAGCTAAAAGAAAACATTGCAACAAGAAAATTGCTATTTCAAGTGTGTTAGGTATTCTAGAATCCAGCCCATGTAGCTTACAATATACAACGTATTCATCAAAAATAGGTAAAATCTGACTTTTTTTTGTAAAAATTCATATAAATATTTGTTTGCGCGCCCGAATTTTATAATTTTTCATCATATTTTATCCGCAATATAGGTCCAAAAGCATGTTTATAAATGTTTTAACAAAAATATCCATTTCAAGAGTAATAAAAATCTGACTTTATTTTTGTAAAAAATCATATAAATATTTGCTTCCGCGCCCGAATTTTATGATTTTTCATCATATTTTAGCTAAAAGAAAACATTGCAACAAGAAAATTGCTATTTCAAGTGTGGTAGGTATTCTAGAATCCAGCCAATGAAGCTTACAATATACAACGTATTCATCAAAAATAGGTAAAATCTGACTTTATTTTTGTAAATAATTATATAAATATTTGTTTCCGCGCTCGAATTTTATAATTTTTCATTATATTTTATCCATAGTATAGGTCCAAAATCATGTTTATGAACGTTTTAACAAAAATATTTGCGCGCCCGAATTTTATAATTTTTCATCATATTTTATCCGCAGTATAGGGCCAAAAGCATGTTTATGAATGTTTTAACAAAAATATCAATTTCAAAAATATGTAAAATCTGACTTTATTTTTGTAAAAAATCATATAAAAATTTGCTTCCGAGCCCGAATTTTATGATTTTTCATCATATTTTAGCTAAAAGAAAACATTGCTACAAGAAAATTGCTATTTCAAGTGTGTTAGGTATTCTAGAATATAGCCCATTATGCTTACAATATACAACGTATTCATCAATAATAGGTAAAATCTGACTTTTTTTTTGTAAAAAATCATATAAATATTTGTTTGCGCGCCCGAATTTTATAATTTTTCATCATATTTTATCCGCAATATAGGTCAAAAAGCTTGTTTATAAATGTTTTAACAAAAATATCCATTTCAAGAGTAGGAAAAATCTGACTTATTTTTGTAAAAAATCATATAAATATTTGCTTCCGCGCCCGAATTTTATGATTTTTCATCATATTTTAGCTAAAAGAAAACATTGCAACAAGAAAATTGCTATTTCAAGTGTGGTAGGTTTTCTAGAATCCAGCCAATGAAGCTTACAATATACAACTTATTCATCAAAAATAGGTAAAATCTGACTTTATTTTTGTAAAAAATTATATAAATATTTGTTTCCGCGCTCGAATTTTATAATTTTTCATCATATTTTATCCATAGTATAGGTCCAAAATCATGTTTATGAACGTTTTAACAAAAATATCCATTTCAAAAATATGTTAAATCTGACATTATTTTTGTAAAAAATCATATAAATATTTGCTTCCGAGCCCGAATTTTATGATTTTTCATCATATTTTAGCTAAAAGAAAACATTGCAACAAGAAAATTGCTATTTCAAGTGTGTTAGGTATTCTAGAATCCAGCCCATGTAGCTTACAATATACAACTTATTCATCAAAAATAGGTAATATCTGACTTTTTTTGTAAAAAATCATATAAATATTTGTTTGCGCGCCCGAATTTTATAATTTTTCATCATATTTTATCCGCAGTATAAGTCCAAAAGCATGTTTATGAATGTTTTAACATAAATATCCATTTCAAGAATAGGAAAAATCTGACTTAATTTTTGTAAAAAATCATATAAATATTTGCTTCCGCGCCCGAATTTTATGATTTTTCATCATATTTTAGCTAAAAGAAAACATTGCAACAAAAAAATTGCTATTTCAAGTGTGGTAGGTATTCTATAATCCAGCCCATGTAGCTTACAATATACAACGTATTCATCAAAAATAGTTAAAATCTGACTTTTTTTTTGTAAAAAATCATATAAATATTTGTTTGCGCGCCCAAATTTTATAATTTTTCATCATATTTTATCCGCAGTATAGGTCCAAAAGCATGTTTATGAACGTTTTAACAAAAATATCCATTTCAAAAATATGTAAAATCTGACTTTATTTAAGTAAAAAATCATATAAATATTTGCTTCCGAGCCCGAATTTTATGATTTTTCATCATATTTTAGCTAAAAGAAAACATTGCAACAAGAAAATTGCTATTTCAAGTGTGTTAGGTATTCTAGAATCCAGCCCATGTAGCTTACAATATACAACGTATTCATCAAAAATAGGTAAAATCTGACTTTTTTTTTCTAAAAAATCATATAAATATTTGTTTGCGCGCCCGAATTTTATAATTTTTCATCATATTTTATCCGCAATATAGGTCCAAAAGCATGTTTATAAATGTTTTAACAAAAATATCCATTTCAAGAGTAATAAAAATCTGACTTTTATTTTGTAAAAAATCATATAAATATTTGCTTCCGCGCCCGAATTTTATGATTTTTTATCATATTTTAGCTAAAAGAAAACATTGCAACAAGAAAATTGCTATTTCAAGTGTGTTAGGTATTCTAGAATCCAGCCCATGTAGCTTACAATATACAACGTATTCATCAAAAATAGGTAAAATCTGATTTTTTTTTGTAAAAAAACATATAAATATTTATTTGCGCGCCCGAATTTTATAATTTTTCATCATATTTTATCCGCAGTATAGGTCCAAAAGCATGTTTATGAATGTTTTAACATAAATATCCATTTCAAGAATAGGAATAATCTGACTTTATTTTTCTAAAAAATCATATATATATTTGCTTCCGCGCCCGAATTTTATGATTTTTCATCATATTTTAGCTAAAAGAAAACATTGCAACAAAAAAATTGCTATTTCAAGTGTGGTAGGTATTCTAGAATCCAGCCCATGTAGCTTACAATATACAACGTATTCATAAAAATAGTTAAAATCTTACTTTTTTTTTGTAAAAAATCATATAAATATTTTTTTGCGCGCCCGAATTTTATAATTTTTCATCATATTTTATCCGCAGTATAGGTCCAAAAGCATGTTTATGAACGTTTTAACAAAATTATCCGTTTCAAAAATATGTAAAATCTGACTTTATTTTTGTAAAAAATCATATATATATTTTGCTTCCGAGCCCGAATTTTATGATTTTTCATCATATTTTAGCTAAAAGAAAACATTGCAACAAGAAAATTGCTATTTCAAGTGTGTTAGGTATTCTAGAATCCAGCCCATGTAGCTTACAATATACAACGTATTCATCAAAAATAGGTAAAATCTGACTTTTTTTTGTAAAAATTCATATAAATATTTGTTTGCGCGCCCGAATTTTATAATTTTTCATCATATTTTATCCGCAATATAGGTCCAAAAGCATGTTTATAAATGTTTTAACAAAAATATCCATTTCAAGAGTAATAAAAATCTGACTTTATTTTTGTAAAAAATCATATAAATATTTGCTTCCGCGCCCGAACTTTATGATTTTTCATCATATTTTAGCTAAAAGAAAACATTGCAACAAGAAAATTGCTATTTCAAGTGTGGTAGGTATTCTAGAATCCAGCCAATGAAGCTTACAATATACAACGTATTCATCAAAAATAGTTAAAATCTGACTTTTTTTTTGTAAAAAATCATATAAATATTTGTTTGCGCGCCCGAATTTTTATAATTTTTCATCATATTTTATCCGCAGTATAGGTAAAAAACCATGTTTATGAACGTTTTAACAAAAATATCCATTTCAAAAATATGTAAAATCTGACTTTATTTAAGTAAAAAATCATATAAATATTTGCTTCCGAGCCCGAATTTTATGATTTTTCATCATATTTTAGCTAAAAGAAAACATTGCAACAAGAAAATTGCTATTTCAAGTGTGTTAGGTATTCTAGAATCCAGCCCATGTAGCTTACAATATACAACGTATTCATCAAAAATAGGTAAAATCTGACTTTTTTTTTCTAAAAAATCATATAAATATTTGTTTGCGCGCCCAAATTTTATAATTTTTCATCATATTTTATCCGCAATATAGGTCCAAAAGCATGTTTATAAATGTTTTAACAAAAATATCTATTTCAAGAGTAGGAAAAATTTGACTTTATTTTTGTAAAAAAACACATAAATATTTGCTTCCGCGCCCGAATTTTATGATTTTTCAACATATTTTAGCTAAAAGCAAACATTGCAACAAGAAAATTGCTATTTCAAGTGTGGTAGGTATTCTAGAATCCAGCCAATGAAGCTTACAATATACAACGTATTCATCAAAAATAGGTAAAATCTGACTTTATTTTTGTAAAAAATTATATAAATATTTGTTTCCGCGCTCGAATTTTATAATTTTTCATCATATTTTATCCATAGTATAGGTCCAAAATCATGTTTATGTACGTTTTAACAAAAATATCCATTTCAAAAATATGTAAAATCTGACTTTATTTTTGTAAAAAAATCATATAAATATTTGCTTCCGCGCCCGGATTTTATGATTTTTCATCATATTTTAGCTAAAAGCAAACATTGCAACAAGAAAAATTGCTATTTCAAGTGTGGTAGGTATTCTAGAATCCAGCCAATGAAGCTTACAATATATAACGTATTCATCAAAAATAGGTAAAATCTGACTTTATTTTTGTAAAAAATTATATAAATATTTGTTTCCGCGCTCGAATTTTATAATTTTTTCATCATATTTTATCCATAGAATAGGTCCAAAATCATGTTTATGTACGTTTTAACAAAAATATCCATTTCAAAAATATGTAAAATCTGACATTATTTTTGTAAAAAATCATATAAATATTTGCTTCCGAGCCCGAATTTTATGATTTTTCATCATATTTTAGCTAAAAGAAAACATTGCAACAAGAAAATTGCTATTTCAAGTGTGTTAGGTATTCTAGAATCCAGCCCATGTAGCTTACAATATACAACGTATTCATCAAAAATAGGTAAAATCTGATTTTTTTTTGTAAAAATCATATAAATATTTTTTTGCGCGCCCGAATTTTATAATTTTTCATCATATTTTATCCGCAGTATAGGTCCAAAAGCATGTTTATGAACGTTTTAACAAAATTATCCATTTCAAAAATATGTAAAATCTGACTTTATTTTTGTAAAAAATCATATAAATATTTGCTTCCGAGCCCGAATTTTATGATTTTTTCATCATATTTTAGCTAAAAGAAAACATTGCAACAAGAAAATTGCTATTTCAAGTGTGTTATGTATTCTAGAATCCAGCCCATGTAGCTTAAAATATACAACGTATTCATCAAAAATAGGTAAAATCTGACTTTTTTTGTGAAAATTCATATAAATATTTGTTTGCGCGACCGAATTTTATAATTTTTTATCATATTTTATCCGCAATATAGGTCCAAAAGCATGTTTATAAATGTTTTAACAAAAATATCCATTTCAAGAGTAATAAAAATCTGACTTTATTTTTGTAAAAAATCATATAAATATTTGCTTCCGCGCCCGAATTTTATGATTTTTCATCATATTTTAGCTAAAAGAAAACATTGCAACAAGAAAATTGCTATTTCAAGTGTGGTAGGTATTCTAGAATCCAGCCAATGAAGCTTACAATATACAACGTATTCATCAAAAATAGGTAAAATCTGACTTTATTTTTGTAAATAATTATATAAATATTTGTTTCCGCGCTCGAATTTTATAATTTTTCATCATATTTTATCCATAGTATAGGTCCAAAAGCATGTTTATGAATGTTTTAACAAAAATATCAATTTCAAAAATATGTAAAATCTGACTTTATTTTTGTAAAAAATCATATAAATATTTGCTTCCGAGCCCGAATTTTATGATATTTCATCATATTTTAGCTAAAAGAAAACATTGCAACAAGAAAATTGCTATTTCAAGTGTGTTAGGTATTCTAGAATCCAGGCCATGTAGCTTACAATATACAACGTATTCATCAAAAATAGGTAAAATCTGACTTTTTTTTTGTAAAAAATCATATAAATATTTGTTTGCGCGCCCGAATTTTATAATTTTTCATCATATTTTATCCGCAATATAGGTCCAAAAGCTTGTTTATAAATGTTTTAACAAAAATATCCATTTCAAGAGTAGGAAAAATCTGACTTTATTTTTGTAAAAAATCATATAAATATTTGCTTCCGCGCCCGAATTTTATGATTTTTCATCATATTTTAGCTAAAAGAAAACATTGCAACAAGAAAATTGCTATTTCAAGTGTGGTAGGTTTTCTAGAATCCAGCCAATGAAGCTTACAATATTAAACTTATTCATCAAAATTAGGTAAAATCTGACTTTATTTTTGTAAAAAATTATATAAATATTTGTTTCCGCGCTCGAATTTTATAATTTTTCATCATATTTTATCCATAGTATAGGTCCAAAATCATATTTATGAACGTTTTTAACAAAAATATCCATTTCAAAAATATGTAAAATCTGACTTTATTTTTGTAAAAAATCATATAAATATTTGCTTCCGAGCCCGAATTTTATGATATTTCATCATATTTTAGCTAAAAGAAAACATTGCAACAAGAAAATTGCTATTTCAAGTGTGTTAGGTATTCTAGAATCCAGCCCATGTAGCTTACAATATACAACGTATTCATCAAAAATAGGTAAAATCTGACTATTTTTTTTTGTAAAAAATCATATAAATATTTGTTTGCGCGCCCCGAATTTTATAATTTTTCATCATATTTTATCCGCAATATAGGTCCAAAAGCTTGTTTATAAATGTTTTAACAAAAATATCCATTTCAAGAGTAGGAAAAATCTGACTTTATTTTTGTAAAAAATCATATAAATATTTGCTTCCGCGCCCGAATTTTATGATTTTTCATCATATTTTAGCTAAAAGAAAACATTGCAACAAGAAAATTGCTATTTCAAGTGTGGTAGGTTTTCTAGAATCCAGCCAATGAAGCTTACAATATTAAACTTATTCATCAAAATTAGGTAAAATCTGACTTTATTTTTGTAAAAAATTATATAAATATTTGTTTCCGCGCTCGAATTTTATAATTTTTCATCATATTTTATCCATAGTATAGGTCCAAAATCATATTTATGAACGTTTTAACAAAAATATCCATTTCAAAAAAAAATGTAAAATCTGACTTTATTTTTGTAAAAAATCATATAAATATTTGCTTCCGAGCCCGAATTTTATGATATTTCATCATATTTTAGCTAAAAGAAAACATTGACGCGCTATCTCAGAGTTTCAAGTGTGTTAGGTATTCTAGAATCCAGCCCATGTAGCTTACAATATACAACGTATTCATCAAAAATAGGTAAAATCTGACTTTTTTTTTTGTAAAAAATCATATAAATATTTGTTTGCGCGCTCGAATTTTATAATTTTTCATCATATTTTATCCGCAGTATAGGTCCAAAAGCATGTTTATGAGTGTTTTAACATAAATATCCATTTCAAGAATAGGAAAAATCTGACTTTATTTTTGTAAAAAATCATATAAATATTTGCTTCCGCGCCCGAATTTTATGATTTTTCATCATATTTTAGCTAGAAGAAAACATTGCAACAAAAAAATTGCTATTTCAAGTGTGGTAGTTATTCTAGAATCCAGCCCATGTAGCTTACAATATACAACGTATTCATCAAAAATAGTTAAAATCTGACGTTTTTTTTGTAAAAAATCATATAAATATTTGTTTGCGCGCCCGAAATTTATAATTTTTCATCATATTTTATCCGCAGTATAGGTCCAAAAGCATGTTTATGAACGTTTTAACAAAAATATCCATTTCAAAAATATGTAAACGCTGACTTTATTTTTGTAAAAAAACATATAAATATTTGCTTCCGAGCCCGAATATTACGATTTTTTATCATATTTTAGCTAAAAGAATACATTGCAACAAGAAAATTGCTATTTCAAGTGTGTTAGGTATTCTAGAATCCAGCCCATGTAGCTTACAATATACAACGTATTCATCAAAAATAGGTAAAATCTGACTTTTTTTTTGTAAAAAATCATATAAATATTTGTTTGCGCGCCCGAATTTTATAATTTTTCATTATATTTTATCCGCAATATAGGTCCAAAAGCATGTTTATAAATGTTTTAACAAAAATATCCATTTCAAGAGTAGGAAAAATTTGACTTAATTTTTTTAAAAAAACACATAAATATTTGCTTCCGCGCCCGAATTTTATGATTTTTCATCATATTATAGCTAAAAGAAAACATTGCAACAAGAAAATTGCTATTTCAAGTGTGCTAGGTATTCTAGAATCCAGAGAATGAAACTTACAATATACAACGTATTCATCAAAAATAGGTAAAATCTGACTTTATTTTTGTAAAAAATTATATAAAAATTTGTTTCCGCGCTCGAATTTTATAATTTTTCATCATATTTTATCCATAGCATAGGTCCAAAATCATGTTTATGTACGTTTTAACAAAAATATCCATTTCAAAAATATGTAAAATCTGACATTATTTTTGTAAAAAATCATATAAATATTTGCTTCCGAGCCCGAATTTTATGATTTTTCATTATATTTTAGCTAAAAGAAAACATTGCAACAAGAAAATTGCTATTTCAAGTGTGTTAGGTATTCTAGAATCCAGCCCATGTAGCTTACAATATACAACTTATTCATCAAAAATAGGTAATATCTGACTTTTTTTTTGTAAAAAATCATATAAATATTTGTTTGCGCGCCCGAATTTTATAATTTTTCATCATATTTTATCCGCAGTATAAGTCCAAAAGCATGTTTATGAATGTTTTAACATAAATATCCATTTCAAGAATAGGAAAAATCTGACTTTATTTTTGTAAAAAATCATATAAATATTTGCTTCCGCGCCCGAATTTTATGATTTTTCATCATATTTTAGCTAAAAGAAAACATTGCAACAAAAAAATTGCTATTTCAAGTGTGGTAGGTATTCTAGAATCCAGCCCATGTAGCTTACAATATACAACGTATTCATCAAAAATAGTTAAAATCTGACTTTTTTTTTGTAAAAAATCATATAAATATTTGTTTGCGCGCCCGAATTTTATAATTTTTCATCATATTTTATCCGCAGTATAGGTCCAAAAGCATGTTTATGAACGTTTTAACAAAAATATCCATTTCAAAATAATGTAAAATCTGACTTTATTTTTGTAAAAAATCATATAAATATTTGCTTCCGAGCCCGAATTTTATGATTTTTCATCATATTTTAGCTAAAAGAAAACATTGCAACAAGAAAATTGCTATTTCAAGTGTGTTAGGTATTCTAGAATCCAGCCCATGTAGCTTACAATATACAACGTATTCATCAAACATAGGTAAAATCTGACATTTTTTTGTAAAAATTCATATAAATATTTGTTTGCGCGCCCGAATTTTATAATTTTTCATCATATTTTATCCGCAATATAGGTCCAAAAGCATGTTTATAAATGTTTTAACAAAAATATCCATTTGAAGAGTTATAAAAATCTGACTTTATTTTTGTAAAAAATCATATAAATATTTGCTTCCGCGCCCGAATTTTATGATTTTTCATCATATTTTAGCTAAAAGAAAACATTGCAACAAGAAAATTGCTATTTCATGTGTGCTAGGTATTCTAGAATCCAGCCATTGAAACTTACAATATTAAACGTATTCATCAAAAATAGGTAAAATCTGACTTTTATTTTGTAAAAAATTATATAAAAATTTGTTTCCGCGCTCGAATTTTATAATTTTTCATCATATTTTATCCATAGCATAGGTCCAAAATCATGTTTATGAACGTTTTAACAAAAATATTTGCGCGCCCGAATTTTATAATTTTTTCATCATATTTTATCCGCAGTATAGGTCCAAAAGCATGTTTATGAATGTTTTAACAA
Organism: Stenolophus ochropezus; assembly: GCA_035578165.1. Taxonomy (NCBI): domain Eukaryota; kingdom Metazoa; phylum Arthropoda; class Insecta; order Coleoptera; family Carabidae; genus Stenolophus; species Stenolophus ochropezus. The sequence goes on from JAQOWZ010000345.1 coordinate 26,330, forward strand.
AAATATCAATTTCAAATATATGTAAAATCTAACTTTATTTTTGTAAAAAATCATATAAATATTTGCTTCCGAGCCCGAATTTTATGATTTTTCATCATATTTTAGCTAAAAGAAAACATTGCTACAAGAAAATTGCTATTTCAAGTGTGTTAGGTACTCTAGAATCCAGCCCATGTAGCTTACAATATACAACGTATTCATCAAAAATAGGTAAAATCTGACTTTTTTTTTGTAAAAAATCATATAAATATTTGTTTGCGCGCCCAAATTTTATAATTTTTCATCATATTTTATCCGCAATATAGGTCCAAAAGCTTGTTTATAAATGTTTTAACAAAAATATCCATTTCAAGAGTAGGAAAAATCTGACTTTAGTTTTGTAAAAAATCATATAAATATTTGCTTCCGCGCCCGAATTTTATGATTTTTCATCATATTTTAGCTAAAAGAAAACATTGCAACAAGAAAATTGCTATTTCAAGTGTGGTAGGTTTTCTACAATCCAGCCTATGAAGCTTACAATATACAACTTATTCATCAAAAATAGGTAAAATCTGACTTTATTTTTGTAAAAAATTATATAAATATTTGTTTCCGCGCTCGAATTTTATAATTTTTCATCATATTTTATCCATAGTATAGGTCCAAAATCATGTTTATGAATGATTTAACAAAAATATCCATTTCAAAAATATGTTAAATCTGACTTTATTTTTGTAAAAAATCATATAAATATTTGCTTCCGAGCCCGAATTTTATGATTTTTCATCATATTTTAGCTAAAAGAAAACATTGCAACAAGAAAATTGCTATTTCAAGTGTGTTAGGTATTCTAGAATTCAGCCCATGTAGCTTACAATATACAACGTATTCATCAAAAATAGGTAAAATCTGACTTTTTTTTGTAAAAAATCATATAAATATTTGTTTGCGCGCCCGAAATTTATAATTTTTCATCATATTTTATCTGCAGTATAGGTCCAAAAGCATGTTTATGAACGTTTTAACAAAAATATCCATTTCAAAAGAATGTAAAATCTGACTTTAATTTTGTAAAAAAACATATAAATATTTGCATTTGAGCCCGAATTTTATGATTTTTCATCATATTTTAGCTAAAAGAATACATTGCAACAAGAAAATTGCTATTTCAAGTGTGTTGGGTATTCTAGAATCCAGCCCATGTAGCTTACAATATACAACGTATTCATCAAAAATAGGTAAAATCTGACTTTTTTTTTGTAAAAAATCATATAAATGTTTGTTTGCGCGCCTGAATTTTATAATTTTTCATCATATTTTATCCGCAATATAGGTCCAAAAACATGTTTATAAATGTTTTAACAAAAATTTCCATTTCAAGAGTAATAAAAATCTGACTTTATTTTTGTAAAAAATCATATAAATATTTGCTTCCGCGCCCGAATTTTATGATTTTTCATCATATTTTAGCTAAAAGAAAACATTGCAACAAAAAAATTGCTATTTCAAGTGTGGTAGGTATTCTAGAAGCCAGCCCATGTAGCTTACAATATACAAAGTATTCATTAAAAATAGTTAAAATCTGACTTTTTTTTTGTAAAAAATCATATAAATATTTGTTTGCGCGCCCGAATTTTATAATTTTTCATCATATTTTATCCGCAGTATAGGTCCAAAAGCATGTTTATGAACGTTTTAACAAAAATATCCATTTCAAAAATATGTAAAATCTGACTTTATTTTTGTAAAAAATCATATAAATATTTGCTTCCGAGCCTGAATTTTATGATTTTTCATCATATTTTAGCTAAAAGAAAACATTGCAACAAGAAAATTGCTATTTCAAGTGTGGTAGGTATTCTAGAAGCCAGCCAATGAAGCTTACAATATACAACGTATTCATCAAAAATAGGTAAAATCTGACTTTATTTTTGTAAATAATTATATAAATATTTGTTTCCGCGCTCGAATTTTATAATTTTTCATCATATTTTATCCGCAATATAGGTCCAAAAGCATGTTTATAAATGTTTTAACTAAAATATCCATTTCAAGAGTAATAAAAATCTGACTTTATTTTTGTAAAAAATCATATAAATATTTGCTTCCGCGCCCGAATTTTATGATTTTTCATTATATTTTAGCTAAAAGAAAACATTGCAACAAGAAAATTGCTATTTCAAGTGTGGTAGGTATTCTAGAATCCAGCCAATGAAGCTTACAATATACAACGTATTCATCAAAAATAGGTAAAATCTGACTTAATTTTTGTAAATAATTATATAAATATTTGTTTCCGCGCTCGAATTTTATAATTTTTCATCATATTTTATCCATAGTATAGGTCCAAAATAATGTTTATGAAAGTTTTAACAAAAATATTTGCGCGCCCGAATTTTATAATTTATCATCATATTTTATCCGCAGTATAGGTCCAAAAGCATGTTTATGAATGTTTTAACAAAAATATCCATTTCAAAAATATGTAAAATCTGACTTTATTTTTGTAAAAAATCATATAAATATTTGCTTCCGAGCCCGAATTTTATGATTTTTCATCATATTTTAGCTAAAAGAAAACATTGCAACAAGAAAATTGCTATTTCAAGTGTTTTAGGTATTCTAGAATCCAGCCCATGTAGCTTACAATATACAACGTATTCATCAAAAATAGGTAAAATCTGACTTTTTTTTTGTAAAAAATCATATAAATATTTGTTTGCGCGCCCGAATTTTATAATTTTTCATCATATTTTATCCGCAATATAGGTCCAAAAGCTTGTTTATAAATGTTTTTAACAAAAATATCCATTTCAAGAGTAGGAAAAATCTGACTTTATTTTTGTAAAAAATCGTATAAATATTTGCTTCCGCCGCCCGAATTTTATAATTTTTTATCATATTTTAGCTAAAAGAAAACATTGCAACAAGAAAATTGCTATTTCAAGTGTGGTAGGTATTCTAGAATCCAGCCAATGAAGCTTACAATATACAACTTATTCATCAAAAATAGGTAAAATCTGACTTTATTTTTGTAAAAAATTATATAAATATTTGTTTCCGCGCTTGAATTTTATAATTTTTCATTATATTTTATCCATAGTATAGGTCCAAAATCATGTTTATGAACGTTTTAACAAAAATATCCATTTCAAAAATATGTAAAATCTGACTTTATTTTTGTAAAAAATCATATAAATATTTGCTTCCGAGCCCGAATTTTATGATTTTTCATCATATTTTAGCTAAAAGAAAACATTGCAACAAGAAAATTGCTATTTCAAGTCTGTTAGGTATTCTAGAATCCAGCCCATGTAGCTTACAATATACAACGTATTCATCAAAAATAGATAAAATCTGACTTTTTTTTTGTAAAAAATCATATAAATATTTGTTTGCGCGCCCGAATTTTATAATTTTTCATCATATTTTATCCGCAGTATAGGTCCAAAAGCATGTTTATGAATGTTTTAACATAAATATCCATTTCAAGAACAAGAAAATTCTGACTTTATTTTTGTAAAAAATCATATAAATATTTGCTTCCGCGCCCGAATTTTATGATTTTTCATCATATATTAGCTAAAAGAAAACATTGCAACAAGAAAATTGCTATTTCAAGTGTGTTAGGTATTCTAGAATCCAGCCCATGTAGCTTACAATATACAACGTATTCATCAAAAATAGTTAAAATCTGACATTTTTTTTGTAAAAAATCATATAAATATTGGTTTGCGCGCCCGAATTTTATAATTTTTCATCATATTTTATCCGCAGTATAGGTCCAAAAGCATGTTTATGAATGTTTTAACATAAATATCCATTTCAAGAACAAGAAAATTCTGACTTTATTTTTGTAAAAAATCATATAAATATTTGCTTCCGCGCCCGAATTTTATGATTTTTCATCATATATTAGCTAAAAGAAAACATTGCAACAAGAAAATTGCTATTTCAAGTGTGTTAGGTATTCTAGAATCCAGCCCATGTAGCTTACAATATACAACGTATTCATCAAAAATAGTTAAAATCTGACTTTTTTTTTGTAAAAAATCATATAAATATTTGTTTGCGCGCCCGAATTTTATAATTTTTCATCATATTTTATCCGCAGTATAGGTCCAAAAAGCATGTTTATGAATGTTTTAACATAAATATCCATTTTAAGAACAGGAAAATTCTGACTTTATTTTTGTAGAAAATCTTATAATTATTTGCTTCCGCGCCCGAATTTTATGATTTTTCATCATATATTAGCTAAAAGAAAACATTGCAACAAAAAAAATTGCTATTTCAAGTGTGGTAGGTATTCTAGAATCCAGCCCATGTAGCTTACAATATACAACGTATTCATCAAAAATAGTTAAAATCTGACTTTTTTTTTGTAAAAAATCATATAAATTTTTGTTTGCGCGCCCGAATTTTATAATTTTTCATCATATTTTATCCGCAGTATAGGTCCAAAAGCATGTTTATGAACGTTTTAACAAAAATATCCATTTCAAAAATATGTAAAATCTGACTTTATTTTTGTAAAAAATCATATAAATATTTGCTTCCGAGCCCGAATTTTATGATTTTTCATCATATTTTAGCTAAAAGAAAACATTGCTACAAGAAAATTGCTATTTCAAGTGTGTTAGGTACTCTAGAATCCAGCCCATGTAGCTTACAATATACAACGTATTCATCAAAAATAGGTAAAATCTGACTTTTTTTTTGTAAAAAATCATATAAATATTTGTTTGCGCGCCCAAATTTTATAATTTTTCATCATATTTTATCCGCAATATAGGTCCAAAAGCTTGTTTATAAATGTTTTAACAAAAATATCCATTTCAAGAGTAGGAAAAATCTGACTTTAGTTTTGTAAAAAATCATATAAATATTTGCTTCCGCGCCCGAATTTTATGATTTTTCATCATATTTTAGCTAAAAGAAAACATTGCAACAAGAAAATTGCTATTTCATGTGTGCTAGGTATTCTAGAATCCAGCCAATGAAACTTACAATATTAAACGTATTCATCAAAAATAGGTAAAATCTGACTTTATTTTTGTAAAAAATTATATAAAAATTTGTGTCCGCGCTCGAATTTTATAATTTTTCATCATATTTTATCCATAGCATAGGTCCAAAATCATGTTTATGAACGTTTTAACAAAAATATTTGCGCGCCCGAATTTTATAATTTTTCATCATATTTTATCCGCAGTATAGGTCCAAAAGCATGTTTATGAATGTTTTAACAAAAATATCAATTTCAAAAATATGTAAAATCTGACTTTATTTTTGTAAAAAATCATATAAATATTTGCTTCCGAGCCCGAATTTTATGATTTTTCATCATATTTTAGCTAAAAGAAAACATTGCAACAAAAAAATTGCTATTTCAAGTGTGGTAGGTATTCTAGAATCCAGCCCATGTAGCTTACAATATACAACGTATTCATCAAAAATAGGTAAAATCTGACTTTTTTTTTGTAAAAAATCATATAAATATTTGTTTGCGCGCCCAAATTTTATAATTTTTCATCATATTTTATCCGCAATATAGGTCCAAAAGCTTGTTTATAAATGTTTTAACAAAAATATCCATTTCAAGAGTAGGAAAAATCTGACTTTAGTTTTGTAAAAAATCATATAAATATTTGCTTCCGCGCCCGAATTTTATGATTTTTCATCATATTTTAGCTAAAAGAAAACATTGCAACAAGAAAATTGCTATTTCAAGTGTGGTAGGTTTTCTACAATCCAGCCTATGAAGCTTACAATATACAACTTATTCATCAAAAATAGGTAAAATCTGACTTTATTTTTGTAAAAAATTATATAAATATTTGTTTCCGCCGCTCGAATTTTATAATTTTTCATCATATTTTATCCATAGTATAGGTCCAAAATCATGTTTATGAATGATTTAACAAAAATATCCATTTCAAAAATATGTTAAATCTGACTTTATTTTTGTAAAAAATCATATAAATATTTGCTTCCGAGCCCGAATTTTATGATTTTTCATCATATTTTAGCTAAAAGAAAACATTGCAACAAGAAAATTGCTATTTCAAGTGTGTTAGGTATTCTAGATTTCAGCCCATGTAGCTTACAATATACAACGTATTCATCAAAAATAGGTAAAATCTGACTTTTTTTTGTAAAAAATCATACAAATATTTGTTTGCGCGCCCGAAATTTATAATTTTTCATCATATTTTATCCGCAGTATAGGTCCAAAAGCATGTTTATGAACGTTTTAACAAAAAATATCCATTTCAAAAGAATGTAAAATCTGACTTTAATTTTGTAAAAAAACATATAAATATTTGCTTTTGAGCCCGAATTTTATGATTTTTCATCATATTTTAGCTAAAAGAATACATTGCAACAAGAAAATTGCTATTTCAAGTGTGTTGGGTATTCTAGAACCCAGCCCATGTAGCTTACAATATACAACGTATTCATCAAAAATAGGTAAAATCTGACTTTTTTTTTGTAAAAAATCATATAAATGTTTGTTTGCGCGCATGAATTTTATAATTTTTCATCATATTTTATCCGCAATATAGGTCCAAAAACATGTTTATAAATGTTTTAACAAAAATTTCCATTTCAAGAGTAATAAAAATCTGACTTTATTTTTGTAAAAAAATCATATAAATATTTGCTTCCGCGCCCGAATTTTATGATTTTTCATCATATTTTAGCTAAAAGAAAACATTGCAACAAAAAAATTGCTATTTCAAGTGTGGTAGGTATTCTAGAAGCCAGCCCATGTAGCTTACAATATACAACGTATTCATTAAAAATAGTTAAAATCTGACTTTTTTTTGTAAAAATTCATATAAATATTTGTTTGCGCGCCCGAATTTTATAATTTTTCATCATATTTTATCAAGCAGTTTAGGTCCAAAAGCATGTTTATGAACGTTTTTAACAAAAATATCCATTTCAAAAATATGTAAAATCTGACTTTATTTTTGTAAAAAATCATATAAATATTTGCTTCCGAGCCTGAATTTTTATGATTTTTCATCATATTTTAGCTAAAAGAAAACATTGCAACAAGAAAATTGCTATTTCAAGTGTGTTAGGTATTCTAGAATCCAGCCCATGTAGCTTACAATATACAACGTATTCATCAAACATAGGTAAAATCTGACTTTTTTTTGTAAAAATTCATATAAATATTTGTTTGCGCGCCCGAATTTTATAATTTTTCATCATATTTTATCCGCAATATAGGTCCAAAAGCATGTTTATAAATGTTTTAACTAAAATATCCATTTCAAGAGTAATAAAAATCTGACTTTATTTTTGTAAAAAAATCATATAAATATTTGCTTCCGCGCCCGAATTTTATGATTTTTCATCATATTTTAGCTAAAAGAAAACATTGCAACAAGAAAATTGCTATTTCAAGTGTGGTAGGTATTCTAGAATCCAGCCAATGAAGCTTACAATATACAACGTATTCATCAAAAATAGGTAAAATCTGACTTTATTTTTGTAAATAATTATATAAATATTTGTTTCCGCGCTCGAATTTTATAATTTTTCATCATATTTTATCCGCAATATAGGTCCAAAAGCATGTTTATAAATGTTTTAACTAAAATATCCATTTCAAGAGTAATAAAAATCTGACTTTATTTTTGTAAAAAATCATATAAATATTTGCTTCCGCGCCCGAATTTTATGATTTTTCATCATATTTTAGCTAAAAGAAAACATTGCAACAAGAAAATTGCTATTTCAAGTGTGGTAGGTATTCTAGAATCCAGCCAATGAAGCTTACAATATACAACGTATTCATCAAAAATAGGTAAAATCTGACTTAATTTTTGTAAATAATTATATAAATATTTGTTTCCGCGCTCGAATTTTATAATTTTTCATCATATTTTATCCATAGTATAGGTCCAAAATAATGTTTATGAAAGTTTTAACAAAAATATTTGCGCGCCCCGAATTTTATAATTTATCATCATATTTTATCCGCAGTATAGGTCCAAAAGCATGTTTATGAATGTTTTAACAAAAATATCCATTTCAAAAATATGTAAAATCTGACTTTATTTTTGTAAAAAATCATATAAATATTTGCTTCCGAGCCCGAATTTTATGATTTTTCATCATATTTTAGCTAAAAGAAAACATTGCAACAAGAAAATTGCTATTTCAAGTGTTTTAGGTATTCTAGAATCCAGCCCATGTAGCTTACAATATACAACGTATTCATCAAAAATAGGTAAAATCTGACTTTTTTTTTGTAAAAAATCATATAAATATTTGTTTGCGCGCCCGAATTTTATAATTTTTTCATCATATTTTATCCGCAATATAGGTCCAAAAGCTTGTTTATAAATGTTTTAACAAAAATATCCATTTCAAGAGTAGGAAAAATCTGACTTTATTTTTGTAAAAAATCGTATAAATATTTGCTTCCGCGCCCGAATTTTATAATTTTTTATCATATTTTAGCTAAAAGAAAACATTGCAACAAGAAAATTGCTATTTCAAGTGTGGTAGGTATTCTAGAATCCAGCCAATGAAGCTTACAATATACAACTTATTCATCAAAAATAGGTAAAATCTGACTTTATTTTTGTAAAAAATTACATAAATATTTGTTTCCGCGCTTGAATTTTATAATTTTTCATTATATTTTATCCATAGTATAGGTCCAAAATCATGTTTATGAACGTTTTAACAAAAATATCCATTTCAAAAATATGTAAAATCTGACTTTATTTTTGTAAAAAATCATATAAATATTTGCTTCCGAGCCCGAATTTTATGATTTTTCATCATATTTTAGCTAAAAGAAAACATTGCAACAAGAAAATTGCTATTTCAAGTCTGTTAGGTATTCTAGAATCCAGCCCATGTAGCTTACAATATACAACGTATTCATCAAAAATAGATAAAATCTGACTTTTTTTTTGTGAAAAATCATATAAATATTTGTTTGCGCGCCCCGAATTTTATAATTTTTCATCATATTTTATCCGCAGTAAAGGTCCCAAAAGCATGTTTATGAATGTTTTAACATAAATATCCATTTCAAGAACAAGAAAATTCTGACTTTATTTTTGTAAAAAATCATATAAATATTTGCTTCCGCGCCCGAATTTTATGATTTTTCATCATATATTAGCTAAAAGAAAACATTGCAACAAGAAAATTGCTATTTCAAGTGTGTTAGGTATTCTAGAATCCAGCCCATGTAGCTTACAATATACAACGTATTCATCAAAAATAGTTAAAATCTGACATTTTTTTTGTAAAAAATCATATAAATATTTGTTTGCGCGCCCGAATTTTTATAATTTTTCATCATATTTTATCCGCAGTATAGGTCCAAAAGCATGTTTATGAATGTTTTAACATAAATATCCATTTCAAGAACAAGAAAATTCTGACTTTATTTTTGTAAAAAATCATATAAATATTTGCTTCCGCGCCCGAATTTTATGATTTTTCATCATATATTAGCTAAAAGAAAACATTGCAACAAGAAAATTGCTATTTCAAGTGTGTTAGGTATTCTAGAATCCAGCCCATGTAGCTTACAATATACAACGTATTCATCAAAAATAGTTAAAATCTGACTTTTTTTTGTAAAAAAATCATATAAATATTTGTTTGCGCGCCCGAATTTTATAATTTTTCATCATATTTTATCCGCAGTATAGGTCCAAAAGCATGTTTATGAATGTTTTAACATAAATATCCATTTTAAGAACAGGAAAATTCTGACTTTATTTTTGTAGAAAATCTTATAATTATTTGCTTCCGCGCCCGAATTTTATGATTTTTCATCATATGTTAGCTAAAAGAAAACATTGCAACAAAAAAATTGCTATTTCAAGTGTGGTAGGTATTCTAGAATCCAGCCCATGTAGCTTACAATATACAACGTATTCATCAAAAATAGTTAAAAATCTGACTTTTTTTTTTGTAAAAAATCATATAAATTTTTGTTTGCGCGCCCGAATTTTATAATTTTTCATCATATTTTATCCGCAGTATAGGTCCAAAAGCATGTTTATGAACGTTTTAACAAAAATATCCATTTCAAAAATATGTAAAATCTGACTTTATTTTTGTAAAAAATCATATAAATATTTGCTTCCGAGCCCGAATTTTATGATTTTTCATCATATTTTAGCTAAAAGAAAACATTGCAACAAGAAAATTGCTATTTCAAATGTGTTAGGTATTCTACAATGCAGCCCATGTAGCTTACAATATACAACGTATTCATCAAAAATAGGTAAAATCTGACTTTTTTTTGTAAAAAATCATATAAATATTTGTTTGCGCGCCCGAATTTTATAATTTTTCATCATTTTTTATCCGCAATATAGGTCCAAAAGCATGTTTATAAATGTTTTAACAAAAATATCCATTTCAAGAGTAGGAAAAATCTGACTTTATTTTTTTAAAAAATCATATAAATATTTGCTTCCGCGCCCGAATTTTATGATTTTTCATCATATTTTAGCTAAAAGAAAACATTGCAACAAGAAAATTGCTATTTCAAGTGTGGCAGGTATTCTAGAATCCAGCCAATGAAGCTTACAATATACAATGTATTCATCAAAAATAGGTAAAATCTGACTTTATTTTTGTAAAAAATTATATAAATATTTGTTTCCGCGCTCGAATTTTATAATTTATCATCATATTTTATCCATAGTATAGGTCCAAAAAGCATGTTTATGAAACGTTTTAACAAAAATATCCATTTCAAAAATATGTAAAATCTGACTTTATTTTTGTAAAAAATCATATAAATATTTGCTTCCGAGCCCGAATTTTATGATTTTTCATTATATTTTAGCTAAAAGAAAACATTGCAACAAGAAAATTGCTATTTCAATTGTGGTAGGTATTCTAGAATCCAGCCCATGTAGCTTACAATATACAACGTATTCATCAAAAATAGTTAAAATCTGACTTTTTTTTTTGTAAAAAATCATATAAATATTTGTTTGCGCGCCCGAATTTTATAATTTTTCATCATATTTTATCCGCAGTATAGGTCCAAAAGCATGTTTATGAACGTTTTTAACAAAACTATCCATTTCAAAAATCTGTAAAATATGACTTTATTTTTGTAAAAAATCATATAAATATTTTCTTCCGAGCCCGAATTTTATGATTTTTCATCATATTTTAGCTAAGAGAAAACGTTGCAACAAGACAATTGCTATTTCAAGTGTGTTAGGTATTCTAGAATCTAGCCCATGTAGCTTACAATATACAACGTATTCATCAAAAATAGGTAAAATCTGACTTTTTTTTTGTAAAAAAACATATAAATATTTGTTTGCGCGCCCGAATTTTATAATTTTTCATATTTTATCCGCAGTATAGGTCCAAAAGCATGTTTATGAATGTTTTAACATAAATATCCATTTCAAGAATAGGAAAAATCTGACTTTATTTTTGTAAAAAATCATATAAATATTTGCTTCCGCGCCCGAATTTTATGATTTTTCATCATATTTTAGCTAAAAGAAAACATTGCAACAAGAAAACTGCTATTTCAAGTGTGTTAGGTATTCTAGAATGCAGCCCATGTAGCTTAAAATATACAAAGTATTCATCAAAAATAGGTAAAATCTGACTTTTTTTTGTAAAAAATCATATAAATATTTGTTTGCGCGCCCGAATTTTATAATTTTTCATCAAATATTATCCGCAATATAGGTCCAAAAGCATGTTTATAAATGTTTTAACAAAAATATCCATTTCAAGAGTAGGAAAAATCTGACTTTATTTTTGTAAAAAATCATATAAATATTTGCTTTCGCGCCCGAATTTTATGATTTTTCATCATATTTTGGCTAAAAGAAAACATTGCAACAAGAAAACTGCTATTTCAAGTGTGTTAGGTATTCTAGAATGCAGCCCATGTAGCTTAAAATATACAACGTATTCATCAAAAATAGGTAAAATCTGACTTTTTTTGTAAAAAATCATATAAATATTTGTTTGCGCGCCCGAATTTTATAATTTTTCATCAAATATTATCCGCAATATAGGTCCAAAAGCATGTTTATAAATGTTTTAACAAAAATATCCATTTCAAGAGTAGGAAAAATCTGACTTTATTTTTGTAAAAAATCATATAAATATTTGCTTTCGCGCCCGAATTTTATGATTTTTCATCATATTTTAGCTAAAAGAAAACATTGCAACAAAAAAATTGCTATTTCAAGTGTGGTAGGTATTCTAGAATCCAGCCCATGTAGCTTACAATATACAACGTATTCATCAAAAATAGTTAAAATCTGACTTTTTTTTTGTAAAAAATCATATAAATATTTGTTTGCGCGCCCGAATTTTATAATTTTTTATCATATTTTATCCGCAGTATAGGTCCAAAAGCATGTTTATGAACGTTTTAACAAAAATATCCATTTCAAAAATATGTAAAATCTGACTTTATTTTTGTAAAAAATCATATAAATATTTGCTTCCGAGCCCGAATATTATGATTTTTCATCATATTTTAGCTAAAAGAAAACATTGCAACAAGAAAATTGCTATTTCAAATGTGTTAGGTATTCTACAATGCAGCCCATGTAGCTTACAATATACAACGTATTCATCAAAAATAGGTAAAATCTGACTTTTTTTTGTAAAAAATCATATAAATATTTGTTTGCGCGCCCGAATTTTATAATTTTTCATCATTTTTTATCCGCAATATAGGTCCAAAAGCATGTTTATAAATGTTTTAACAAAAATATCCATTTCAAGAGTAGGAAAAATCTGACTTTATTTTTTTAAAAAATCATATAAATATTTGCTTCCGCGCCCGAATTTTATGATTTTTCATCATATTTTAGCTAAAAGAAAACATTGCAACAAGAAAATTGCTATTTCAAGTGTGGTAGGTATTCTAGAATCCAGCCAATGAAGCTTACAATATACAATGTATTCATCAAAAATAGGTAAAATCTGACTTTATTTTTGTAAAAAATTATATAAATATTTGTTTCCGCGCTCGAATTTTATAATTTATCATCATATTTTATCCATAGTATAGGTCCAAAAGCATGTTTATGAACGTTTTAACAAAAATATCCATTTCAAAAATATGTAAAATCTGACTTTATTTTTGTAAAAAATCATATAAATATTTGCTTCCGAGCCCGAATTTTATGATTTTTCATTATATTTTAGCTAAAAGAAAACATTGCAACAAGAAAATTGCTATTTCAAGTGTGGTAGGTATTCTAGAATCCAGCCCATGTAGCTTACAATATACAACGTATTCATCAAAAATAGTTAAAATCTGACTTTTTTTTTTGTAAAAAATCATATAAATATTTGTTTGCGCGCCCGAATTTTATAATTTTTCATCATATTTTATCCGCAGTATAGGTCCAAAAGCATGTTTATGAACGTTTTAACAAAACTATCCATTTCAAAAATCTGTAAAATCTGACTTTATTTTTGTAAAAAATCATATAAATATTTTCTTCCGAGCCCGAATTTTATGATTTTTCATCATATTTTAGCTAAGAGAAAACATTGCAACAAGACAATTGCTATTTCAAGTGTGTTAGGTATTCTAGAATCCAGCCCATGTAGCTTACAATATACAACGTATTCATCAAAAATAGGTAAAATCTGACTTTTTTTTTGTAAAAAAACATATAAATATTTGTTTGCGCGCCCGAATTTTATAATTTTTCATATTTTATCAGCAGTATAGGTCCAAAAGCATGTTTATGAATGTTTTAACATAAATATCCATTTCAAGAATAGGAAAAATCTGACTTTATTTTTGTAAAAAATCATATAAATATTTGCTTCCGCGCCCGAATTTTATGATTTTTCATCATATTTTAGCTAAAAGAAAACATTGCAACAAGAAAACTGCTATTTCAAGTGTGTTAGGTATTCTAGAATGCAGCCCATGTAGCTTAAAATATACAACGTATTCATCAAAAATAGGTAAAATCTGACTTTTTTTTGTAAAAAATCATATAAATATTTGTTTGCGCGCCCGAATTTTATAATTTTTCATCAAATATTATCCGCAATATAGGTCCAAAAGCATGTTTATAAATGTTTTAACAAAAATATCCATTTCAAGAGTAGGAAAAATCTGACTTTATTTTTGTAAAAAATCATATAAATATTTGCTTTCGCGCCCGAATTTTATGATTTTTCATCATATTTTAGCTAAAAGAAAACATTGCAACAAAAAAATTGCTATTTCAAGTGTGGTAGGTATTCTAGAATCCAGCCCATGTAGCTTACAATATACAACGTTTTCATCAAAAATAGTTAAAATCTGACTTTTTTTTTGTAAAAAATCATATAAATATTTGTTTGCGCGCCCGAATTTTATAATTTTTTATCATATTTTATCCGCAGTATAGGTCCAAAAGCATGTTTATGAACGTTTTAACAAAAATATCCATTTCAAAAATATGTAAAATCTGACTTTATTTTTGTAAAAAATCATATAAATATTTGCTTCCGAGCCCGAATTTTATGATTTTTCATCATATTTTAGCTAAAAGAAAACATTGCAACAAGAAGATTGCTATTTCAAGTGTGTTAGGTATTCTAGAATCCAGCCTATGTAGCTTACAATATACAACGTATTCATCAAAAATAGGTAAAATCTGACTTTTTTTTTGTAAAAAATCATATAAATATTTGTTTGCGCGCCCGAATTTTATAATTTTTCATCATATTTTATCCGCAGTATAGGTCCAAAAGCATGTTTATGAATGTTTTAACATAAATATCCATTTTAAGAACAGGAAAATTCTGACTTTATTTTTGTAGAAAATCATATAATTATTTGCTTCCGCGCCCGAATTTTATGATTTTTCATCATATATTAGCTAAAAGAAAACATTGCAACAAAAAAATTGCTATTTCAAGTGTGGTAGGTATTCTAGAATCCAGCCCATGTAGCTTACAATATACAACGTATTCATCAAAAATAGTTAAAATCTGACTTTTTTTTTGTAAAAAATCATATAAATTTTTGTTTGCGCGCCCGAATTTTATAATTTTTCATCATATTTTATCCGCAGTATAGGTCCAAAAGCATGTTTATGAACGTTTTAACAAAAATATCCATTTCAAAAATATGTAAAATCTGACTTTATTTTTGTAAAAAATCATATAAATATTTGCTTCCGAGCCCGAATTTTATGATTTTTCATCATATTTTAGCTAAAAGAAAACATTGAAACAAGAAAATTGCTATTTCAAATGTGTTAGGTATTCTACAATGCAGCCCATGTAGCTTACAATATACAACGTATTCATCAAAAATAGGTAAAATCTGACTTTTTTTTGTAAAAAATCATATAAATATTTGTTTGCGCGCCCGAATTTTATAATTTTTCATCATTTTTTATCCGCAATATAGGTCCAAAAGCATGTTTATAAATGTTTTAACAAAAATATCCATTTCAAGAGTAGGAAAAATCTGACTTTATTTTTTTAAAAAATCATATAAATATTTGCTTCCGCGCCCGAATTTTATGATTTTTCATCATATTTTAGCTAAAAGAAAACATTGCAACAAGAAAATTGCTATTTCAAGTGTGGTAGGTATTCTAGAATCCAGCCAATGAAGCTTACAATATACAATGTATTCATCAAAAATAGGTAAAATCTGACTTTATTTTTGTAAAAAATTATATAAATATTTGTTTCCGCGCTCGAATTTTATAATTTATCATCATATTTTATTCATAGTATAGGTCCAAAAGCATGTTTATGAACGTTTTAACAAAAATATCCATTTCAAAAATATGTAAAATCTGACTTTATTTTTGTAAAAAATCATATATATATTTTCTTCCGAGCCCGAATTTTATGATTTTTCATCATATTTTAGCTAAGAGAAAACATTGCAACAAGACAATTGCTATTTCAAGTGTGTTAGGTATTCTAGAATCCAGCCCATGTAGCTTACAATATACAACGTATTCATCAAAAATAGGTAAAATCTGACTTTTTTTTTGTAAAAAAACATATAAATATTTGTTTGCGAGCCCGAATTTTATAATTTTTCATATTTTATCCGCAGTATAGGTCCAAAAGCATGTTTATGAATGTTTTAACATAAATATCCATTTCAAGAATAGGAAAAATCTGACTTTATTTTTGTAAAAAATCATATAAATATTTGCTTCCGCGCCCGAATTTTATGATTTTTCATCATATTTTAGCTAAAAGAAAACATTGCAACAAGAAAACTGCTATTTCAAGTGTGTTAGGTATTCGAGAATGCAGCCCATGTAGCTTAAAATATACAACGTATTCATCAAAAATAGGTAAAATCTGACTTTTTTTTGTAAAAAATCATATAAATATTTGTTTGCGCGCCCGAATTTTATAATTTTTCATCAAATATTATCCGCAATATAGGTCCAAAAGCATGTTTATAAATGTTTTAACAAAAATATCCATTTCAAGAGTAGGAAAAATCTGACTTTATTTTTGTAAAAAATCATATAAATATTTGCTTTCGCGCCCGAATTTTATGATTTTTCATCATATTTTAGCTAGAAGAAAACATTGCAACAAAAAAATTGCTATTTCAAGTGTGGTAGGTATTCTAGAATCCAGCCCATGTAGCTTACAATATACAACGTATTCATCAAAAATAGTTAAAATCTGACTTTTTTTTTGTAAAAAATCATATAAATATTTGTTTGCGCGCCCGAATTTTATAATTTTTTATCATATTTTATCCGCAGTATAGGTCCAAAAGCATGTTTATGAACGTTTTAACAAAAATATCCATTTCAAAAATATGTAAAATCTGACTTTATTTTTGTAAAAAATCATATAAATATTTGCTTCCGAGCCCGAATTTTATGATTTTTCATCATATTTTAGCTAAAAGAAAACATTGCAACAAGAAAATTGCTATTTCAAATGTGTTAGGTATTCTACAATGCAGCCCATGTAGCTTACAATATACAACGTATTCATCAAAAATAGGTAAAATCTGACTTTTTTTTGTAAAAAATCATATAAATATTTGTTTGCGCGCCCGAATTTTATAATTTTTCATCATTTTTTATCCGCAATATAGGTCCAAAAGCATGTTTATAAATGTTTTAACAAAAATATCCATTTCAAGAGTAGGAAAAATCTGACTTTATTTTTTTAAAAAATCATATAAATATTTGCTTCCGCGCCCGAATTTTATGATTTTTTATCATATTTTAGCTAAAAGAAAACATTGCAACAAGAAAATTGCTATTTCAAGTGTGGTAGGTATTCTAGAATCCAGCCAATGAAGCTTACAATATACAATGTATTTATCAAAAATAGGTAAAATCTGACTTTATTTTTGTAAAAAATTATATAAATATTTGTTTCCGCGCTCGAATTTTATAATTTATCATCATATTTTATCCATAGTATAGGTCCAAAAGCATGTTTATGAACGTTTTAACAAAAATATCCATTTCAAAAATATGTAAAATCTGACTTTATTTTTGTAAAAAATCATATAAATATTTGCTTCCGAGCCCGAATTTTATGATTTTTCATTATATTTTAGCTAAAAGAAAACATTGCAACAAGAAAATTGCTATTTCAAGTGTGGTAGGTATTCTAGAATCCAGCCCATGTAGCTTACAATATACAACGTATTCATCAAAAATAGTTAAAATCTGACTTTTTTTTTTGTAAAATATCATATAAATATTTGTTTGCGCGCCCGAATTTTATAATTTTTCATCATATTTTATCCGCAGTGTAGGTCCAAAAGCATGTTTATGAACGTTTTAACAAAACTATCCATTACAAAAATCTGTAAAATCTGACTTTATTTTTGTAAAAAATCATATAAATATTTTCTTCCGAGCCCGAATTTTATGATTTTTCATCATATTTTAGCTAAGAGAAAACATTGCAACAAGACAATTGCTATTTCAAGTGTGTTAGGTATTCTAGAATCCAGCCCATGTAGCTTACAATATACAACGTATTCATCAAAAATAGGTAAAATCTGACTTTTTTTTTGTAAAAAAACATATAAATATTTGTTTGCGCGCCCGAATTTTATAATTTTTCATATTTTATCCGCAGTATAGGTCCAAAAGCATGTTTATGAATGTTTTAACATAAATATCCATTTCAAGAATAGGAAAAATCTGACTTTATTTTTGTAAAAAATCATATAAATATTTGCTTCCGCGCCCGAATTTTATGATTTTTCATCATATTTTAGCTAAAAGAAATCATTGCAACAAGAAAACTGCTATTTCAATTGTGTTAGGTATTCTAGAATGCAGCCCATGTAGCTTAAAATATACAACGTATTCATCAAAAATAGGTAAAATCTGACTTTTTTTTGTAAAAAATCATATAAATATTTGTTTGCGCGCCCGAATTTTATAATTTTTCATCAAATATTATCCGCAATATAGGTCCAAAAGCATGTTTATAAATGTTTTAACAAAAATATCCATTTCAAGAGTAGGAAAAATCTGACTTTATTTTTGTAAAAAATCATATAAATATTTGCTTTCGCGCCCGAATTTTATGATTTTTCATCATATTTTAGCTAAAAGAAAACATTGCAACAAAAAAATTGCTATTTCAAGTGTGGTAGGTATTCTAGAATCCAGCCCATGTAGCTTACAATATACAACGTTTTCATCAAAAATAGTTAAAATCTGACTTTTTTTTTGTAAAAAATCATATAAATATTTGTTTGCGCGCCCGAATTTTATAATTTTTTATCATATTTTATCCGCAGTATAGGTCCAAAAGCATGTTTATGAACGTTTTAACAAAAATATCCATTTCAAAAATATGTAAAATCTGACTTTATTTTTGTAAAAAATCATATAAATATTTGCTTCCGAGCCCGAATTTTATGATTTTTCATCATATTTTAGCTAAAAGAAAACATTGCAACAAGAAGATTGCTATTTCAAGTGTGTTAGGTATTCTAGAATCCAGCCTATGTAGCTTACAATATACAACGTATTCATCAAAAATAGGTAAAATCTGACTTTTTTTTTGTAAAAAATCATATAAATATTTGTTTGCGCGCCCGAATTTTATAATTTTTCATCATATTTTATCCGCAGTATAGGTCCAAAAGCATGTTTATGAACGTTTTAACAAAACTATCCATTTAAAAAATCTGTAAAATCTGACTTTATTTTTGTAAAAAATCATATAAATATTTTCTTCCGAGCCCGAATTTTATGATTTTTCATCATATTTTAGCTAAGAGAAAACATTGCAACAAGACAATTGCTATTTCAAGTGTGTTAGGTATTCTAGAATCCAGCCCATGTAGCTTACAATATACAACGTATTCATCAAAAATAGGTAAAATCTGACTTTTTTTTTTTGTAAAAAAACATATAAATATTTGTTTGCGCGCCCGAATTTTATAATTTTTCATATTTTATCCGCAGTATAGGTCCAAAAGCATGTTTATGAATGTTTTAACATAAATATCCATTTCAAGAATAGGAAAAATCTGACTTTATTTTTGTAAAAAATCATATAAATATTTGCTTCCGCGCCCGAATTTAATGATTTTTCATCATATTTTAGCTAAACGAAAACATTGCAACAAAAAAATTGCTATTTCAAGTGTGGCAGGTATTCTAGAATCCAGCCCATGTAGCTTACAATATACAACGTATTCATCAAAAATAGGTAAAATCTGACTTTATTTTTGTAAAAAATTATATAAATATTTGTTTCCGCGCTCGAATTTTATAATTTTTCATCATATTTTATCCATAGTATAGGTCCAAAATCATGTTTATGAACGTTTTAACAAAAATATCCATTACAAAAATATGTAAAATCTGACTTTATTTTTGTAAAAAATCATATAAATATTTGCTTCCGAGCCCGAATTTTATGATTATTCATCATATTTTAGCTAAAAGAAAACATTGCAACAAGAAAATTGCTATTTCAAGTGTGGTAGGTATTCTAGAATCCAGCCCATGTAGCTTACAATATACAACGTATTCATCAAAAATAGTTAAAATCTGACTTTTTTTTTGTAAAAAATCATATAAATATTTATTTGCGCGCCCGAATTTTATAATTTTTCATCATATTTTATCCGCAGTATAGGTCCAAAAGCATGTTTATGAACGTTTTAACAAAAATATCCATTTCAAAAATATTTAAAATCTGACTTTATTTTTGTAAAAAATCATATAAATATTTGCTTCCGAGCACGAATTTTATGATTTTTCATCATATTTTAGCTAAAAGAAAACATTGCAACAAGAAAATTGCTATTTCAAGTGTGTTAGGTATTCTAGAATCCAGCCTATGTAGCTTACAATGTACAACGTATTCATCAAAAATAGGTAAAATCTGACTTTTTTTTTGTAAAAAATCATATAAATATTTGTTTGCGCGCCCGAATTTTATAATTTTTCATCATATTTTATCCGCAATATAGGTCCAAAAGCATGTTTATAAATGTTTTAACAAAAATATCCATTTCAAGAGTAGGAAAAATCTGACTTTATTTTTGTAAAAAATCATATAAATATTTGCTTCCGCGCACGAATTTTATGATTTTTCATCATATTTTAGCTAAAAGAAAACATTGCAACAAGAAAATTGCTATTTCAAGTGTGGTAGGTATTCTAGAATCCAGCCAATGAAGCTTACAATATACAATGTATTCATCAAAAATAGGTAAAATCTGACTTTATTTTTGTAAAAAATTATATAAATATTTGTTTCCGCGCTCGAATTTTATAATTTATCATCATATTTTATTCATAGTATAGGTCCAAAAGCATGTTTATGAACGTTTTAACAAAAATATCCATTTCAAAAATATGTAAAATCTGACTTTATTTTTGTAAAAAATCATATATATATTTTCTTCCGAGCCCGAATTTTATGATTTTTCATCATATTTTAGCTAAGAGAAAACATTGCAACAAGACAATTGCTATTTCAAGTGTGTTAGGTATTCTAGAATCCAGCCCATGTAGCTTACAATATACAACGTATTCATCAAAAATAGGTAAAATCTGACTTTTTTTTTGTAAAAAAACATATAAATATTTGTTTGCGCGCCCGAATTTTATAATTTTTCATATTGTATCCGCAGTATAGGTCCAAAAGCATGTTTATGAATGTTTTAACATAAATATCCATTTCAAGAATAGGAAAAATCTGACTTTATTTTTGTAAAAAATCATATAAATATTTGCTTCCGCGCCCGAATTTTATGATTTTTCATCATATTTTAGCTAAAAGAAAACATTGCAACAAGAAAACTGCTATTTCAAGTGTGTTAGGTATTCGAGAATGCAGCCCATGTAGCTTAAAATATACAACGTATTCATCAAAAATAGGTAAAATCTGACTTTTTTTTGTAAAAAATCATATAAATATTTGTTTGCGCGCCCGAATTTTATAATTTTTCATCAAATATTATCCGCAATATAGGTCCAAAAGCATGTTTATAAATGTTTTAACAAAAATATCCATTTCAAGAGTAGGAAAAATCTGACTTTATTTTTGTAAAAAATCATATAAATATTTGCTTTCGCGCCCGAATTTTATGATTTTTCATCATATTTTAGCTAGAAGAAAACATTGCAACAAAAAAATTGCTATTTCAAGTGTGGTAGGTATTCTAGAATCCAGCCCATGTAGCTTACAATATACAACGTATTCATCAAAAATAGTTAAAATCTGACTTTTTTTTTGTAAAAAATCATATAAATATTTGTTTGCGCGCCCGAATTTTATAATTTTTTATCATATTTTATCCGCAGTATAGGTCCAAAAGCATGTTTATGAACGTTTTAACAAAAATATCCATTTCAAAAATATGTAAAATCTGACTTTATTTTTGTAAAAAATCATATAAATATTTGCTTCCGAGCCCGAATTTTATGATTTTTCATCATATTTTAGCTAAAAGAAAACATTGCAACAAGAAAATTGCTATTTCAAATGTGTTAGGTATTCTACAATGCAGCCCATGTAGCTTACAATATACAACGTATTCATCAAAAATAGGTAAAATCTGACTTTTTTTTGTAAAAAATCATATAAATATTTGTTTGCGCGCCCGAATTTTATAATTTTTCATCATTTTTTATCCGCAATATAGGTCCAAAAGCATGTTTATAAATGTTTTAACAAAAATATCCATTTCAAGAGTAGGAAAAATCTGACTTTATTTTTTTAAAAAATCATATAAATATTTGCTTCCGCGCCCGAATTTTATGATTTTTTATCATATTTTAGCTAAAAGAAAACATTGCAACAAGAAAATTGCTATTTCAAGTGTGGTAGGTATTCTAGAATCCAGCCAATGAAGCTTACAATATACAATGTATTTATCAAAAATAGGTAAAATCTGACTTTATTTTTGTAAAAAATTATATAAATATTTGTTTCCGCGCTCGAATTTTATAATTTATCATCATATTTTATCCATAGTATAGGTCCAAAAGCATGTTTATGAACGTTTTAAACAAAAATATCCATTTCAAAAATATGTAAAATCTGACTTTATTTTTGTAAAAAATCATATAAATATTTGCTTCCGAGCCCGAATTTTATGATTTTTCATTATATTTTAGCTAAAAGAAAACATTGCAACAAGAAAATTGCTATTTCAAGTGTGGTAGGTATTCTAGAATCCAGCCAATGAAGCTTACAATATACAATGTATTTATCAAAAATAGGTAAAATCTGACTTTATTTTTGTAAAAAATTATATAAATATTTGTTTCCGCGCTCGAATTTTATAATTTATCATCATATTTTATCCATAGTATAGGTCCAAAAGCATGTTTATGAACGTTTTAACAAAAATATCCATTTCAAAAATATGTAAAATCTGACTTTATTTTTGTAAAAAATCATATAAATATTTGCTTCCGAGCCCGAATTTTATGATTTTTCATTATATTTTAGCTAAAAGAAAACATTGCAACAAGAAAATTGCTATTTCAAGTGTGGTAGGTATTCTAGAATCCAGCCCATGTAGCTTACAATATACAACGTATTCATCAAAAATAGGAAAAATCTGACTTTATTTTTGTAAAAAATCATATAAATATTTGCTTCCGCGCCCGAATTTTATGATTTTTCATCATATTTTAGCTAAAAGAAATCATTGCAACAAGAAAACTGCTATTTCAATTGTGTTAGGTATTCTAGAATGCAGCAAATGTAGCTTAAAATATACAACGTATTCATCAAAAATAGGTAAAATCTGACTTTTTTTTGTAAAAAATCATATAAATATTTGTTTGCGCGCCCGAATTTTATAATTTTTCATCAAATATTATCCGCAATATAGGTCCAAAAGCATGTTTATAAATGTTTTAACAAAAATATCCATTTCAAGAGTAGGAAAAATCTGACTTTATTTTTGTAAAAAATCATATAAATATTTGCTTTCGCGCCCGAATTTTATGATTTTTCATCATATTTTAGCTAAAAGAAAACATTGCAACAAAAAAATTGCTATTTCAAGTGTGGTAGGTATTCTAGAATCCAGCCCATGTAGCTTACAATATACAACGTTTTCATCAAAAATAGTTAAAATCTGACTTTTTTTTTGTAAAAAATCATATAAATATTTGTTTGCGCGCCCGAATTTTATAATTTTTTATCATATTTTATCCGCAGTATAGGTCCAAAAGCATGTTTATGAACGTTTTAACAAAAATATCCATTTCAAAAATATGTAAAATCTGACTTTATTTTGTAAAAAATCATATAAATATTTGCTTCCGAGCCCGAATTTATGATTTTTCATCATATTTTAGCTAAAAGGAAAACATTGCAACAAGAAGATTGCTATTTCAAGTGTGTTAGGTATTCTAGAATCCAGCCTATGTAGCTTACAATATACAACGTATTCATCAAAAATAGGTAAAATCTGACTTTTTTTTTGTAAAAAATCATATAAATATTTGTTTGCGCGCCCGAATTTTATAATTTTTCATCATATTTTATCCGCAGTATAGGTCCAAAAGCATGTTTATGAACGTTTTAACAAACTATCCATTTAAAAAATCTGTAAAATCTGACTTTATTTTTGTAAAAAATCATATAAATATTTTCTTCCGAGCCCGAATTTTATGATTTTTCATCATATTTTAGCTAAGAGAAAACATTGCAACAAGACAATTGCTATTTCAAGTGTGTTAGGTATTCTAGAATCCAGCCCATGTAGCTTACAATATACAACGTATTCATCAAAAATAGGTAAAATCTGACTTTTTTTTTTGTAAAAAAACATATAAATATTTGTTTGCGCGCCCGAATTTTATAATTTTTCATATTTTATCCGCAGTATAGGTCCAAAAGCATGTTTATGAATGTTTTAACATAAATATCCATTTCAAGAATAGGAAAAATCTGACTTTATTTTTGTAAAAAATCATATAAATATTTGCTTCCGCGCCCGAATTTAATGATTTTTCATCATATTTTAGCTAAACGAAAACATTGCAACAAAAAAATTGCTATTTCAAGTGTGGCAGGTATTCTAGAATCCAGCCCATGTAGCTTACAATATACAACGTATTCATCAAAAATAGGTAAAATCTGACTTTATTTTTGTAAAAAATTATATAAATATTTGTTTCCGCGCTCGAATTTTATAATTTTTCATCATATTTTATCCATAGTATAGGTCCAAAATCATGTTTATGAACGTTTTAACAAAAATATCCATTACAAAAATATGTAAAATCTGACTTTATTTTTGTAAAAAATCATATAAATATTTGCTTCCGAGCCCGAATTTTATGATTATTCATCATATTTTAGCTAAAAGAAAACATTGCAACAAGAAAATTGCTATTTCAAGTGTGGTAGGTATTCTAGAATCCAGCCCATGTAGCTTACAATATACAACGTATTCATCAAAAATAGTTAAAATCTGACTTTTTTTTTGTAAAAAATCATATAAATATTTATTTGCGCGCCCGAATTTTATAATTTTTCATCATATTTTATCCGCAGTATAGGTCCAAAAGCATGTTTATGAACGTTTTAACAAAAATATCCATTTCAAAAATATTTAAAATCTGACTTTATTTTTGTAAAAAATCATATAAATATTTGCTTCCGAGCACGAATTTTATGATTTTTTCATCATATTTTAGCTAAAAGAAAACATTGCAACAAGAAAATTGCTATTTCAAGTGTGTTAGGTATTCTAGAATCCAGCCTATGTAGCTTACAATGTACAACGTATTCATCAAAAATAGGTAAAATCTGACTTTTTTTTTGTAAAAAATCATATAAATATTTGTTTGCGCGCCCGAATTTTATAATTTTTCATCATATTTTATCCGCAATATAGGTCCAAAAGCATGTTTATAAATGTTTTAACAAAAATATCCATTTCAAGAGTAGGAAAAATCTGACTTTATTTTTGTAAAAAATCATATAAATATTTGCTTCCGCGCACGAATTTTATGATTTTTCATCATATTTTAGCTAAAAGAAAACATTGCAACAAGAAAATTGCTATTTCAAGTGTGGTAGGTATTCTAGAATCCAGCCAATGAAGCTTACAATATACAATGTATTCATCAAAAATAGGTAAAATCTGACTTTATTTTTGTAAAAAATTATATAAATATTTGTTTCCGCGCTCGAATTTTATAATTTATCATCATATTTTATTCATAGTATAGGTCCAAAAGCATGTTTATGAACGTTTTAACAAAAATATCCATTTCAAAAATATGTAAAATCTGACTTTATTTTTGTAAAAAATCATATATATATTTTCTTCCGAGCCCGAATTTTATGATTTTTCATCATATTTTAGCTAAGAGAAAACATTGCAACAAGACAATTGCTATTTCAAGTGTGTTAGGTATTCTAGAATCCAGCCCATGTAGCTTACAATATACAACGTATTCATCAAAAATAGGTAAAATCTGACTTTTTTTTTGTAAAAAAACATATAAATATTTGTTTGCGCGCCCGAATTTTATAATTTTTCATATTTTATCCGCAGTATAGGTCCAAAAGCATGTTTATGAATGTTTTAACATAAATATCCATTTCAAGAATAGGAAAAATCTGACTTTATTTTTGTAAAAAATCATATAAATATTTGCTTCCGCGCCCGAATTTTATGATTTTTCATCATATTTTAGCTAAAAGAAAACATTGCAACAAGAAAACTGCTATTTCAAGTGTGTTAGGTATTCGAGAATGCAGCCCATGTAGCTTAAAATATACAACGTATTCATCAAAAATAGGTAAAATCTGACTTTTTTTTTGTAAAAAATCATATAAATATTTGTTTGCGCGCCCGAATTTTATAATTTTTCATCAAATATTATCCGCAATATAGGTCCAAAAGCATGTTTATAAATGTTTTAACAAAAATATCCATTTCAAGAGTAGGAAAAATCTGACTTTATTTTTGTAAAAAATCATATAAATATTTGCTTTCGCGCCCGAATTTATGATTTTTCATCATATTTTAGCTAGAAGAAAACATTGCAACAAAAAAAATTGCTATTTCAAGTGTGGTAGGTATTCTAGAATCCAGCCCATGTAGCTTACAATATACAACGTATTCATCAAAAATAGTTAAAATCTGACTTTTTTTTTGTAAAAAATCATATAAATATTTGTTTGCGCGCCCGAATTTTATAATTTTTTATCATATTTTATCCGCAGTATAGGTCCAAAAGCATGTTTATGAACGTTTTAACAAAAATATCCATTTCAAAAATATGTAAAATCTGACTTTATTTTGTAAAAAATCATATAAATATTTGCTTCCGAGCCCGAATTTTATGATTTTTCATCATATTTTAGCTAAAAGAAAACATTGCAACAAGAAAATTGCTATTTCAAATGTGTTAGGTATTCTACAATGCAGCCCATGTAGCTTACAATATACAACGTATTCATCAAAAATAGGTAAAATCTGACTTTTTTTTGTAAAAAATCATATAAATATTTGTTTGCGCGCCCGAATTTTATAATTTTTCATCATTTTTTATCCGCAATATAGGTCCAAAAGCATGTTTATAAATGTTTTAACAAAAATATCCATTTCAAGAGTAGGAAAAATCTGACTTTATTTTTTTAAAAAATCATATAAATATTTGCTTCCGCGCCCGAATTTTATGATTTTTTATCATATTTTAGCTAAAAGAAAACATTGCAACAAGAAAATTGCTATTTCAAGTGTGGTAGGTATTCTAGAATCCAGCCAATGAAGCTTACAATATACAATGTATTTATCAAAAATAGGTAAAATCTGACTTTATTTTTGTAAAAAATTATATAAATATTTGTTTCCGCGCTCGAATTTTATAATTTATCATCATATTTTATCCATAGTATAGGTCCAAAAGCATGTTTATGAACGTTTTAACAAAAATATCCATTTCAAAAATATGTAAAATCTGACTTTATTTTTGTAAAAAATCATATAAATATTTGCTTCCGAGCCCGAATTTTATGATTTTTTATTATATTTTAGCTAAAAGAAAACATTGCAACAAGAAAATTGCTATTTCAAGTGTGGTAGGTATTCTAGAATCCAGCCCATGTAGCTTACAATATACAACGTATTCATCAAAAATAGTTAAAATCTGACTTTTTTTTTTGTAAAATATCATATAAATATTTGTTTGCGCGCCCGAATTTTATAATTTTTCATCATATTTTATCCGCAGTGTAGGTCCAAAAGCATGTTTATGAACGTTTTAACAAAACTATCCATTACAAAAATCTGTAAAATCTGACTTTATTTTTGTAAAAAATCATATAAATATTTTCTTCCGAGCCCGAATTTTATGATTTTTCATCATATTTTAGCTAAGAGAAAACATTGCAACAAGACAATTGCTATTTCAAGTGTGTTAGGTATTCTAGAATCCAGCCCATGTAGCTTACAATATACAACGTATTCATCAAAAATAGGTAAAATCTGACTTTTTTTTTGTAAAAAAACATATAAATATTTGTTTGCGCGCCCGAATTTTATAATTTTTCATATTTTATCCGCAGTATAGGTCCAAAAGCATGTTTATGAATGTTTTAACATAAATATCCATTTCAAGAATAGGAAAAATCTGACTTTATTTTTGTAAAAAATCATATAAATATTTGCTTCCGCGCCCGAATTTTATGATTTTTCATCATATTTTAGCTAAAAGAAATCATTGCAACAAGAAAACTGCTATTTCAATTGTGTTAGGTATTCTAGAATGCAGCCCATGTAGCTTAAAATATACAACGTATTCATCAAAAATAGGTAAAATCTGACTTTTTTTTGTAAAAAATCATATAAATATTTGTTTGCGCGCCCGAATTTTATAATTTTTCATCAAATATTATCCGCAATATAGGTCCAAAAGCATGTTTATAAATGTTTTAACAAAAATATCCATTTCAAGAGTAGGAAAAATCTGACTTTATTTTTGTAAAAAATCATATAAATATTTGCTTTCGCGCCCGAATTTTATGATTTTTCATCATATTTTAGCTAAAAGAAAACATTGCAACAAAAAAATTGCTATTTCAAGTGTGGTAGGTATTCTAGAATCCAGCCCATGTAGCTTACAATATACAACGTTTTCATCAAAAATAGTTAAAATCTGACTTTTTTTTTGTAAAAAATCATATAAATATTTGTTTGCGCGCCCGAATTTTATAATTTTTTATCATATTTTATCCGCAGTATAGGTCCAAAAGCATGTTTATGAACGTTTTAACAAAAATATCCATTTCAAAAATATGTAAAATCTGACTTTATTTTTGTAAAAAATCATATAAATATTTGCTTCCGAGCCCGAATTTTATGATTTTTCATCATATTTTAGCTAAAAGAAAACATTGCAACAAGAAGATTGCTATTTCAAGTGTGTTAGGTATTCTAGAATCCAGCCTATGTAGCTTACAATATACAACGTATTCATCAAAAATAGGTAAAATCTGACTTTTTTTTTGTAAAAAATCATATAAATATTTGTTTGCGCGCCCGAATTTTATAATTTTTCATCATATTTTATCCGCAGTATAGGTCCAAAAGCATGTTTATGAACGTTTTAACAAAACTATCCATTTAAAAAAATCTGTAAAATCTGACTTTATTTTTGTAAAAAATCATATAAATATTTTCTTCCGAGCCCGAATTTTATGATTTTTCATCATATTTTAGCTAAGAGAAAACATTGCAACAAGAA
>JAQOWZ010000346.1:0-55529 GCA_035578165.1 Stenolophus ochropezus
GGTCTGTACTATGGATGATTTTAGCATTGGACATGCAAAAGTGACCAAAACGTGGTACCAATCACATAATAAACATTGAATTTTCGGGTGTCATTTTAATGAATACGTTGTATATTGTAAGCTACATGGGCTAGATTCTAGAATACCTACTATACTTGAAATAGCAACTTTCTTGTTGCAATGTTTTCTTTTAGCTAAAATATGATGAATAATTATAAAATTCGATCGGGGTAGCAAATATATATATATATATATATATATATATATATATATATATATATATATATATGTTTTTTTACAAAAATAAAGTCAGATTTTACCTATTCTTGATGAATACGTTGTAAATTGTAAGCTACATAGGCTGGATACTAGAATACCTACCACACATAAAATAGCAATTTTCTTGTTGCAACGTTTTCTTTTAGCTAAAATATGATGATGAATTATAAAATTCAGGCGCGGAAGAAAATATTTATATGATTTTTTACAAAAATAAAGTCAGATTTTACCTATTCTTGAAATGGATATTTTTGTTAAAACATTCATATTCATGCTTTAGTATCTATACTATGGATGGTTTTAAGCATTGAACATGCAAAAGTGACCAAAACGTGGTACCAGTCAGATAATAAACATTAAATTTTCGGGTGTCATTTTAATGAATACGTTGTATATTGTAAGCTACATGGGCTGGATTCTAAATTACCTACCACACTTGAAATAGCAATTTTCTTGTTGCAATGTTTTCTTTTAGCTAATATATGATAAAAAGTTATAAAATTCGGGCGCGGAAGCAAATATTTATGTGATTTTTTACAAAAATTATGTCAGATTTTACCTATTCTTAATGAATACTTTGCATATTGTAAGCTACATGGGCTGGATTCTAGAATAACTACCACACTTGAAATAGCAATTTTCTTGTTGCAATGTTTTCTTTTAGCTAAAATATAATGAAGAATTATAAAATTCGGGCGCGGAAGTAAATATTTATATGATTTTTTTCAAAAATAAAGTCAGATTTTACCTATTCTTGATGAATACGTTGTATGTTGTAAGCTACATGCGCTGGATTCTAGAATACCTACCACATTTGAAATAGCAATTTTCTTGTAGCAATGTTTTCTTTTAGCTAAAATATGATAAAGGATTATAAAATTGGGGCGCGGAGTCAAATATTTATATGATTTTTTACAAAAAATAAAGTCAGATTTTACCTATTCTTGAAATGGATATTTTTGTTAAAACATTCATAATCATGCTTTAGGATCTATACTATGGATAGTTTTAAGCATTAAACATGCAAAAGTGACCAAAACGTGGTACCATTCAGATAATAAACATTCAATTTTCGTGTGTCATTTTAATGAATACGTTGTATATTGTAAGCTACATGGGCTGGATTCTAGAATACCTATCACACTTGAAATAGCAATATTCTTGTTGCAATGTTTTCTTTTAGCTAAAATATGATATAAAGTTATAAAAATCGGGCGCGAAAGCAAATATTTATATGATTTTTTACAAAAATAAAGTTAAATTGTTCTTTTTCTTGATTAATACTTTGTACATTTTAAGGTACATGGGCTGGATTTTAAAACACCTACCACACTCGAAATAGCAATTTTCTTGTTGTAATGTTTTCTTTTATTTAAAATATGATAAAGAGTTATAGAATTCGGGCAAGATGCAAATATTTATATGATTTTTTACAAAAATAAAGTCAGATTTTACATATTCTTGAAATGGATATTTTTGTTAAAACATTCATATTCATGCTATGGATGGTTTTAAGCATTGAACATGCAAAAGTGACCAAAACGTAGTACCAATCAGATAATAAACATTTAATTTTCGGGTGTCAGTTTAATGAATACGTTGTATATTGTAAGCTACATGGGCTGGATTCTAGAATACCTACCACATTTGAAATAGCAATTTTATTGTTGCAATGTTTTCTTTTAGCTAAAATATGATGAAGAATTATAAAATTAGGCCGCCGAAGCAAATATTTATATGATTTTTTACAAAAATAAAATCAAATTTTACCTATTTTTAATGAATACGTTGTTTATTGTAAGCTACATGGGCTGGATACTAGAATACCTACCTCACTTTAAATAGCAATTTTCTTGTTGCAATGTTTTTTTTATCTAAAATATAATGAAGAATTATAAAATTTTGGCGCGGAAGCAAATATTATATGATTTTTTACAACAATAAAGTCAGATTTTATCTATTCTTGAAATGAATATTTTTGTTAAAACATTCCTATTCATGCTTTAGGATCTATACCACGGATGGTTTTAAGCATAGAACATGCAAAAGTGACTAAAACGTGGTACCAATCATATAATAAGCATTTAATTTTCGGGTGTCATTTTAATGAATACGATGTATATTGTAAGATACATGGGCTGGATTCTTGAATACCTACCATACTTGAAAAGCAATTTTCTTGTTGCAATGTTTTCTTTTAGCTAAAATATCATGAAGAATTATAAAATTCGGGCGCGAAAGCAAATATTTATATGATTTTTTACAAAAATAAAATCAGATTTTACCTATTCTTGATGAATACGTTGTATATTGTAAGCTACATGGGCTGGTTTCTAGAATACCTACAACACTTGAAATAGCAATTTTCTTGTTGCAATGTTTTCTTTTAGGTAAAATATGATGATGATTTATAAAATTCGGACGCGGAAGCAAATATTTATATGATTTTTTACAAAAATAAAGTCAGATTTTACCTATTCTTGAAATGGATATTTTTGTTAAAACATTTATATTCATGCTTTAGGATCTATACTATGGATAATTTTAGCATTGGACATGGAAAAGTGACCAAAACTTGGTACCAATCAAATAATAATCATTCAATTTTCGGGTGTCATTTTAATGAATACTTTGTATATTGTACGCTACATGGGCTGGAAACTAGAATACCTACCACACTTGAAATAGCAATTTTCTTGTTGCAATGTTTTCTTTTAGCTAAAATATGATAAAAAATTATAAAATTCGGGCGCGGAAGCAAATATTTATATGATTTTTTACAAAAATAAAGTAAAATTTTACCTATTCTTGATGAACACGTTGTATATTGTAAGCTACATGGGCTGGATACTGGAATACAAACCACACTTGAAATAGCAATTTTATTGTTGCAATGTTTTCTTTTAGCTAAAATATGATAAAGAATTATAAAATTCGGGCGCGCAAGCAAATATTTATATGATTTTTTACAAAAATAAAGTCAGATTTTATCTATTCTTGAAATGTATATTTTTGTTAAAACATTTATATTCATGCTTTAGGATCTATACTATGGATGGTTTTAAGCATTGGACATGCAAAAGTGACCAAAAAGTTTTACCAATCAGATAATAAACATTCAATTTTCGAGTGCCATTTTAATGAATACGTTGTATATTGTAAGCTACATGGGCTGGACTCTAGAATACTTACCTCACTAGAAATAGCAATTTTCTTGTTGCAATGTTTTCTTTTAGCTAAAATTTGATGAAGAGTTATAAATTTCGGGCGCGGAAGCAAATATTTATATGATTGTTTACAAAAACAAAGTCATATTTACCTATTCTTAAAATGGATATTTTTGTTAAAACATTCATAAACATGCTTTGGACCTATACTGCGGATAAAATATGATGAAAAATTATAAAATTCGGGCGCGCAAACAAATATTTATATGATTTTTTACAAAAAATTAAGGCAGATTTTACCTACTTTTGATGAATACGTTGTATATTGTAAGCTTCATTGGCTGGATTCTAGAATACCTACCACACTTGAAATAGCAATTTTCATGTTGCAATGTTTTCTTTTCCCTAAATTATGATGAAAACATCATAAAATTCGGTCGCGGAAGCAAATATTTATATGATTTTTTACCAAAATAAAGTCAGATTTTACCTATTCTTGAAATGGATATTTTTGTTAAAACATTCATAAACATGCTTTTGGACATATACTGTGAATAAAATATGATAAAAAATTATAAAATTCGGGCGCGGAAGCAAATATTTATATGATTTTTTACAACAAAAAGTCAGATTTTACCTATTTTTGATGAATACGTTGTATATTGTAAGCTTCATTGGCTGGATTCTAGAATACCTACCACACTTAAAATAGCAATTTTCAAGTTGCCATGTTTTCTTTTACCTTAATTATGATGAATAATCATTAAATTCGGGCGCGGAAGCAAATATTTATATGATTTTTTACCAAAATAAAGTCAGATTTTACCTATTCTTGAAATGGATATTTTTGTTAAAACATTCATAAACATGCTTTTGGACCTATACTGTGAATAAAATATGATGAAAAATCATAAAATTCGGGCGCGGAAGCAAATATTTATATGATTTTTTACAAAAATAAAGTCACATTTTACATATTCTTGAAATGGATATTTTTGTTAATACATTCATAAACATGCTTTTGGACCTATACTGCGGATAAAATATGATGAAAAATTATAAAATTCGGGCGCGCAAACAAATTATTATATGATTTTTTACAAAAAAAAGTCAGATTTTACCTATTTTTGATGAATACGTTGTATATTGTAAGCTACATGGGCTGGATTCTAGAATACCTAACACACATGAAATAGCAATACTCTTGTTGCAATGTTTTCTTTTACCTAAAATATGATGAAAATTCATAAAATTCGGGCGCGGAAGCAAATATTTATATGATTATTTACAAAAATAAATTCTGATTTTGCCTATTCTTGTAATGGATATTTTTGTTAAAACATTCATAAACATGCTTATGGACCTATACTGCGGATAAAATATGATGAAGAATTATAAAATTCGGGCGCGCAAACAAATATTTATATGATTTTTTACAAAAAAAAGTCAGATTTTACCTTTTTTTGATGAATACGTTGTATATTGTAAGCTACATGGGCTGGATTCTAGAATACCTAACACACTTGAAATAGAAACTTTCTTGTTGCAATGTTTTCTTTTAGCTAAAATATGATGAAAAATCATAAAATTCGGGCGCGGAAGCAAATATTTATATGATTTTTTACAAAAATAAAGTCAGATTTTACATATTTTTGAAATTGATATTTTTGTTAAAACGTTCATAAATATGCTTTTGGACCTATATTATGGATAAAATATGATGAAAAATTATAAAATTCGAGCGCAAAAGCAAATATTTATTTAATTTTTTACAAAAATAAAGTCAGATTTTACCTATTTTTGATGAATACGTTGTATATTGTAAGCTTCATTGGCTGGATTCTAGAATACCTATCACACTTGAACTAGCAATTTTCTTGTTGCAATGTTTTCTTTTACCTAAATTAAGATGAAAAATAATAAAATTCGGGCGCGGAAGCAAATATTTATATGATTTTTTACATATTCTTGAAATGGATATTTTTGTTAATACATTCATAAACATGCTTTTGGACCTATACTGTGGATAAAATATGATGAAAAATTATAAAATTCGGGTGCGGAAGCAAATATTTATATGATTTTTTACAAAAAAAAAGTCAGATTTTACCTATTTTTGATGAATACGTTGTATAGTGTAAGCTTCATTGGCTGGATTCTAGAATACCTACCACACTTAAAATAGCAATTTTCTTGTTGCAATGTTTTCTTTTACGAAATTATGATGAAAAATCATAAGATTCGGGCGCGGAAGCAAATATTTATATGATTTTTTTACAAAAATAAAGTCAGATTTTTCCTATTCTTGAAATGGATATTTTTGTTAAAACATTCATAAACATGCTTTTGGACCTATACTGCGGATAAAATATTATGAAAAATTATAAAATTCGGGCGCGCAAACAAATATTTTTATGATTTTTTACAAAAAAAAGTCAGATTTTACCTATTTTTGATGAATACATTGTATATTTTAAGCTACATGGGCTGGATTCTAGAATACCTAACACACTTGAAATAGCAATTTTCTTGTTGCAATGTTTTCTTTTAGCTAAAATATGATGAAAAATCATAAAATTCGGGCGCTGAAGCAAATATTTATATGATTTTTTACAAAAATAAAGTCAGATTTAACATATTTTTAAAATGGATATTTTTGTTAAAAGGTTCATAAACAAGCTTTTGGACCTATACTATGGATAAAATATGATGAAAAATTCTAAAATTCGAGCGCGGAAGCAAATATTTATATAATTTTTTACAAAAATAAAGTCAGATTTTACCTATTTTTGATGAATACGTTGTATATTGTAAGCTTCATTGGCTGGATTCTAGAATACCTACCACACTTGAAATAGCAATTTTCTTATTGCAATATTTTCTTTTAGCTAAAATATGATATAAAGTTATAAAATTCGGGCGCGGAAGCAAATATTTATATGATTTTTTTCAAAAATAAATTCAGATTTTACCTATTCTTGAAATGGATATTTTTATTAAAACATTCTTATTCATGCTTCAGGATCTGTACTATGGATGATTTTAGCATTGGACATGCAAAAGTGACCAAAACGTGGTACCAATCAGATAATAAACATTTAATTTTCGGGTGTCATATTAATGAATACGTTGTATATTGTAAGCTACATGGGCTGGGTTCTAGAATACCTACTACACATGAAATAGCAACTTTCTTGTTGCAATGTTTTCTTTTAGCTAAAATATGATGAACAATTATAAAATTCGACCGGGGTAGCAAATATATATATATATATATATATATATATATATATATATATATATATATATATATATATATATGTTTTTTTACAAAAATAAAGTCAGATTTTACCTATTCTTGATGAATACGTTGTATATTGTAAGCTACATAGGCTGGATACTAGAATACCTACCACACATAAAATAGCAATTTTCTTGTTGCAAACGTTTTCTTTTAGCTAAAATATGATGATGAATTATAAAATTCGGGCGCGGAAGCAAATATTTATATGATTTTTTACAAAAATAAAGTCAGATTTTACCTATTCTTGAAATGGATATTTTTGTTAAAACATTTCTATTCATGTTTTAGTATCTATACTATGGATGGTTTTAAGCATTGAACATGCAAAAGTGATCAAAACGTGGTACCAGTCAGATAACAAACATTAAATTTTCGGGTGTCATTTTAATGAATACGTTGTAAATTGTAAGCTACATGGGCTGGATTTAAGATTACCTATTACACTTGAAATAGCAATTTTCTTGTTGCAATGTTTTCTTTTAGCTAAAATATGATGAAAAGTTATAAAATTCGGGCGCGGAAGCAAATATTTATATGATATTTTACAAAAATTAAGTCAGATTTTACCTTTTCTTGATGAATACGTTGTATATTATAAGCTACATGGGCTGGATTCTAGAATACCTACCACACTTGAAATAGCAATTTTCTTGTTGCAATGTTTTCTAATAGCTAAATTATGATGAAGATTTATAAAATTCGGACGCGGAAGCAAATACTTATATGATTTTTTTCAAAAATAAAGTCAGATTTTACCTATTCTTGATGAGTACGTTGTATGTTGTAAGCTACATGCGCTGGATTCTAGAATACCTACCACACTTGAAATAGCAATTTTCTTGTAGCAATGTTTTCTTTTAGCTGAAATATGATAAAGGATTATAAATTTCGGGCGCGGAGGCAAATATTTATATGATTTTTTACAAAAATAAAGTTAGATTTTACCTATTCTTGATATGGATATTTTTGTTATAACATTCATATTCATGCTTTAGGATCTATACTATGGATAGTTTTAAGCATTAAACATGCAAAAGTGACCAAAACGTGGTACCATTCAGATAATAAACATTCAATTTTCGTGTGTCATTTTAATGAATACGTTGTATATTGTAAGCTACATGGGCTGGATTCTAGAATACCTACCACACTTGAAATAGCAATTTTCTTGTTGCAATGATTTCTTTTACCTAAAATATGATATAAAGTTATGAAATTCGGGCCCGAAAGCAAATATTTATGTGACTTTTTACAAAAATAAATTCAGATTTTACCTATTCTTAAAATGGATATTTTTGTTAAAACATTCTTATTCATGCTTCAGGATCTGTACTATGGATGATTTTAGCATTGGACATGCAAAAGTGACCAAAACGTGGTACCAATCAGATAATATACATTTAATTTTCGGGTGTCATTTTAATGAATACGTTGTATATTGTAAGCTACATGGGCTGGATTCTAGAATACCTACTACACTTGAAATAGCAACTTTCTTGTTGAAATGTTTTCTTTTAGCTAAAATATGATAAAAAATTATAAAATTCGACCGGGGTAGCAAATATATATATGTATTTTTACAAAAATTAAGTCAGATTTTACCTTTTCTTGATGAATACGTTGTATATTGTAAGCTACATAGGCTGGGTACTAGAATACCTACCACACATAAAATAGCAATTTTCTTGTTGCAACGTTTTCTTTTAGCTAAAATATGATGATGAATTATAAAATTCGGGCGCGGAAGCAAATATTTATATGATTTTTTACAAAAATAAAGTCCGATTTTACCTATTCTTGAAATGGATATTTTTGTTAAAACATTCATATTCATGCTTTAGTATCTATACTATGGTTGGTTTTAAGCATTGAACATGCAAAAGTGACCAAAACGTGGTACCAGTCAGATAATAAACATTTAATTTTCGGATGTCATTTTAATGAATACGTTGTATATTGTAAGCTACATGGGCTGGATTCTAAATTACCTACCACACTTGAAATAGCAATTTTCTTGTTGCAATGTTTTCTTTTAGCTAAAATATGATAAAAAGTTATAAAATTCGGGCGCGGAAGCAAATATTTATGTGATTTTTTACAAAAATTATGTCAGATTTTACCTATTCTTAATGAATTCTTTGCATATTGTAAGCTACATGGGCTGGATTCTAGAATAACTACCACACTTGAAATAGAAATTTTCTTCTTGCAATGTTTTCTTTTAGCTAAAATATGATGAAGAATTATAAAATTCGGGCGCGGAAGTAAATATTTATATGATTTTTTACAAAAATAAAGTCAGCTTTTACCTATTCTTGAAATGGATATTTTTGTTAAAACATTTATATTCATGCTTTAGGATCTATACTATAGATAATTTTAGCTTCGGACATGAAAAAGTGACCAAAACGTGATACCAATTAGATAATAAACATTAAATTTTCGGGTGTCATTTTAATGAATAGGTTGTATATTGTAAGCTACATGGGCTGGATTTAAGATTACCTACCACACTTGAAATAGCAATTTTCTTGTTGCATTGTTTTCTTTTAGCTAAAATATGATGAAAAGTTATAAAATTCGGGCGCGGAAGCAAATATTTATATGATATTTTACAAAAATTAAGTCAGATTTTACCTTTTCTTGATGAATACGTTGTATATTGTAAGCTACATAGGCTGGATTCTAGAATACCTACCACACTTGAAATAGCAATTTTCTTGTTGCAATGTTTTCTTTTAGCTAAATTATGATGAAGATTTATAAAACTCGGACGCGGAAGCAAATACTTATATGATTTTTTTCAAAAATAAAGTCAGATTTTACCTATTCTTGATGAATACGTTGTATGTTGTAAGCTACATGCGTTGGATTCTAGAATACCTACCACACTTGAAATAGCAATTTTCTTGTAGCAATGTTTTCTTTCAGCTAAAATATGATAAAAGATTATAAAATTCGGGCGCGGAGGCAAATATTTATATGATTTTTTACAAATATAATGTCAGATTTTACCAATTCTTGAAATGGATATTTTTGTTAAATTATTCATATTCATGCTTTAGGATCTATACTATGGATAGTTTTAAGCATTAAACATGCAAAAGTGACCAAAACGTGGTACCATTCAGATAATAAACATTCAATTTTCGTGTGTCATTTTAATGAATACGTTGTATATTGTAAGCTACGTGGGCTGGATTCTAGAATACCTACCACACTTGAAATAGCAATTTTCTTGTTGCAATGTTTTCTTTTAGATAAAATATGATATAAAGTTATAAAATTCGGGCGCGGAAGCAAATATTTATAAGATTTTTTACAAAAATAAAGTTAAATTGTTCTTTTTCTTGATGAATACTTTGTACATTTTAAGGTACATGGGCTGGATTCAAGAATACCTACCACACTTGAAATAGCGATTTTCTTGTTGCAATGTTTTCTTTTAGCTAAAATGTGATAAAGAATTATAAAATTCGGGCGCGGAAGCAAATATTAATATGATTTTTCACAAAAATAAAGTCAGATTCTACCTATTCTTGATAAATACGTTGTATATTGTAAGCTACATAGGCTGGTTCCTAGATTACCTACCACACATGAAATAGCAATTTTTTTTTAGGATCTATACTATGGATAATTTTAGCATTGAACATATAAAAGTGACCAAAACGTGGTACCAATCAGATAATAAACATTCAATTTTTAGGTGTCATTTTAAAGAATACGTTGTATATTGTAAGCTACATGGGCGGGATTCTAGAAAACCTACCATACTTGAAATAGTGATTTTCTTGTTGCAATGTTTTCTTTTAGCTAATATATGATGAAGAATTATTAAATTCAGGCGCGAAAGCAATTATTTATATGATTTTTTACAAAAATAAAGGCAGATTTTACCTGTTCTTGCCGAATACGTTGTATATTGTAATCTACATAGGCTGGATTCTAGAATACATATCACACATAAAATAGCAATTTTCTTGTTGCAATGTTTTCGTTTAGCTAAAATATGATAAAGAATTATAAAATTCGGACGCGGAAGCAAATATTTATATAATTTTTTACAAAAATAAAGTCAGATTTTACCTACTCCTGAAATGGATATTTTTTTTAATACATTCATATTAATGCATTAGGATCTATACTATGGATAATTTTAGCATTGGACATGCAAAAGTGACCAAAACGTGGTACCAATCAGATAATAAACATTCAATTTTCGGGTGTCATTTTAATGAATACGTTGTATATTGTAAGCTACATGGCCAGGATTCTAGAATACAAACCACACTTGAAATAGCATTATGTTTTCTTTTAGCTAAAATATGGTAAAGAATTATAAAATTCGGACGCGGAAGCAAATATTTATATAATTTTTTACACAAAGCAAAGTCAGATTTTACCTATTCTTGAAGAATACGTTGTATATTGTAAGCTACATGGGTTGGATTCTAGAATACCTACCACACTTGCAATAGCAATATTCTTGTTGCAATGTTTTCTTTTAGCTAAAATATGATGTAGAATTATAAAATTCGGGCGCAAAAGCAAATATTTATATGATTTTTTACAAAAATAAAGTCAGATTTTACCAATTCTTGAAAGGGATCATTTTGTTAAAACATTCATATTCATGCTTTAGAATCTGTACTATGGATGGTTCTAAGCATTGGACATGCAAATGTGACCAAAACGTGGTACCAATCAGATAATAAACATTAAATTTTCGGGTGTCATTTTTATGAATACGTTGTATATTGTTAGCTGCATAGGCTGGATTCTAGAATACCTACCACACTTGAAATAGCAATTTTTTTATTGCAATGTTTTATTTAAGCTAAAATATGATAAAGAATTATAAAATTCGGGCGCGGAAGCAAATATTTATATGATTTTTTTACAAAAATAAAGTCAGATTTTACCGTTTCTTGATGAATACGTTGTATATTGTAAGCTACATGGGCTGGATTCTAGAATACCTACCACACTGGAAATAGTAATTTTCTTGTACCAATGTTTAAATATGATGAAGAAGTATAAAATTCGGGCGCG
Source organism: Stenolophus ochropezus (assembly GCA_035578165.1). Classification (NCBI taxonomy): domain Eukaryota; kingdom Metazoa; phylum Arthropoda; class Insecta; order Coleoptera; family Carabidae; genus Stenolophus; species Stenolophus ochropezus. Next base: position 11,806 of record JAQOWZ010000346.1, read on the forward strand.
GAAGCAAATATTTATATGATTTTTTACAAAAATAAAGTCAGATTTTACCTATTCTTGAAATGGATATTTTTGTTAAAACATTCATATTCATGCTTTAGGATTTATACTTTGGATGGTTTTAAGCATTGAACATGCAAAAGTGACTAAAACGTTATACAAATCAGATAATAAACATTCTATATTTGAGTGTCATTTTAATGAATACGTTGTATATTGTAAGCTACATGGGCTGGATTCTTGAATACCTACCATAATTCAAATAGCAATTTTGTTGTTGTAATGTTATCTTTTAGCTAAATGATGATTAAGAATTATAAAATTCGGGCGCGGAAACAAATATTTATATGATTTTTTACAAAAATAATATCACATTTTACCTATTCTTGATGAATACGTTGTATATTGTTGTAACAAGTCTAAGTCAGCACATTCTAGTGGCACCAATTAAGTAAGTAGGAAATGGATGTAATACATAAATAATGTTGTGTAAAGCTAAAACTAATATTTGCTGACTTAGTACTTGTGTCATAGTATATATAGTGTAAGGTAATGGTTGTAAAAGAAGAGACAGAAAGAGAAGAGAAAGAAAGAAGCCAGAAGTAGAGTGGTATAGTCAGTGGTAGACGGCGGTGGTAGACAGAAGTGTCATTAGAGAAGAAACCAACTGTAAAACATTATTTATTATATTATTTATATTTTTATACAAATGTGAGTATTCTATTTAATTCAATATCCATCTCCTAATACTTGCTCCGTATCCGGTCTGACAAATAACCCATTTATATATATTTTGTAATACCTGCTCTTTTAAGGAGAGGGTCACAAACTGGTAGCAGAGGTCCTGTAAGAATATTACAAGTTGGTAGTTATGGAATTTATTAAAAGGACGTGCTACAGTTTGATGACGCCAAACTCCTTGGAAGGAAGTGTTACAAATTGATGGCAGCGGTTCGGGAATTCTTGTCAGATTAGAGTAACCTTTCGGGGTTCACTCGCGGAACGACAAGTATTAAGAGTTGTTGATTTACATTAAAATTGAAAAAAATGCTGTAACGGAAAAATTAAAAAGAAAACGTAATCTAAGAGTTGGAGATTCGGTATTTATTAAAAATTTAGTTCAATACGGCCTTCTGTTTACCACCGCTGAACCAAGGTAAGAGATACCACAGTAAAAAAAAAAGAAATTTAATAATAATAATAAAAGATTCGGAAACATTGACAGTCTTCAAATGAATTTCATTTTTGAGGAACGGATTAGAAGCAGACGGACAATCAACTTAGCAACAGTACAGTGGGAAAAATGCTGACAGCAGCAAGTGTGGAATCAGCAACGTATGATATTGCAACAAGGCCACATGAAGTAGTTAACGTAGGTCAGGGAGATGACGCTACGTGAAGGAATAAGCTGATGGTAGAAAAAGGAATCAAGGATCTTAATGGGTACAGAAATTACTGTAATTGTGAGAATACGAGAATATATCTCGAGAGGAAGATAAAAATGGACAAGAGAGACTATTAGAAGAGAAGTCTTATAAGGTTTGTGTAGAAGAATACGAGAATATGCCTCGAAAGGAGGATACCAATGGGCCGTAAGGGCTGTTGGAAAATAAGTATTGTAAAGTATACACAAGGTTTAAAAAAGTGAATGATTTAAAAAAGAGGGATCGAGGATAAAATACTGTTGAATTGCTTGTCTTGGAGGATTAAAGAGCCGTCTGATTCGCCGTCTTCAGAGGAAATGGTGAGGAAGCGTCAAGACTGTCAGGACCAATCACGTACCAGCGCGTCTAGCGGTGAGGTTGTAACCGGGAAGATCAGGGAGCCGCAGCACCGCGAGAGGATTCTGATGGATATTAGGTGCCAGAACAGCAGGGGACATTCCAGATCGAGTTCCAGATGTTCAAAATGGGAGGTGGAATTTAATGTAAACGAAGAATTTAAAATTGTATTATTTAGAGACATTAAGTGTAGGTTAAGTTACTTTTGGAAATTGTGCTCCTTACAGGAAGCAAATTTCTCGAAGTCGGGAGGAATGTAACAAGTCTAAGTCAGCACATTCTAGTGGCACCAATTAAGTAAGTAGGAAATGGATGTAATATATAAATAATGTTGTGTAAAGGTAAAACTAATATTTGCTGACTTAGTACTTGTGTCATAGTATATATAGTGTAAGGTAATGGTTGTAAAAGAAGATACAGAAAGAGAAGAGAAAGAAAGAAGCCAGAAGTAGAGTGGTATAGTCAGTGGTAGACGGCGGTGGTAGACAGAAGTGTCATTAGAGAAGAAACCAACTGTAAAACATTATTTATTATATTATTTATATTTTTATACAAATGTGAGTGTTCTATTTAATTCAATATCCATCTCCTAATACTTGCTCCGTATCCGGTCTCACAAAGAACCCATTTATATATATTTTGTAATACCTATCCTTTCGAGGAGCGGGTCACAAACTGGTAGCAGAGGTCCTGTAAGAGTATTACAAGTTGGTAGTAATAAAAGTTATTGAAAGGACGTGCTACAGTTTGATGGCGCCAAGCTCCATTTGCGAAAGAACTGTTACATTGTAAGCTACATGGGCTGGTTTCTAGAATACCTACCACACATGAAATAGCAATTTTCTTGTTGCAATGTATTCATTTAGCTAAAATATGATGAAGAATTATAAAATTCGGGCGCGGAAGCAAAAATTTATTTGATTTTTTACAAAAATAAAGTCAGATTTTACCTATTCTTGAAATGGATATTTTTGTTAAAACATTCATATTCATGCTTTAGAAGCTATAATATGGATGGTTCTAAGCATTGGACATGCAAATGTGACCAAAACGTGGTACCAATCAGATAATAAACATTCAATTTTCGGGTGTCATTTTAATGAATACGTTGTATATTGTAAGCTACATGGGCTGGATTCTAGAGTACCTACTACACATGAAATAGCAATTTTCTTGTTACATTGTTTTCTTTTAGCTAAAATATGATGACGAATCATAAAATTAGGCCGCGGAAGCAAATATTTATATGATTTTTTACAAAAATAAAATCAGATTTGACGTACGGGTGTGAATCATGGATATTTTCAAATAGAACGAAAAATAAAATACAGGCGATAGAGATAAAATATCTAAGAAGAGTTAAAGGAGTAACAATGATAGATAGAGTAAGGAATGAAGCCATCAGGGAAGAACTGCAATGCACACCAATACTGGATTTCATAGAAACAAGACAACTAGCCTGGTGGGGACACATGATACGAATGAACGAAAGTAGAACGGTACGCCAAGTGTGGATGACGAACGTTACACCGAAAAGGGGAAGGGAAAGACCAAAGGACACATGGGATAACGTAATAAAGAAGATACTAACGAAAAGAAACATCCCCATGCAAGAAGCAAGAAGAATCGCAAAGGACAAGAAACAATGGGCAAAATTATTGCACATGTGAATTACTGGACATTAATTATGTAAACTAAATTAAGATTAAGTGAAAATGTATACATCTTACACCTGAAGGTAGAAGGATGACTGACTATATATATATATATATATATATATATATATATATATATATATATATATATATAAATCAGATTTTACCTATTATTAATGAATACGTTGTATATTGTAAGCTACATGGGCTGGATTCTAAAATACCTATTTCTTTTAGCTAAAATATGATGAAATATTATAAAATTCGAGCGCGGAAACAGATTTCTATATGATTTTTTACAAAGATAAAGTCAGATTTTACCTATTCTTGATATGGATATTTTTGTTAAAACATTCATATTCATGCTTTAGGATCTATACTATGGATGCATGTGAACATTGGACATGCAAAAATGACAAAAACGTGGTATCAATCAGATAATAAACATTCTATTTTCAGGTGTCATTTCAATGAATACGTTGTATATTGTAAGTGCCTAAAATGTGGTACCAATCAGATAATAAACATTCAATTTTCGAGTGTCATTTTAATGAATACGTTGTATATTGTAAGCTAAATGGGCTGATTCTAGAATACCTACCACACTTGAAATAGCAATTTTCTTGTTGCAATGTTTTCTTTTAGCTAAAATATGATGAAAAATTATAAAATTCGCGCGAGGAAGCAAATATTTATATGATTTTTTACAAAAATAAAGTCAGATTTTACCTATTCTTGAAATGTATATTTTTGTTAAAACATTCATATTCATGCTTTAGGATCTATACTATGGATGGATTTAAGCATTGGACATGCAAAAGTGACCAAAACGTGGTTACCAATCAGATAATAAACATTCAATTTTCGAGTGCCATTTTAATGAATACGTTGTATATTGTAAGCTACATGGGCTGGACTCTAGAATACTTACCACACTTGAAATAGCAATTTTCTTGTTGCAATGTTTTCTTTTAGCTAAAATATAATGAAGAATTATAAAATTCGGGCGCGGAAGGAAATATTTATATGATTTTTTACAAAAATAAAGTCAGATTTTACCTATTTTTCATGAATACGTTGTGTATTGTAAGCTACATGGGCTGGCTTCTAGAATACCTACCACACTTGAAATAGCAATTTTATTGTTGCAATGTTTTCTTTTAGCTAAAATATGATGAAGAGTTATAAAATTCGGGCGCGGAAGCAAATATTTATATGATTGTTTACAAAAATTAAGTCATATTTACCTATTCTTGAAATAGATATTTTTGTTAAAACATTTATATTTATGATTTAGGATCTATACTATGGATGGTTTTAAGCATTGGACATGCAAAAGTGACCAAAACGTGGGTACCAATCAGATAATAAACATTCAATTTTCGAGTGTCATTTTAATGAATACGTTGTATATTTTAAGCAACATCGGCTGGATTCTAGAATACCTACCACCCTTGAAATAGCATTTTTCTTGTTGCAATGTTTTCTTTTAGCTAAAATATGATAAAGAATTATAAAATTCGACCGCAGAAGCAAATATTTATATGACTTTTTACAAATATATAATCAGATTTTACCTATTCTTGAAGAATAAGTTGTATATTGTATGCTACACGGGCTGGATTCTAGAATACGTACGCCACTTGAAATAGCAATTTTCTTGTTACAATGTTTTTTTTTAGCTAAAATGTGATAAAGAATTATAAAATTCGAGCGCAGAAGCAAATATTTATATAATTTTTTACAAAAATAAAGTTAGATTTTACCTATTCTTGAAATGGATATTTTTTGGTAAAACATTCATATTCATGCTTTAGGATTTATACTATGGATGGTTTTTTAAGCATTGGACATGCAAAAGTGACCAAAATGTGGTACCAATCAGATAATAAACAATCAATTTTCGGGTGCCATTTTAATGAATACGTTGTATATTGTAAGTTACCTGAGCTGGATTCGAAAACACCTACCACACTTGAAATAGCAATTTTCTTGTTGCAATGTTTTCTTTTAGCCAAAATATGAAAAAGAATTTTAAAATTCGGGGCGCGGAAGCACATATTTATATGATTTTTTTACAAAAATAAAGTCAGATTTTACCTATTCTTGAAATGTATATTTTTGTTAAAACATTCATATTCATGCTTTAGGATCTTTACTATGGATGGTTTTAAGCATTGGACATGCAAAAGTGACCAAAACGTGGTACTAATCAGATAATAAACATTCAATTTTCGGGGTGCCATATTAATGAATACGTTGTATATTGCAAGCTACCTGAGCTGGATTCGAGAATACCTACCACACTTGAAATAGCAATTTTCTTGTTGCAATGTTTTCTTTTAGCTAAAATATGATGTAAATTTATAAAATTCGGGCGCGGGAGCAAATATTTATATGATTTTTTACAAATATAAAGTTAGATTTTTCCTTTTCTTGATGAATACATTGTATATTGTAAGGTACATGGGCTGGATTCTAAAATACCTACCACACTTGAAATAGCAATTTTCTTGTTGCAATGTTTTCTTTTAGCTGAAATATGATGAAAAGTTATAAAATTCGGGCGCAAAAGCAAATATTTATATGATTTTTTACAAAAATTAAGTTAGATTTTACCTATTCTCAATAAATACGTTGCATATTGTAAGCTACATGGGCTGGATTCTAGAATACTTACCACATTTGAAATAGCAATTTTCTTGTTGCAATGTTTTCCTTTATCTAAAATATGATGAAGAGTTATAAAATTGGGCGCGGAAGCAAAAATTAATATGATTTTTTACAAAAATAAAGTCAGATTTTACCTATTCTTGATAAATACGTTGTAAATTGTAAGCTACTTGGGCTGGTTTCTAGAATACCTACCACACATGAAATAGCAATTTTTCTGTTGCATTGTTTTCTTTTAGCTAAAATATGATGAAGAATAATAAAATTTGGGCGCGAAAGCAAATATTTATATGATTTTTTACAAAAATAAAGTCAGATTTTACCTGTTCTTAAAATGGATATTTTTGTTAAAACATTCATATTCATGCTATGGGATCTATACTATAGATGGTTTTATGCATTGGACATGCAAAAGTGACCAAAACGTGGTACCAATTATATAATAAACATTTAATTTCCTGGTGTCATTTTAATGAAAACGTTGTATAATGTAAGCTACATGGTCTGGATTCTAGAATACATACCACACATAAAATAGCAATTTTCTTGTTGTAATGTTTTCTTTTAGCTAAAATATGACGAAAAATTATAATATTCGCGCGCGGAAGCAAATATTTATATGATTTTTAAAAAAAATTAAATCAGATTTTACCTACTCTTGAAATGGATATTTTTGTTAAAACATTCATATTCATGTTTTAGGATGTATACTATGGATAATTTTAGCATTGAACCTGCAAAAGTGACCAAAACGTGGTACCAATCAGATAATAACCATTCAATTTTTGGGCGTCATTTTAATGAATACGTTGTATATTGTAAGCTACAAGGGCTAGATTCTAGAATACCTTACACACTTGAAATAGCAATTTTCATGTTGCAATGTTTTCATTTAGCGAAAATATGATGAAGAATTATAAAATTCGGGCGCGGAATCAAATATTTATATGATTTTTTACAAAAATAAAGTCCGATTTTACCTATTCTTGAAATGTTTTTTTTTGTTAAAACATTCATATTTATGCTTTAGGATCTATACTGTGGATGGTTTTAAGCATTGAACATGCAAAAGTGACCAAAACGTGGCACCAATCAGTTAAAAAACATTCAATTTTCGAATGTCATTTTAATGAATATGTTGTATATTGTAAGCTACATGGGCTGAATTCTAGAATACTACCACACTTGAAATAGCAATTTACTTGTTTCAATGTTTTCTTTTAGCTAAAATATGATAAAGAATTATAAAATTTAGGCGCGGAAGCAAATATTTATGTGATTTTTTACAAAAATTAAGTCAGATTTTACCTACTCTTGAAATGGATATTTTTGTTAAAACATTCATATTCATGCTTTAGGACCTATACTATGGATAATTTTAGCATTGAACCTGCAAAAGTGACCAAAACGTGGTACCAATCAGATAATAACCATTCAATTTTTGGGCGTCATTGTAATGAATACGTTGTATATTGTAAGCTACAAGGGCTAGATTCTAGAATACCTTACACACTTGAAATAGCAATTTTCTTGTTGCAATGTTTTCATTTAGCGAAAATATAATTAAGAATTATAAAATTCGGGCGCGGAAGCAAATATTTATATGATTTTTTACAAAAATAAAGTCAGATTTTACATATTCTTGAAATGGTTTTTTTTGTTAAAACATTTATATTCATGCTTTAGGATCTATTCTATGGATGGTTTTAAGCATTGAACGTGCAAAAGTGACCAAAACATGGTACCAATCAGATAATAAACATTCAATTTTCGGGTGTCATTTTAATGAATACGTTGTATATTTTAAGCTACATGGGCTGAATTCTAGAATACCTACCATACTTGAAATAGCAATTCTCTTGTTGCAATGTTTTCTTTTAGCTAAAATATGACAAAAAATTATAAAATCCGGGCGCGGAAGAAAATATTTATATGATTTCTTACAAAAATAAAATCAGATTTTACCTACTCTTGAAATGGATATTTTTGTTAAAACATTCATATTCATGCTTTAGGATCTATACTATGGATAATTTTAGCATTGAACCTGCAAAAGTGACCAAAACGTGGTACCAATCAGATAATAAACATTAAATTTTTGGGTGTCATTTTAATGAATACGTTGTATATTGTAAGCTACAAGGGCTAGATTCTAGAATACCTTACACACTTGAAATAGCAATTTTTTTGTTGCAATGTTTTCATTTAGCGAATATATGATGAAGAATTATAAAATTCGGGCGCGGAAGCAAATATTTATATGATTTTTTACAAAAATAAAGTCAGATTTTACCTATTCTTGAAATGTTTTTTTTTGCTAAAACATTCATATTCATGCTTTAGGGTCAATACTGTGGATGGTTTTAAGCATTAGACATGCAAAAATGACCAAAACGTGGTACCAATCAGTTAAAAAACATTCAATTTTCGAATGTCATTTTAATGAATATGTTGTATATTGTAAGCTACATGGGCTGGATTCTAGAATACCTACCACACTTGAAATAGAAATTTTCTTGTTGCAATGTTTTCTTTTAGCTAAAAAATGATAAGGAATTATTAATTTCGGGCGCGGAAGCAAATATTTATATGAGTATTTACTAAAATAAAGTCAGATTTAATTTTTTTTTTGATGAATAAGTTGTATATTGTAAGCTACATGGGCTGGATTCTTGAATACCTACCACACTTGAAATAGCAATTTTCTTGTTGCTATGTTTTCTTTTAGCTAAAATATGATGAAAATTTATAAAATTCGGGCGCGGAAGCAAATATTTATATGATTTTTTACAAAAATATAGTTAGATTTTACTTATTCTTGAAATAGATATTTTTGTTAAAACATTCATATTCATGCTTTAAGATGTATACTATTGATGGTTTCAAGCAATGGACATGCAAAAGTGACCGAAATGTGGTACCAATCAGATAATAAACATTCAATTTCCGGGTGTCATTTTAAAGAATACGTTGTGTATTGTAAGCTACTTGGGCTGGATTTTAAAATACCTACCACGCTTAAAATAGCAATTTTCTTGTTGCAATGTTTTCTTTTAGCTAAAATATGGTAAAGAACTATAAAATTCGGGTGTGAAAGCAAATATTTATATGATTTTTTACAAAAATAAAGTCAGATTTTACCTATTCTTGATGAATACGTTGTATATTGTAAGCTACATGGGCTGGATTCTAAAATACCTACCACACTTGAAATAGCAATTTTCTTGTTGCAATGTTTTCTTTTAGCTAAAATATTATAAAGAATTATAAAATTCGGGCGCGGAAGCAAATATATATATATATATGATTTTTTACAAAAAAAAAGTCAGATTTTACCTATTTTTGAAATGGATATTTTTGTTAAAACATTCATATACATGCTTTAGGTTCTATACTATGGTTGGTTCTAAGCATTGGACATGCAAAAGTTACCAAAACGTGGTACAAATCAGATAACAAACATTCAATTTTCGGGTATCATTTTAATGAAAACTTTGTATATTGTATGCTACATGGGCTGGATTCTAGAATACCTACCACACTTAGAATAGCAATTATCTTGTTGCAATGTTTTCATTTAGCTACATTATGATAAAGAATTATTAAATTCGTTCGCGGAAGCAAATATTTATATGATTTTTTACAAAATAATGTCAGATTTTACCTATTCTTTATGAATACGTTGTATATTGTAAGCTACATGGGCTGGACTCTAGAATACCTACCTCACTTGAAATAGCAATGTTCTTGTTGCATGTTTAAATATGATAAAGAATTAAAAAAATTCGGGCGCGGAAGCAAATATTTATATGATTTTTTACAAAAATAATGTCAGATTTTACCTATTTTTGATGAATACGTTGTATATTGTAAGCTATATGGGCTGGATTCTAGAATACCTACCACACTTGAAATAGCAATTATCTTGTTGCAATGTTTTCTTTTAACTACATTATGATGAAGAATTATAAAATTCGTTCGCGGAAGCAAATATTTATATGATTTTTTACAAAAATATAGTCAGATTTTACCTATTTTTGAAATAGATATTTTTGTTAAAACATTCATATACATGCTTTAGGATCTATACTATGGTTGGTTCTAAGCATTGGAAATACAAAAATTACCAAAACGTGGGTACCAATCAGATAGCAAACATTCAATTTTCGGGTGTCATTTTAATGAATACTTTGTATATTGTATGCTACATAGGCTGGATTCTAAAATACCTACCATACTTGAAATAGCAATTATCTTGTTGCAATGTTTTCTTTTAACTACATTATGATGAAGAATTATAAAATTCGTTCGCGGAAGCAAATATTTATATGATTGTTTACAAAAATAAAGTCAGACTTTACCTAATCTTGATGAATACGTTGTAGATTGTAAATTACATGGGCTGGATTTAAGAATACCTTCCACACTTGAAATAGCAATTTTCTTGTTGCAATGTTTTCTTTTAGCTAAAATATGATAAAGATTTATAATATTCGGGCGCAAAAGCAAATATTTATATGATTTTTTACAAAAATTAAGTTAGATTTTACCTATTCTCAATAAATACGTTGCATATTGTAAGCTACATGGGCTGGATTATAGAATACTTACCACATTTGAAAAAGCAATTTTCTTGTTGCAATGTTTTCCTTTATCTAAAATATGATGAAGAGTTATAAAATTTGGGCGCAGAAGCAAATATTTATATAATTTTTTACAAATATAAAGTCAGATTTAATGTATTCTTAAAATGGATATTTTAGTTAAAACATTCATATTCATGCTTTAGGATCTATACTATGGATGGTTTTAAGCATTGGACATGCAAAAGTGACTAAAACGTTATACAAATCAGATAATAAACATTCTATATTTGAGTGTCATTTTAATGAATACGTTGTATATTTTAAGCTACATGGGCTGGATTCTTGAATACCAACCACACTTGAAATAGCAATTTTCTTGTTGCAATGTTATCTTTTAGCTAAAATATGATTAAGAATTATAAAATTTGGGCGCGGAAGCAAATATTTATATGATTTTTTACAAAAATAAAATCAGATTTTACCTATTCTTGAAGAATACGTTGTATATTGTAAACTACATAGGCTGGATTCTAGAATACCTTCCACACTTGAAATACAATTTTCTTGTTGCAATGTTTTCTTTTAGCTAAATTATGTTAAAGATTTTAAAAATTCGGGCGCGGAAGCAAATTTTTATATGATTTATTACAAATATAAAGTCAGATTTCATATATTCTTGAAATGGATATTTTAGATAAAACATTCATATTCATGCTTTAGGATCTATACTATGGATGGTTTTAAGCATTGGACATGCAAATGTGACCGAAACGTGGTACCAATTAGATAATAAACATTCAATTTTCGGGTGTCATTTTAATGAATACGTAGTATATTGTAAGAAATATGGGCTGGATTCTAGAATACCTACCACACTTGAAATAGCAATTTTCTTGTTGCAATGTTTTCTTTTAGCTAAAATCTGATGAAGAATTTTAAAATTCGGGAGCGGAAGCAAATATTTATATTATTTTTTACAAAAATAAAGTCAGATTTTACCTATTCTTTATAAATACGTTGTATATTGTAAGATACATGGGCTGGATTCTAAAATACCTACCACGCTTGAAATAGCAATTTTCTAGTTGCAATTTTTTCATTTGGCTAAAATATGATAAAGAATTATAAAATTTGGGCGCGGAAGCAAATATTTATATGATTTTTTACAAAAATAAAATCAGATTTTACCTATTCTTGAAATAGATATTTTTGTTAAAAAATTCATATTCATGCTTTAGGTCCTATACTATGGATAATTTTAGCATTAGACATGCAAAAGTGACCAAAACTTGGTACCAATCAGATAATAAACATTAAATTTTCGAGTGCCACTTTATTGAAAACGTTGTATATAGTAAGCTATATGGGCTGGATTCTAGAATACCCACCACACTTGAAATAGCAATTTTCTTGTTGCAATGCTTTCTTTTAACTAAAATATGATGAAGAATTATAAAATTCGGCCGCGGAAGCAAATATTTATATGATTGTTTACTAAAATAAAGTCAGATTTTACCTATTCTTGATAAATACTTTGTATTTTGTAAGCTACATGGGCTGGATTCTAAAATACCTACCACACTTATAATAGCAATTTTCTTGTTGCAATGTTTTCTTTTAGCTAAAATATAATGAAGAATTATAAAATTTGGGCGCGGAAGCAAATATTTATATGATTTTTTAGAAAAATAATGTTAGATTTTACCTATTCTTGATGAAGACGTTGTATATTGTAAGCTACATGGGCTGGATTCTAGAATACCTACCACACTTCAAAATAGCAATTTTCTTGTTGCAATGTTTTCTTTTAGCTAAAATATGATGAAGAATTATAATATTCGGGCGCGGAAGCAAATATTTATATGATTGTTTACAAAAATAAAGTCAGATTTTACCTATTCTTGATAAATACTTTGTATTTTGTAAGCTACATGGGCTGGATTCTAAAATACCTACCACACTTGAAATAGTAATTTTCTTGTTGCAATGTTTTTTTTTAGCTAAAATATGATAAAGAATTATAAAATTTGGGCGCGGAAGCAAATATTTATATGATTTTTTACAAAAATAAAGTCAGATTTTACCTATTCTTGAAATGGATATTTTTGTTAAGACATTCATATTCATGCTTTACGATCTATACTATGGACAATTTTAGCATTAGACATGCAAAAGTGACCAAAACGTGGTACCAATCAGATAATAAACATTTAATTTTCGGGTGTCATTTTAATAAATACGATGTATATTGTAAGCTACATGGGCTGGATTCTAGAATACCTACCACACTTGAAATAGCAATTTTCTTGTTGTAATGTTTTCTTTTAGCTAAAATATGATGAAGAATTATAAAATTCGGGCGTGGAAGCAAATATTTATATGATTTTTTACAAAAATAAAGTCAGATTTTACCTATTCTTGATGAATACGATTTAATTGTAAGCTACAGTGGCTGGATTCTAGAATGCCTACCAAACTTGAAATAGCAATTTTCTTATTGCAATGTTTTCTTTTAGCTAAAATATGATGAAGAATTATAAAATTCGTGCGCGGAAGCAAATATTTATATGATTTTTACAAAAATAAAATCAGATTTTACCTATTCTTGAAATGGATATTTTTGTTAAAACATTCATATTCAAGCTTTAGAATCTATTCTATGGATGGTTTTAAGCATTGAACATGCAAAAGTGACCAAAACGTTGTACCAATAAGATAAACATTTAATTTTCGGGTGTCATTTTAATGAATACGTTGTATATTGTAAGCTACATGGGCTGGATTCTAGATTACCTACCACACTTGAAATAGCAATTTTCTTATTGCAATTTTTTATTTTAGCTAAAATGTGATGAAGAATTATAAAATTCGAGCGCGGAAGCAAATATACATATATGATTTTTTCACCAAAAAATAGTCAGATTTTACCGTTTCTTGACGAATACATTGTATATTGTAAGCTACATGGGTTGGATTCTAGAATACCTATCACACTTGAAATAGCAATTTTCTTGTTGCAATGTTTTAATATGATGAAGAAGTATAAAATTCGGGCGAGGAAGCAAATATTTATATAATTTTTTTCAGAAATAAAGTCAAATTTTATCTTTTCTTGATGAATACGTTGTATATTGTAAGCTACATGGGCTGGATTCTAGAATACCTACTTTACTTGAAATAGCAATTTTCTTGTTGCAATGTTTTCTTTTAGCTAAAATATGATGAAGAATTATAAAATTCGGGCGCGGCAGCAAATATTTATATGATTTTTTACAAAAATAAAGTCCGTTTTTACCTATTCTTGAAATGGATATTTTTGAGTACGTTGTATATTGTAAGCTACATGGAATGGATTCTAGAATACCTACCACACTTGAAATAGCAATTTTCTTGTTGCAATATTTTCTTTTAACTAAAATAAGATAAAGAATGATAAAATTCGGGCGCGGAAGAAAATATTTATATGATTTTTTAAAAAATAATGTCAGATTTTACCTATTCTTGGAATGGATATTTTTGTTAAAACATTCATATTCATGCTTTAGGATCTATACTATGAATGGTTTTCAGCATTGGACATGCAAAAGTGACCAAAACGTGGTACCAATCAAATAATAATTATTCAATTTTCGGGTGTCATTTTATTGAATACGTTGTATATTGTAAGCTACATGTGCTGGATTCTAGAATACCAACCACACATGAAATAGCAATTTTGTTGTTACAATGTTTTCATTTAGCTAAAATATAATAAGGAATTATAAAATTCGGGCGCGGAAGCAAATATTTATATGATTTTTTACAAAAATTAAGTCAGATTTTACCGTTTCTTGATGAATACGTTTTATATTGTAAGCTATATAGGCTGGAATACCTACCACACATAAAAAAGCAATTTTCTTGTTGCAATGTTTACTTTTAGCTAAAATATGATGAAGAATTATAAAATTCGTGCGCGGAAGCAAATATTTATATGATTTTTACAAAAATAAAATCAGATTTTACCTATTCTTGAAATGGATATTTTTGTTAAAACATTCATATTCAAGCTTCAGAATCTATTCTATGGATGGTTTTAAGCATTGAACATGCAAAAGTGACCAAAACGTGGTACCAATAAGATAAACATTTAATTTTCGGGTGTCATTTTAATGAATACGTTGTATATTGTAAGCTACATGGGCTGGATTCTAGATTACCTACCACACTTGAAATAGCAAGTTTCTTATTGCAATTTTTTATTTTAGCTAAAATGTGATGAAGAATTATAAAATTCGAGCGCGGAAGCAAATATACATATATGATTTTTTCACCAAAAAATAGTCAGATTTTACCGTTTCTTCACGAATACATTGTATATTGTAAGCTACATGGGTTGGATTCTAGAATGCCTATCACACTTGAAATAGCAATTTTCTTGTTGCAATGTTTTAATATGATGAAGAAGTATAAAATTCGGGCGCGGAAGCAAATATTTATATAATTTTTTTCAGAAATAAAGTCAAATTTTATCTTTTCTTGATGAATACGTTGTATATTGTAAGCTACATGGGCTGGATTCTAGAATACCTACTTTACTTGAAATAGCAATTTTCTTGTTGCAATGTTTTCTTTTAGCTAAAATATGATGAAGAATTATAAAATTCGGGCGCGGCAGCAAATATTTATATGATTTTTTACAAAAATAAAGTCCGTTTTTACCTATTCTTGAAAAGGATATTTTTGAGTACGTTGTATATTGTAAGCTACATGGGATGGATTCTAGAATACCTACCACACTTGAAATAGCAATTTTCTTGTTGCAATATTTTCTTTTAACTAAAATAAGATGAAGAATGATAAAATTCGGGCGCGGAAGAAAATATTTATATGATTTTTTAAAAAATAATGTCAGATTTTACCTATTCTTGGAATGGATATTTTTGTTAAAACATTCATATTCATGCTTTAGGATCTATACTATGAATGGTTTTCAGCATTGGACATGCAAAAGTGACCAAAACGTGGTACCAATCAAATAATAATTATTCAATTTTCGGGTGTCATTTTATTGAATACGTTGTATATTGTAAGCTACATGTGCTGGATTCTAGAATACCAACCACACATGAAATAGCAATTTTGTTGTTACAATGTTTTCATTTAGCTAAAATATAATAAGGAATTATAAAATTCGGGCGCGGAAGCAAATATTTATATGATTTTTTACAAAAATTAAGTCAGATTTTACCGTTTCTTGATGAATACGTTTTATATTGTAAGCTATATAGGCTGGAATACCTACCACACATAAAAAAGCAATTTTCTTGTTGCAATGTTTACTTTTAGCTAAAATATGATGAAGAATTATAAAATTCAAGCGCAATAGCATATATTTATATGGTTTTTTAAAAAATAAAGTCAGATTTTACCTATTCTTGATGAATACGTTGTTACGGTTCCTTTTGGTACATTACCTCTTTCCTTATTTTCTTATCATCTTTGGTTCTAGTGTGTGAGATTTCCTGTTTCGAGAGCCAGACTCTTTTATTCAAACAGTTCATAACGTTCCTTTTTGTATTAGTATTTAGCTGCAGTAGACATTTCCATTTAGCGCATCGTTGTTAACTATGTATAAACTTACTTGTTCCTTCTTAATTTTTGCCTTTGATTTAAATATTGTTCCACATTTTAAATTTCATTCCACATAGGTTAAGTTACCTTGTGTTTGTTGTTTATAATATTTGACAAGCTGCGGAGAGTTGGCACCTGTCCGTAGTTTAAAGGTGCGTCCGCACTAGCTTCGTGTAATAAAAAGTTTAAATAAATAAAATCACATCTTATTACAATGTCTTCTTTTGTTAACAATAATATTAGAGCTGTATGGGCTCTTCATATGATATTTGAAATATAATTAAACTCCTATTCGAATTATTAACCGTGTAGAATTTAATTCTTGTTGTCTGTAGCTCACAAATTTCTTCTTTTCTTTAAAAATACGTATGGTTGGTTGTCTCTTTCTTCTTCCGCTGTGAGATTGGTTTTTGTTTGAGAAACGTGAGGTATTTCCGGGAATAGCGGGGATTCTTCTTCGAACGGTCTGAGAGGGAAGTTGTTTGCGAGCGGGGATTAATATTTTCTTTTCTTCCAACGTGGAAATAATTGATATTCCGAGTGCTTTTATTTAAACCTGAGAGGTAACGCGCTGTTCGGATTTTAGCATCGGAATTTGTGTGATTCGCTCTGGTGTTGTGTGGTGTCCCGCGAATACCATGTGCTTCGTGTGAGGATGACCGATTGAGATGCGAATCTAACTCTTCGGAGGATCAACGTATTTATGCCCCCACGTCTACGTTTTGGACTTTTCCACCTGGTGTGTGCCGTCGCCGCCTACCATCGTCCGCACCCCCAACTGCCGCCGCCAACTCCCACCAAACCTGTGACCAGCCGCCACCGGAACTGGATAAGTTTTTATAGACATTTTTTTTTATAACTTTCATTGTTGTCCCCTGAAAACAACCATCTATTCTGTTGTGTTTATGCTACGTTTTCTTTTCCTTTTTTTGAGAATATTATTATTAGTTTATTTATTTCGAAAATGTTAAATGGTCGTCATTGTTGGATGACAACCAAGAGTTATTGTTGATATTAATTGTTGTGCCTAGTACAAAGAGATTAGAAACCTTTATTTACTTGTAAGTGTATTTTTGCCGTTCGTAAATTGTTCGTCACCCGGTCTCAACTGGCTGTGTATTTTATTGCCTGCGTCGTATGGTTGGCCAACAATAGGCGTATAGATGTCCATCGGGTTACGGGCTTTTTCGCGCCGACAAACTAAACATTATTAAACGTATATTCTACAATTAATTCTTGGCAGCTTTTGAGTTTTATTTTAGAGATAAAACCCTTATTTTACACGTTTTCAGGAAACAATAATATTTACGGTAGGTACTGTGACATCTAATTCGATTTTGTTCTTTTTCGTGATTTTTAAGTTAAAAATTACGTGGCGTCCTGTATTCCTTTTTTTTCTCTAACTTTTATTTCCGAACCACCCCTTCTCCACTGTTTAAAAGCAAGCGGCCGCATCTCAAACCAGCTAGAGTGCGTAAGTGACTCCTGCGCTTCATCGCGCGAATTTCACGTCACAACGTTGTGTATTGTAAGCTACATGGACTGGATTCTAGAATAACTACCACATTTGAAATAGCAATTATCTTATTGCAATGTTTTCTTTTAGCTAAAATATGATGAAAAATTATAAAATTCGGGCGCTTAAGCAAATATTAATATGATTTTTTACAAAAATATAGTCAGATTTTACCTATTCCTGAAATAGATATTGTTGTTAAAACATTCATATTTAAGTTTTAGGCTCTATACAATGGATGGTTTTAAGCATTGGACATGAAAAGTGACCAAAACGTGGTACCAATCAGATAATAAACATTCAATTTTCGGGTGTCATTTTAATGTATACGTTGTATATTGTAAGCCACATGGGCAGGATTCTAGAATACCTACAACACTTAAAATAGCAATTTTCTTGTTGCAATGTTTTTTTTAGATAAAATATGATGAAAAATTATAAAATTCGGGCGCGGAAGCATATATTTATATGATTTTTTACAAAAATAAAGTCAGATTTTACCTATTCTTGATGAATACGTTGTATATTGTAAGTTACATGGGCTGGATTCTAGAATACCTACCACACTTGAAATAGCAATTTTCTTGTTGCAATGTTTTCTTTTAGCTAAAATATGATAAAGAATTATAAAATTCGGGCGCGGAAGAAAATATTTATATGATTTTTTTAAAAATAATGTCAGATTTTACCTATTCTTGGAACGGATATTTTTGTTAAAACATTCATATTCATGCTTTAGGATCTATACTATGGATGGTTTTCAGCATTAGACATGCAAAAGTGACCAAAACGTGGTACCAATCAAATAATAATTATTCAATTTTCGGGTGTCATTTTAATGAATACGTTGTATATTGTAAGCTACATGTGCTGGATTCTAGAATACCTACCACACATGAAATAGCAATTTTGTTGTTACAATGTTTTCTTTTAGCTAAAATATGATAAGGAATTATAAAATTCGGGCGCGGAAGCAAATATTTATATGATTTTTTACAAAAATTAAGTCAGATTTTACCGTTTCTTGATGAATACGTTTTATATTGTAAGCTATATAGGCTGGAATACCTACCACACATAAAAAAGCAATTTTCTTGTTGCAATGTTTACTTTTAGCTAAAATATGATGAAGAATTATAAAAATTCGGGCGCAGTAGCATATATTTATAAGGTTTTTTTAAAAATAAAGTCAGATTTTACCTACTCTTGATGAATACGTTGTTACGGTTCCTTTTGGTACATTACCTCTTTCCTTATTTTCTTATCATCTTTGGTTCTAGTGTGTGAGATTTCCTGTTTCGAGAGCCAGACTCTTTTATTCAAACAGTTCATAACGTTCCTTTTTGTATTAGTATTTAGCTGCAGTAGACATTTCCATTTAGCGCATTGTTGTTAACTATGTATAAACTTACTTGTTCCTTCTTAATTTTTGCCTTTGATTTAAATATTGTTCCACATTTTAAATTTCATTCCACATAGGTTAAGTTACCTTGTGTTTGTTGTTTATAATATTTGACAAGCTGCGGAGAGTTGGCACCTGTCCGTAGTTTAAAGGTGCGTCCGCACTAGCTTCGTGTAATAAAAAGTTTAAATAAATAAAATCACATCTTATTACAATGTCTTCTTTTGTTAACGATAATATTAGAGCAGTATGGGCTCTTCATATGATATTTGAAATATAATTAAACTCTTATTCGAATTACTAACCGTGTAGAATTTAATTCTTGCTGTTGTGGATGGGTCTTTAGCTCACAAATTTCTTCTTTTCTTTAAAAATACGTATGGTTGGTTGTCTCTTTCTTCTTCCGGCGCGGAAGCCAATATTTATATGATTTTTTACAAAAATAAAGTCAGATTTTACCTATTCTTGATGAATACGTTGTATTTTGTAAGCTACATATGCTGGATTCTAGAATACCTACCACACTTGAAATAGCAATTTTCTTGTTGCAGTGTTTTCTTTTAGCTAAAATATGATAAAGAATTATAAAATTCGGGCGCGGAATCAAACATTTATATGATTTTTTACAAAAATAAAGTCAGATTTTACCTATTCTTGATGAAGACGTTGTATATTGTAAGCTACATGTTCTGAATTCTAGAAAACCTTCCACACTTGAAATAGAAATTTTCTTGTTGCAATGATTTCTTTCAGCTAAAATATGATGAAGAATTAAAAAATTCGGGCGCGGAAGCCAATAATTATATGATTTTTTACAAAAATAAAGTCAGATTTTACCTACTCTTGATGAATATGTTGTATATTGTAAGCTACATGGGCTGGATTCTAGAATACCTACCATACTTGAAATAGCAATTTTCTTGTTGCAATGTTTTCTTTTAGCTAAAATATGATAAAGAATTATAAAATTCGGGCGCGGAAGCAAAATTTATATGATTTTTTACAAAAATAATGTCAGATTTTATCTATTCTTGAGGAATATTTTGTATATTGTAAGCTACATAGGCTGGATTCTAGAATACCTACCACACTTAAATTATCAATTTTCTTGTTGTTAAGTTTTCTTTTACCTAAAATATGATGAAGAATTATAAAAGTCGGGCGCAGAAGCAAATATTAATATGATTTTATACAAAAATTAAGTCAGATTTTACCTATTCTTGAAATGGATTTTTTTGTTAAAACATTCAAAATCATGCTTTAGGATCTATACTATAGATGGTTTTAATCATTGGACATGCAAAAGTGACAAAAACGTGGTACCAATCAGATAATAAACATTCAATTTTCGGGTGTCATTTTAATGAATACATTGTATATTGTAAGCTACATGGGCTTGATTCTAGAATACTTACCACACTTGAACTAGCAATTTTTTTGTTGCAATGTTTTCTTTTAGCAAAAATATGATGAAGAATTATAAAAATCGGACGTGGAAGCAAAAATTTATATGATTTTTTACAAAAATAAAGTCAGATTTTACCTATTCTTGATGAATACGTTGTATATTGTAAGTTACATGGGCTGGATTCTAGAATACCTACCACACTTAAAATAGCAATTTTCTTGTTGCAATGTTTTCTTTTAGCTAAAATATGATGAAGAATTATAAAATACGGGAGCGGAAGCAAATATTTATATGATTTTTTACAAAAATAATGTCAGATTTTTCCTATTCTTGATAAATTCGTTGTATAATGTGAGCTACATTGGCTGGATTCTAGAATACCTACCACACTTGAAACAGCAAATATCTTGTTGCAATGTGTTCTTTTAGCTAAAATATGATAAAAAATTATCAAATTCGGGCGCGGAAGCAAATATTTATATGATTATTTACAAAAATAAAGTCAGATTTTATCTATTCTTGATGAATACGTTGTATATTGTAAGCTACATGGGCTGGATTCTAGAATACCTATCACTCTTGAAATAGCAATTTTCTTGTTGCAATATTTTCTTTTAGCTAAAATATGATGAACAATTATAAAATTCGAGCGCAGAAGCTAATATTTATATGATTTTTTACGAAAATAATATGATTTTTTTACAAAAATAAAATCAGATTTACCTATTCTTAAAATGGAAATTTTTATTAAAACATTCATATTCATGTTTTTTAATCTATACTATAGATAATTTTAGTATTGGACATGCAAAAGTGACCAAAACGTGTTACAAATCATATAATAAACATTCAATTTTCGGGTGTCATCTTAATTAATACGTTGTATATTGTGAGCTATATGGGCTGGATTCTAGAATACCTACTACACTTGAAATAGCAAATTTTCTTGTTGCAATATTTTCTTTTACCTAAAATATGATAAAGAATTTTAAAATTCGGGCGCGAAAGCCAATATTTTTATGATTTTTTACAAAAATAAAGTCAGATTATACCTATTCTTGATGAATACGTTGTATATTGTAAGCTACATGGGATGGATTCTAGAATACCTACCACACTTGAAATAGCAATTTTCTTGTTGCAATATTTTCTTTTAGCTAAAATATGGTGAAAAATTATAAAATTCGGACGCGAAAGCAAATATTTATATGATTTTTGACAAAAATAAAGTCAGATTTTACCTATACTTGAAATGGATATTTTTGTTAAAACATTCATATTCATGCTTTAGGATCAATACTATGGATGCTTTCAAGCATTGGACATGCAAAAGTGACCTAAACGTGGTACCAATCAGTCAATAAACATTTAATATTTGGGTGTCATTTTAATGAATACGTTGTATATTGTAAGCTACATGGGCTGGAATCTAGAATACCTACCACACTTGAAATAGCAATTTTCTTGTTGCAATATTTTCTTTTAGCTAAAACAAGATGAAGAATTATAAAATTCGGACGCGAAAGCAATTATTTGTAAGATTTTTTACAAAAATAAAGTCAGGTTTTACTTATTCTTGAAATGGATATTTTTGTTTAAACATTTATATTCAAGCTTTAGGATCTATACTATGGATGGTTTTAAGCATTGGACATGCAAAAGTGTCCAAAACGTGCTACCAATCAGATAATAAACATTCAATTATCGGGTGTCATTTTAATGAATACGTTGTAAATTGTAAGCTACATGGGCTGGATTCTAGAAGACCTACCACACTTGAAATAGCAATTTTCTTGTTGCAATGTTTCCTTTTAGCTAAAATATGATAAAAAAATTATAAAATTCGGACGCCAAAGCAAATATTTATATAATTTTTTACAAAAATATATTTAGATTTTACCTTTTCTTGATAAATTACGTTGTATATTGTAAGCTACATGCGCTGGATTGTAAAATACCTACCACACTTGAAAAAGCAATTTTTTTGATGAAATGTTTTCTTTTAGGTAAAATATGATAAAGAATTTTAAAATTCGGGCGCGGGAGCAAATACTTATATGATTTTTTACAATAATAAAGTCAGATTTTACCTATTCTTATTGAATACGTTGTATATTGTAAGCTAAATGGGCTGGATTTTAGAATTCCTACCACACTTGACATAGCAAATTTTCTTGTTGCAATGTTTTTTTTAGCTAAAATATGATACAGAATTATAAAATATAGGCGCGAAAGCAAATATTTATATGATTTTTTACAAAAATAAAGTCAGATTTTACTTATTCTTGAAATGGATATTTTTGTTAAAACGTTCATATTCATGCTTTAGGATCTATACTACGAATAATTGTAAGCATTGGACATGCAAAAGTGACCAAGACGTGGTACCAATCAGATAATAAACATTCAATTTTCTTGTTGCAATGTTTTCTTTTACCTAAATTATGTTAAAAAATCATAAAATTCGGGCGCGGAAGCAAATATTTATATGATTTTTTACAAAAATAAAGTCAGTAAGGTACATGGGCTGGATTCTAGAATACCTAACACACTAGAAATAGCAATTTTCTTGTTGCAATGTTTTCTTTTACCTAAATTATGATGAAAAATCATAAAATTCGGGCGCGGAAGCAAATATTTATATGATTTTTTACAAAAATAAAGTCAGATTTTACATATTTTTGAAATGGATATTTTTGTTACAACGTTCATAAACATGCTTTTTAGACCTAAACTATGGATAAAATATGATGAAAAATTATAAAATTCGAGCGCGGAAGCAAATATTTATATAATTTTTTACAAAAATTACGTCAGATTTTACCTATTTTTGATGAATACGTTGTATATTGTAAGCTTCATTGGCTGGATTCTAGAATACCTACCACACTTGAAATAGCAATTTTCTTGTTGCAATGTTTTCTTTTACCTAATTTATGATGAAAAATCATAAAATTCGGTCGCAAAAGCAAATATTTATATGATTTTTTTTATAAAAATAAAGTCAGATTTTACCTATTCTTGATAAATACGTTGTATATTTTAAGCTACATGGGCTGTATTCTAGAATAACTACCACACTTGAAATAGCAATTTTCTTGTTGCAATATTTTCTTTTAGCTAAAATATGGTGAAAAAATTATAAAATTCGGACGCGAAAGCAAATATTTATATGATTATTTACAAAAATATAGTCAGATTTTACTTATTCTTGAAATGGATATTTTTGTTAAAACATTCATATTCATGCTTTAGGATCAATACTATGGATGGTTTCAAGCATTGGACATGCAAAAGTGACCTAAACGTGGTACCAATCAGTCAATAAACATTTAATATTTGGGTGTCATTTTAATGAATACGTTGTATATTGTAAGCTACATGGGCTGGAATCTAGAATACCTACCACACTTGAAATAGCAATTTTCTTGTTGCAATATTTTCTTTTAGCTAAAACAAGATGAAGAATTATAAAATTCGGACTAGGAAGCAAATATTTGTAAGATTTTTTACAAAAATAAAGTCAGGTTTTACTTATTCTTGAAATGGATATTATTGTTTAAACATTTATATTCAAGCTTTAGGATCTATACTATGGATGGTTTTAAGCATTGGACATGCAAAAGTGTCCAAAACGTGCTACCAATCAGATAATAAACATTCAATTATCGGGCGTCATTTTAGTGAATACGTTGTAAATTGTAAGCTACATGGGCTGGATTCTAGAAGACCTACCACAATTGAAATAGCAATTTTCTTGTTGCAATGTTTCCTTTTAGCTAAAATATGATGAAAAATTATAAAATTCGGACGCCAAAGCAAATATTTATATGATTTTTTACAAAAATAAATTTAGATTTTACCTTTTCTTGATAAATACGTTGTATATTGTAAGCTACATGCGCTGGATTGTAAAATACCTACCACACTTGAAAAAAGCAATTTTTTTGATGAAATGTTTCTTTTAGGTAAAATATGATAAAGAATTATAAAATTCGGGCGCGGGAGCAAATACTTATATGATTTTTTACAATAATAAAGTCAGATTTTACCTATTCTTGATGAATACGTTGTATATTGTAAGCTAAATGGGCTGGATTTTAGAATTCCTACCACACTTGACATAGCAATTTGCTTGTTGCAATGTTTTTTTTAGCTAAATTATGATACAGAATTATAAAATATAGGCGCGGAAGCAAATATTTATATGATTTTTTACAAAAAAAAAGTCAGATTTTACCTATTTTTGATGAATACGTTGTATATTGTAAGCTACATGGGCTGGATTCAAGAATACCTAACACACTTGAAATAGCACAATTTTCTTGTTGCAATGTTTTCTTTTAGCTAAAATATGATGAAAAATCATAAAATTCGGGCGCGGAAGCAAATATTTATATGATTTTTTACAAAAATAAAGTCAGATTTTACATATTCTTGAAATGGATATTTTTGTTAATACATTCATAAACATGCTTTCAGACCTATACTGTGGATAAAATATGATGAAAAATTATAAAATTCGGGCGCGGAAGCAAATATTTATATGAGTTTTTACAAAAAAAAAGTCAGATTTTTCCTATTCTTGAAATGGATATTTTTGTTAAAACATTCATAAACAAGCTTTTGGACGTATACTGCGGATAAAATATGATGAAAAATTATAAAATTCGGGCGCGCAAACAAATATTTATATGATTTTTTACAAAAAATAGTCAGATTTTACCTATTTTTGATGAATACGTTGTATATTGTAAGCTTCATTGGCTGAATTCTAGAATACCTATCACACTTGAAATAGCAATTTTCTTGTTGCAATGTTTTCTTTTAGCTAAAATATGATGAAAAATCATAAAATTCGGGCGCGGAAGCAAATATTTATATGATTTGTTACAAAAATTAAGTCAGATTTTACATATTTTTAATGAATACGTTGTATATTGTAAGCTTCATTGGCTGGATTCTAGAATACCTACCACACTTTAAATAGCAATTTTCTTGTTGCAATGTTTTCTTTTACCTAAATTATGATGAAAAATCATAAAATTCGGGCGCTGAAGCAAATATTTATATGATTTGTTACAAAAATAAAGTCAGATTTTACATATTTTTGAAATGGAAATTTTTGTTTAAAATGTTCATAAACATGTTTTTGGACCTATACTATGGATAAAATTACGATGAAACATTATAAAATTCGAGCGCGGAAGCAAATATTTATATAATTTTTTACAAAAAAAAGTCAGATTTTACCTATTTTTGATGAATACGTTGTATATTGTAAGCTACATGGGCTGGATTCTAGAATACCTAACACACTTGAAATAGCAATTTTCTTGTTGCAATGTTTTCATTTAGCTAAAATATGATGAAAAATCATAAAATTCGGGGCCCGGAAGTAAATATTTATATGATTTTTTACAAAAATAAGTCAGATTTTACATATTCTTGAAATGGATATTTTTGTTAATACATTCATAAACATGCTTTTGGATCTTTACTGTGGATAAAATATGATGAAAAATTATAAAATTCGGGCGCGGAAGCAAATATTTATATGATTTTTTACAAAAAAAAAGTCAGATTTTACCTATTTTTGATGAATACGTTGTATATTGTAAGCTGCATGGGCTGGATTCTAGAAAACCTAACACACTTGAAATAGCAATTTACTTGTTGCACTGTTTTCTTTAGCTAAAATATGATGAAAAATCATAAAATTCGGGTGCGGAAGCAAATATTTATATGATTTTTTACAAAAAAAAGTCAGATTTTTCCTATTCTTGTAATGGATATTTTTGTTAAAACATTTATAAACATGCTTTTGGACCTATACTGCGGATAAAATATGATGAAAAATTATAAAATTCGGGCGCGCAAACAAATATTTATATGATTTTTTTACAAAAAAAAAGTCAGATTTTACCTATTTTTGATGAATACGTTATATATTGTAAGCTACATGGGCTGGATTCTAGAATACCTAACACACTTGAAATAGCAATTTTCTTGTTGCAATGTTTTCTTTTAGCTAAAATATGATGAAAAATCATAAAATTCGGGAGCGGAAGCAAATATTTATATAATTTTTTACAAAAATTAAATCAGATTTTACCCTATTTTTAATTAATACGTTGTATATTGTAAGCTTCATTGGCTGGATTCTAGAATACCTACCACACTTTAAATAGCAATTTTCTTGTTGCAAAGTTTTCTTATACCTAAATTATGATGAAAAAATCATAAAATTCGGGCGCTGAAGCAAATATTTATATGATTTTTTACAAAAATAAAGTCAGATTTTACATATTTTTGAAACGGAAATTTTTGTTAAAACGTTCATAAACATGCTTTTGGACCTATACAATGGATAAAATATGATGAAAAATTATAAAATTCGAGCGCGGAAGCAAATATTTATATAATTTTTTACAAAAAAAAGTCAGATTTTACCTATTTTGATGAATACGTTGTATATTGTAAGCTGCATGGGCTGGATTCTAGAATACATAACACACTTGAAATAGCAATTTACTTGTTGCACTGTTTTCTTTTAGCTAAAATATGATGAAAAATAATAAAATTCGGGTGCGGAAGCAAATATTTATATGATTTTTTACAAAAAAAAGTCAGATTTTTCCTATTCTTGAAATGGATATTTTTGTTAAAACATTTATAAACATGCTTTTGGACCTATACTGCGGATAAAATATGATGAAAAATTATAAAATTCGGGCGCGCAAACAAATAATTATATGATTTTTTACAAAAAAAAAGTCAGATTTTACTTATTTTTGATGAATACGTTGTATATTGTAAGCTACATGGGCTGGATTCTAGAATACCTAACACACTTGAAATAGCAATTTTCTTGTGGCAATGTTTTCTTTTAGCTAAAATATGATGAAAAATCATAAAATTCGGGCGCGGAAACAAATATTTATATGATTTTTTACAAAAATAAAGTCAGATTTTACATATTTTTGAAATGGATATGTTTGTTTAAAACGTTCATAAACATGCTTTTGGACCTATACTATGGATAAAATATGATGAAAAATTATAAAATTCGCCGCGCAAACAAATATTTATATAATTTTTTTACAAAAAAAAAGTCAGATTTTACCTATTTTTGATGAATACGTTGTACGTTGTAAGCTACATGGGCTGGATTCTAGAAAACCTAACACACTTGAAATAGCAATTTTCTTGTTGCAATGTTTTCTTTTACCTAAAACATGATGGAAAATCTTAAAATTCGGGCGCGGAAGCAAATATTTATATGATTTTTTTGCAAAAATTAAGTCAGATTTTACATATTTTTGAAATGGATATTTTTGTTAAAACGTTCATAAACATGCTTTTGGACCTATACTATGGATAAAATATGATAAAAAATTATAAAATTCGAACGCGGAAGCAAATATTTATTTAATTTTTTACAAAAATAAAGTCAGATTTTAAATATTTTTGATGAATACGTTGTATATTGTAAGCTCATTGGCTGGATTCTAGAATACCTATCACACTTGAAATAGCAATTTTCTTGTTGCAATGTTTTCTTTTAGCTAAAATATGATGAAAAAATCATAAAATTCGGGCGCGGAAGCAAATATTTATATAATTTTTTACAAAAATTAAATCAGATTTTACCTATTTTTAATGAATACGTTGTATATTGTAAGCTTCATTGGCTGGATTCTAGAATACCTACCACACTTTAAATAGCAATTTTCTTGTTGCAATGTTTTCTTTTACCTAAATTATGATGAAAAATCATAAAATTCGGGCGCTGAAGCAAATATTTATATGATTTTTTACAAAAATAAAGTCAGATTTTACATATTTTTGAAACGGAAATTTTTGTTAAAACGTTCATAAACATGCTTTTGGACCTATACTATGGATAAAATACGATGAAACATTATAAAATTCGAGCGCGGAAGCAAATATTTATATAATTTTTTACAAAAAAAAGTCAGATTTTACCTATTTTTGATGAATACGTTGTAAATTGTAAGCTACATGGGCTGGATTCTAGAATACCTAACACACTTGAAATAGCAATTTTCTTGTTGCAATGTTTTCTTTTAGCTAAAATATGATGAAAAATCATAAAATTCGGGCGCGGAAGCAAATATTTATATGATTTTTTACAAAAATAAAGTCAGATTTTACATATTTTTGAAACGGAAATTTTTGTTAAAACGTTCATAAACATGCTTTTGGACCTATACTATGGATAAAATATGATGAAAAATTATAAAATTCGAGCGCGGAAGCAAATATTTATATAATTTTTTACAAAAAAAAGTCAGATTTTACCTATTTTTGATGAATACGTTGTATATTGTAAGCTGCATGGGCTGGATTCTAGAATACCTAACACACTTGAAATAGCAATTTACTTGTTGCACTGTTTTCTTTTAGGTAAAATATGATGAAAAAATAATAAAATTCGGGTGCGGAAGCAAATATTTATATGATTTTTTACAAAAAAAAGTCAGATTTTTCCTATTCTTGAAATGGATATTTTTGTTAAAACATTTATAAACATGCTTTTGGACCTATACTGCGGATAAAATATGATGAAAAATTATAAAATTCGGGCGCGCAAACAAATATTTATATGATTTTTTACAAAAAAAAAGTCAGATTTTACCTATTTTTGATGAATACGTTGTATATTGTAAGCTACATGGGCTGGATTCTAGAATACCTAACACACTTGAAATAGCAATTTTCTTGTGGCAATGTTTTCTTTTAGCTAAAATATGATGAAAAATCATAAAATTCGGGCGCGGAAACAAATATTTATATGATTTTTTACAAAAATAAAGTCAGATTTTACATATTTTTGAAATGGATATGTTTGTTAAAACGTTCATAAACATGCTTTTGGACCTATACTATGGATAAAATATGATGAAAAATTATAAAATTCGCGCGCAAACAAATATTTATATGATTTTTTACAAAAAAAAAGTCAGATTTTACCTCTTTTTGATGAATACGTTGTACGTTGTAAGCTACATGGGCTGGATTCTAGAAAACCTAACACACTTGAAATAGCAATTTTCTTGTTGCAATGTTTTCTTTTACCTAAAACATGATGGAAAATCTTAAAATTCGGGCGCGGAAGCAAATATTTATATGATTTTTTTGCAAAAATAAAGTCAGATTTTACATATTTTTGAAATGGATATTTTTGTTAAAACGTTCATAAACATGCTTTTGGACCTATACTATGGATAAAATATGATAAAAAATTATAAAATTCGAACGCGGAAGCAAATATTTATTTAATTTTTTACAAAAATAAAGTCAGATTTTACCTATTTTTGATGAATACGTTGTATATTGTAAGCTTCATTGGCTGAATTCTAGAATACCTATCACACTTGAAATAGCAATTTTCTTGTTGCAATGTTTTCTTTTAGCTAAAATATGATGAAAAATCATAAAATTCGGGCGCGGAAGCAAATATTTATATGATTTTTTACAAAAATTAAGTCAGATTTTACATATTTTTAATGAATACGTTGTATATTGTAAGCTTCATTGGCTGGATTCTAGAATACCTACCACACTTTAAATAGCAATTTTCTTGTTGCAATGTTTTCTTTTACCTAAATTATGATGAAAAATCATAAAATTCGGGCGCTGAAGCAAATATTTATATGATTTGTTACAAAAATAAAGTCAGATTTTACATATTTTTGAAATGGAAATTTTTGTTAAAATGTTCATAAACATGCTTTTGGACCTATACTATGGATAAAATACGATGAAACATTATAAAATTCGAGCGCGGAAGCAAATATTTATATAATTTTTTACAAAAAAAAGTCAGATTTTACCTATTTTTGATGAATACGTTGTATATTGTAAGCTACATGGGCTGGATTCTAGAATACCTAACACACTTGAAATAGCAATTTTCTTGTTGCAATGTTTTCATTTAGCTAAAATATGATGAAAAATCATAAAATTCGGGCCCGGAAGTAAATATTTATATGATTTTTTACAAAAATAAAGTCAGATTTTACATATTCTTGAAATGGATATTTTTGTTAATACATTCATAAACATGCTTTTGGATCTTTACTGTGGATAAAATATGATGAAAAATTATAAAATTCGGGCGCGGAAGCAAATATTTATATGATTTTTTACAAAAAAAAAGTCAGATTTTACCTATTTTTGATGAATACGTTGTATATTGTAAGCTGCATGGGCTGGATTCTAGAAAACCTAACACACTTGAAATAGCAATTTACATGTTGCACTGTTTTCTTTTAGCTAAAATATGATGAAAAATCATAAAATTCGGGTGCGGAAGCAAATATTTATATGATTTTTTACAAAAAAAAGTCAGATTTTTCTATTCTTGTAATGGATATTTTTGTTAAAACATTTATAAACATGCCTTTTGGACCTATACTGCGGATAAAATATGATGAAAAATTATAAAATTCGGGCGCGCAAACAAATATTTATATGATTTTTTACAAAAAAAAAGTCAGATTTTACCTATTTTTGATGAATACGTTATATATTGTAAGCTACATGGGCTGGATTCTAGAATACCTAACACACTTGAAATAGCAATTTTCTTGTTGCAATGTTTTCTTTTAGCTAAAATATGATGAAAAATCATAAAATTCGGGAGCGGAAGCAAATATTTATATAATTTTTTACAAAAATTAAATCAGATTTTACCTATTTTTAATTAATACGTTGTATATTGTAAGCTTCATTGGCTGGATTCTAGAATACCTACCACACTTTAAATAGCAATTTTCTTGTTGCAAAGTTTTCTTTTACCTAAATTATGATGAAAAATCATAAAATTCGGGCGCTGAAGCAAATATTTATATGATTTTTTACAAAAATAAAGTCAGATTTTACATATTTTTGAAACGGAAATTTTTGTTAAAACGTTCATAAACATGCTTTTGGACCTATACTATGGATAAAA
The DNA here is from genome assembly GCA_035578165.1 of Stenolophus ochropezus. NCBI lineage: Eukaryota > Metazoa > Arthropoda > Insecta > Coleoptera > Carabidae > Stenolophus > Stenolophus ochropezus. Next base: position 43,418 of record JAQOWZ010000346.1, read on the forward strand.
TATGATGAAAAATTATAAAATTCGAGCGCGAAAGCAAATATTTATATAATTTTTTACAAAAAAAAGTCAGATTTTACCTATTTTTGATGAATACGTTGTATATTGTAAGCTGCATGGGCTGGATTCTAGAATACATAACACACTTGAAATAGCAATTTACTTGTTGCACTGTTTTCTTTTAGCTAAAATATGATGAAAAATAATAAAATTCGGGTGCGGAAGCAAATATTTATATGATTTTTTACAAAAAAAAGTCAGATTTTTCCTATTCTTGAAATGGATATTTTTGTTAAAACATTTATAAACATGCTTTTGGACCTATACTGCGGATAAAATATGATGAAAAATTATAAAATTCGGGCGCGCAAAACAAATAATTATATGATTTTTTACAAAAAAAAAGTCAGATTTTACTTATTTTTGATGAATACGTTGTATATTGTAAGCTACATGGGCTGGATTCTAGAATACCTAACACACTTGAAATAGCAATTTTCTTGTGGCAATGTTTTCTTTTAGCTAAAATATGATGAAAAATCATAAAATTCGGGCGCGGAAACAAATATTTATATGATTTTTTACAAAAATAAAGTCAGATTTTACATATTTTTGAAATGGATATGTTTGTTAAAACGTTCATAAACATGCTTTTGGACCTATACTATGGATAAAATATGATGAAAAATTATAAAATTCGCGCGCAAACAAATATTTATATAATTTTTTACAAAAAAAAGTCAGATTTTACCTATTTTTGATGAATACGTTGTACGTTGTAAGCTACATGGGCTGGATTCTAGAAAACCTAACACACTTGAAATAGCAATTTTCTTGTTGCAATGTTTTCTTTTACCTAAAACATGATGGAAAATCTTAAAATTCGGGCGCGGAAGCAAATATTTATATGATTTTTTTGCAAAAATTAAGTCAGATTTTACATATTTTTGAAATGGATATTTTTGTTAAAACGTTCATAAACATGCTTTTGGACCTATACTATGGATAAAATATGATAAAAAATTATAAAATTCGAACGCGGAAGCAAATATTTATTTAATTTTTTACAAAAATAAAGTCAGATTTTACCTATTTTTGATGAATACGTTGTATATTGTAAGCTTCATTGGCTGGATTCTAGAATACCTATCACACTTGAAATAGCAATTTTCTTGTTGCAATGTTTTTTTTTAGCTAAAATATGATGAAAAATCATAAAATTCGGGCGCGGAAGCAAATATTTATATAATTTTTTACAAAAATTAAATCAGATTTTACCTATTTTTAATGAATACGTTGTATATTGTAAGCTTCATTGGCTGGATTCTAGAATACCTACCACACTTTAAATAGCAATTTTCTTGTTGCAATGTTTTCTTTTACCTAAATTATGATGAAAAATCATAAAATTCGGGCGCTGAAGCAAATATTTATATGATTTTTTACAAAAATAAAGTCAGATTTTACATATTTTTGAAACGGAAATTTTTGTTAAAACGTTCATAAACATGCTTTTGGACCTATACTATGGATAAAATACGATGAAACATTATAAAATTCGAGCGCGGAAGCAAATATTTATATAATTTTTTACAAAAAAAAGTCAGATTTTACCTATTTTTGATGAATACGTTGTAAATTGTAAGCTACATGGGCTGGATTCTAGAATACCTAACACACTTGAAATAGCAATTTTCTTGTTGCAATGTTTTCTTTTAGCTAAAATATGATGAAAAATCATAAAATTCGGGCGCGGAAGCAAATATTTATATGATTTTTTACAAAAATAAAGTCAGATTTTACATATTTTTGAAACGGAAATTTTTTTGTTAAAACGTTCATAAACATGCTTTTGGACCTATACTATGGATAAAATATGATGAAAAATTATAAAATTCGAGCGCGGAAGCAAATATTTATATAATTTTTTACAAAAAAAAGTCAGATTTTACCTATTTTTGATGAATACGTTGTATATTGTAAGCTGCATGGGCTGGATTCTAGAATACCTAACACACTTGAAATAGCAATTTACTTGTTGCACTGTTTTCTTTTAGGTAAAATATGATGAAAAATAATAAAATTCGGGTGCGGAAGCAAATATTTATATGATTTTTTACAAAAAAAAGTCAGATTTTTCCTATTCTTGAAATGGATATTTTTGTTAAAACATTTATAAACATGCTTTTGGACCTATACTGCGGATAAAATATGATGAAAAATTATAAAATTCGGGCGCGCAAACAAATATTTATATGATTTTTTACAAAAAAAAGTCAGATTTTACCTATTTTTGATGAATACGTTGTATATTGTAAGCTACATGGGCTGGATTCTAGAATACCTAACACACTTGAAATAGCAATTTTCTTGTGGCAATGTTTTCTTTTAGCTAAAATATGATGAAAAATCATAAAATTCGGGCGCGGAAACAAATATTTATATGATTTTTTACAAAAATAAAGTCAGATTTTACATATTTTTGAAATGGATATGTTTGTTAAAACGTTCATAAACATGCTTTTGGACCTATACTATGGATAAAATATGATGAAAAATTATAAAATTCGCGCGCAAACAAATATTTATATGATTTTTTACAAAAAAAAAGTCAGATTTTACCTCTTTTTGATGAATACGTTGTACGTTGTAAGCTACATGGGCTGGATTCTAGAAAACCTAACACACTTGAAATAGCAATTTTCTTGTTGCAATGTTTTCTTTTACCTAAAACATGATGGAAAATCTTAAAATTCGGGCGCGGAAGCAAATATTTATATGATTTTTTTGCAAAAATAAAGTCAGATTTTACATATTTTTGAAATGGATATTTTTGTTAAAACGTTCATAAACATGCTTTTGGACCTATACTATGGATAAAATATGATAAAAAATTATAAAATTCGAACGCGGAAGCAAATATTTATTTAATTTTTTACAAAAATAAAGTCAGATTTTACCTATTTTTGATGAATACGTTGTATATTGTAAGCTTCATTGGCTGAATTCTAGAATACCTATCACACTTGAAATAGCAATTTTCTTGTTGCAATGTTTTCTTTTAGCTAAAATATGATGAAAAATCATAAAATTCGGGCGCGGAAGCAAATATTTATATGATTTTTTACAAAAATTAAGTCAGATTTTACATATTTTTAATGAATACGTTGTATATTGTAAGCTTCATTGGCTGGATTCTAGAATACCTACCACACTTTAAATAGCAATTTTCTTGTTGCAATGTTTTCTTTTACCTAAATTATGATGAAAAATCATAAAATTCGGGCGCTGAAGCAAATATTTATATGATTTGTTACAAAAATAAAGTCAGATTTTACATATTTTTGAAATGGAAATTTTTGTTAAAATGTTCATAAACATGCTTTTGGACCTATACTATGGATAAAATACGATAAAACATTATAAAATTCGAGCGCGGAAGCAAATATTTATATAATTTTTTACAAAAAAAAGTCAGATTTTACATATTTTTGATGAATACGTTGTAAATTGTAAGCTACATGGGCTGGATTCTAGAATACCTAACACACTTGAAATAGCAATTTTCTTGTTGCAATGTTTTCTTTTAGCTAAAATATGATGAAAAATCATAAAATTCGGGCGCGGAAGCAAGTATTTATATGATTTTTTACAAAAATTATGTCAGATTTTACATATTCTTGAAATGGATATTTTTGTTAATACATTCATAAACATGCTTTTGGACCTTTACTGTGGATAATATATGATGAAAAATTATAAAATTCGGGCGCGGAAGCAAATATTTATATGATTTTTTACAAATAAAAAGTCATATTTTATCTATTTTTGATGAATACGTTGTATATTGTAAGCTGCATGGGCTGGATTCTAGAATACCTAACACACTTGAAATAGCAATTTACTTGTTGCACTGTTTTCTTTTAGCTAAAATATGATGAAAAATCATAAAATTCGGGTGCGGAAGCAAATATTTATATGATTTTTTACAAAAAAAAAGTCAGATTTTTCCTATTCTTGAAATGGATATTTTTGTTAAAACATTTATAAACATGCTTTTGGACCTATACTGCGGATAAAATATGATGAAAAATTTTAAAATTCGGGCGCGCAAACAAATATTTATATGATTTTTTACAAAAAAAAAGTCAGATTTTACCTATTTTTGATGAATACGTTGTATATTGTAAGCTACATGGGCTGGATTCTAGAATACCTAACACACTTGAAATAGCAATTTTCTTGTGGCATTGTTTTCTTTTAGCTAAAATATGATGAAAAATCATAAAATTCGGGCGCGGAAACAAATATTTTGATGATTTTTTACAAAAATAAAGTCAGATTTTACATATTTTTGAAATGGATATGTTTGTTAAAACGTTCATAAACATGCTTTTGGACCTATACTATGGATAAAATATGATGAAAAATTATAAAATTCGCGCGCAAACAAATATTTATATGATTTTTACAAAAAAAAAGTCAGATTTTACCTATTTTTGATGAATACGTTGTACATTGTAAGCTACATGGGCTGGATTCTAGAAAACCTAACACACTTGAAATAGCAATTTTCTTGTTGCAATGTTTTCTTTTAGCTAAAATATGATGGAAAATCTTAAAATTCGGGCGCGGAAGCAAATATTTATATGATGTTTTACAAAAATAAAGTCAGATTTTACATATTTTTGAAATGGATATTTTTGTTAAAACGTTCATAAACATGCTTTTGGACCTATACTATGGATAAAATATGATAAAAAATTATAAAATTCGAACGCGGAAGCAAATATTTATTTAATTTTTTACAAAAATAATGTCAGATTTTACCTATTTTTGATGAATACGTTGTATATTGTAAGCTTCATTGGCTGGTTTCTAGAATACCTATCACACTTGAAATAGCAATTTTGTTGTTGCAATGTTTTCTTTTACCTAAATTAAGATAAAAAATCATAAAATTCGGGCGCGGAAGCAAATATTTATATGATTTTTTACAAAAATAAAGTCAGATTTTACATATTCTTGAAATGGATATTTTTGTTAATACATTCATAAACATGCTTTTGGACCTATACTGTGGATAAAATATGATGAAAAATTATAAAATTCGGGCGCGGAAGCAAAAATTTATATGATTTTTTACAAAAAAAAAAGTCAGATTTTACCTATTTTTGATGAATACGTTGTATATTGTAAGCTTCATTGGCTGGATTCTAGAATACCTACCACACTTGAAATAGCAATTTTCTTGTTGCAATGTTTTCTTTTACCTAAAATATGATGAAAAATCATAAAATTCGGGCGCGGAAGCAAATATTTATATAATTTTTTACAAAAATAAAGTCAGATTTGACATATTTTTGAAATGGATATTTTTGTTAAAACGTTCATAAACATGCTTTTGGACATATACTATGGATAAAATATGATGAAAAATTATAAAATTCGAACGCGGAAGCAAATATTTATTTAATTTTTTACAAAAATAAAGTCAGATTTTACCTATTTTTGATGAATACGTTGTATATTGTAAGCTTCATTGGCTGGATTCTAGAATACCTACCACACTTGAATTAGCATTTTTCTTGTTGCAATGTTTTCTTTTACCTAATGTATGATGAAAAATCATAAAATTCGGGCGCGGAAGCAAATATTTATATGATTTTTTACAAAAATAAAGTCAGATTTTACATATTCTTGAAATGGATATTTTTGTTAATACATTCATAAACATGCTTTAGGACCTATACTGTGGATAAAATATGATGAAAAATTATAAAATTCGGGCGCGGAAGCAAATATTTATATGATTTTTTACAAAAAAAAGTCAGATTTTGCCTATTTTTGATGAATACGTTGTATATTGTAAGCTTCATTGGCTGGATTCCAGAATACCTACCACACTTGAAATAGCAATTTTCTTGTTGCAATGTTTTCTTTTAGCTAAAATATGATGAAAAATCATAAAATTCGGGTGCGGAAGCAAATATTTATATGATTTTTTACAGAAATAAAGTCAGATTAGTTCTATTCTTGAAATGGATATTTTTGTTAAAACATTCATAAACATGCTTCGGCGGATACTGTGGATAAAATATGATGAAAAATTATAAAATTCGGGCGCGCAAACAAATATGTATATGATTTTTTACAAAAAAAAAGTCAGATTTTACCTATTTTTGATGAATACGTTGTATATTGTAAGCTGCATGGGCTGGATTCTAGAATACCTAACACACTTGAAATAGCAATTTACTTGTTGCAATGTTTTCTTTTAGCTAAAAGATGATGAAAAATCATAAAATTCGGGTGCGGTAGCAAATATTTATATGATTTTTTACAAAAATAAAGTCAGATTTTTCCTGTTCTTGAAATGGATATTTTTGTTAAAACATTCATAAACATGCCTTTGGACCTATACTGCGGATAAAATATGATGAAAAATTATAAAATTCGGGCACGCAAACAAATATTGATATGATTTTTTACAAAAAAAAAGTCAGATTTTACTTATTTTTGATTAATACGTTGTATATTGTAAGCTACATGGGCTGGATTCTAGAATACCTAACACATTTGAAATAGCAATTTTCTTGTTGCAATGTTTTCTTTTACCTAAATTATGATGAAAAATCATAAAATTCGGACGCGGAAGCAAATATTTATATGATTTTTTACAAAATAAAGTCAGATTTTACATATTTTTGAAATGGACATTTTTGTTAAAACGTTCATAAACATGCTTTTGGATCTATACTATGGATAAAATATGATAAAAAATTATAAAATTCGGGCGCGCAAATAAATATTTATATGATTTTTTACAAAAAAAAAGTCAGATTTTACCTATTTTTGATGAATACGTTGTATATTGTAAGCTGCATGGGCTGGATTCTAGAATACCTAACACAATTGAAATAGCAATTTACTTGTTGCAATGTTTTCTTTTAGCTAAAAGATGATGAAAAATCATAAAATTCGGGTGCGGTAGCAAATATTTATATGATTTTTTACCAAAATATAGTCAGATTTTACCTATTCTTGAAATGGATATTTTTGTTAAAACATTCATAAACATGCTTTTGGACCTATACTGCGGATAAAATATGGTGAAAAATTATAAAATTTGGGCGCGCAGGACAAATGTTTCATGATTTTTTACAAAAAAAAGTCAGATTTTACCTATTTTTGATGAATACATTGTATACTTGTAAGCTACATGGGCTGGATTCTAGAATACCTAACACACTTGAAATAGCAATTTTCTTGTTGCAATGTTTTCTTTTACCTAAAATATAATAAAAAATCATAAAATTCGGGCGCGGAAGCAAATATTTATATGATTTTTTACAAAAATAAAGTCAGATTTTACATATTTTTGAAATGGATATTTTTGTTAAAACGTTCATTAACATGCTTTTGGACCTATACTATGGCAAAATATGATGAAAAATTATAAAATTCGAACGCGGAAGCAAATATTTATTTAATTTTTTACAAAAATAAAGTCAGATTTTACCTATTTTTGATGAATACGTTGTATATTGTAAGCTTCATTGGCTGGAATCTAGAATACCTATCACACTTAAAATAGCAATTTACTTGTTGCAATGTTTTCTTTTACCTAAATTAAGATGAAAAATCATAAAATTCGGGCGCGGAAGCAAATATTTATATGATTTTTTACAAAAATAAAGTCAGATTTTACATATCCTTGAAATGGATATTTTTGTAATACATTCATAAACATGCTTTTGGACCTATACTGTGGATAAAATATGATAAAAAATTATAAAATTCGGGTGCGGAAGCAAATATTTATATGATTTTTTACAAAAAAAAGTCAAATTTTACCTATTTTTGATGAATACGTTGTATATTGTAAGCTTCATTGGCTGGATTCTAGAATACCTACCACACTTGAAATAGCAATTTTCTTGTTGCAATGTTTTCTTTTAGCTAAAATATGATGAAAAATCATAAAATTCGGGTGCGGAAGCAAATATTTATATGATTTTTTACAAAAATAAAGTCAGATTTTTCCTATTCGTGAAATGGATATTTTTGATAAAACTTTCATAAACATGCTTTTGGATTCTAATACTGCGGATAAAATATGATAAAAAATTATAAAATTCGGGCGCGCAAACAAATATTTATATGATTTTTTACAAAAAAAAAGTCAGATTTTACCTATTTTTGATGAATACGTTGTATATTGTAAGCTACATGGGCTGGATTCTAGAATACCTAACCCACTTGAAATGACAATTTTCTTATTGCAATGTTTTCTTTTAGCTAAAATATGATGAAAAATCATAAAACTCGGGCGCGGAAGCAAATATATATTTGATTTTTTACAAAAATAAAGTCAGATTTTTCCTATTCTTGAAATGGATATTTTTGTTAAAACATTCATAAACATGCGTTTGGACCTATATTGCGGATAAAATATGATAAAAAATTATAAAATTCGGGCACGCAAACAAATATTGATATGATTTTTTACAAAAAAAAAGTCAGATTTTACTTATTTTTGATTAATACGTTGTATATTGTAAGCTACATGGGCTGGATTCTAGAATACCTAACACATTTGAAATAGCAATTTTCTTGTTGCAATGTTTTCTTTTACCTAAATTATGATGAAAAATCATAAAATTCGGACGAGGAAGCAAATATTTATATGATTTTTTACAAAAATAAAGTCAGATTTTACATATTTTTGAAATGGACATTTTTGTTAAAACGTTCATAAAACATGCTTTTGGATCTATACTATGGATAAAATATGATGAAAATTATAAAATTCGGGCGCGCAAATAAATATTATATGATTTTTTTACAAAAAAAAAGTCAGATTTTACCTATTTTTGATGAATACGTTGTATATTGTAAGCTGCATGGGCTGGATTCTAGAATACCTAACACACTTGAAATAGCAATTTACTTGTTGCAATGTTTTCTTTTAGCTAAAAGATGATGAAAAATCATAAATTCGGGTGCGGTAGCAAATATTTATATGATTTTTTACCAAAATATAGTCAGATTTTACCTATTCTTGAAATGGATATTTTTGTTAAAACATTCATAAACATGCTTTTGGACCTATACTGCGGATAAAATATGGTGAAAAATTATAAAATTTGGGCGCGCAGACAAATGTTTTCATGATTTTTTACAAAAAAAGGCAGATTTTACCTATTTTTGATGAATACATTGTATATTGTAAGCTACATGGGCTGGATTCTAGAATACCTAACACACTTGAAATAGCAATTTTCTTGTTGCAATGTTTTCTTTTACCTAAAATATAATAAAAAAATCATAAAATTCGGGCGCGGAAGCAAATATTTATATGATTTTTTACAAAAATAAAGTCAGATTTTACATATTTTGAAATGGATATTTTTGTTAAAACGTTCATTAACATGCTTTTGGACCTATACTATGGCAAAATATGATGAAAAATTATAAAATTCGAACGCGGAAGCAAATATTTATTTAATTTTTTACAAAAATAAAGTCAGATTTTACCTATTTTTGATGAATACGTTGTATATTGTAAGCTTCATTGGCTGGAATCTAGAATACCTATCACACTTAAAATAGCAATTTTCTTGTTGCAATGTTTTCTTTTACCTAAATTAAGATGAAAAATCATAAAATTCGGGCGCGGAAGCAAATATTTATATGATTTTTTACAAAAATAAAGTCAGATTTTACATATCCTTGAAATGGATATTTTTGTTAATACATTCATAAACATGCTTTTGGACCTATACTGTGGATAAAATATGATAAAAAATTATAAAATTCGGGTGCGGAAGCAAATATTTATATGATTTTTTACAAAAAAAAGTCAAATTTTACATATTTTTGATGAATACGTTGTATATTGTAAGCTTCATTGGCTGGATTCTAGAATACCTACCACACTTGAAATAGCAATTTTCTTGTTGCAATGTTTTCTTTTAGCTAAAATATGATGAAAAATCATAAAATTCGGGTGCGGAAGCAAATATTTATATGATTTTTTTACAAAATAAAGTCAGATTTTTCCTATTCTTGAAATGGATATTTTTGTTAAAACCATTCATAAACATGCTTTTGGACCTATACTGCGGATAAAATATGATGAAAAAATATAAAATTCGGGCGCGCAAAGAAATATTTTTATGATTTTTTACAAAAAAAAAGTCAGATTTTACCTATTTTTGATGAATATGTTGTATATTGTAAGCTACATGGGCTGGATTCTAGAATACCTAACACACTTGAAATAGCAATTTTCTTGTTGCAATGTTTTCTTTTACCTAAAATAGGATGAAAAATCATAAAATTCGGGCGCGGAAGCAAATATTTATATGATTTTTTACAAAAATAAAGTCAGATTAGTCCTATTCTTGAAATGGATATTTTTGTTAAAACATTCATAAACATGCTTTTGGACCTATACTGCGGATAAAATAGTCCTATTCTTGAAATGGATTTTTTTGTTAATACATTCATAAACATGCTTTTGGACCTATACCGTGGATAAAATATGATGAAAAATTATAAAATTCGGGCGGCGGAAGCAAATATTTATATGATTTTTTACAAAAAAAAAGTCAGATTTTACTTATTTTTGATGAATACGTTGTATATTGTAAGCTTCATTGGCTGGATTCTAGACTACCTACCACACTTGAAATAGCAATTTACTTGTTGCAATGTTTTCTTTTAGCTAAATTAAGATGAAAAATCATAAAATTCGGGTGCGGAAGCAAATATTTATATGATTTTTTACAAATATAAAGACAGATTTAACATATTTTTGAAATGGATATTTTTGTTAAAACGTTCATAAACATGCTTTTGGACCTATACAATGGATAAAATATGATGAAAAATTATAAAGTTCGAGCGCGGAAGCAAATATTTTTATGATTTTTTACCAAAATAAAGTCAGATTTTTCCTATTCTTGAAATGGATATTTTTGTTAAAACATTCATAAACATGCTTTTGGACCTATACTATAGATAAAATATGATGAAAAATTATAAAATTCGAGCGCGGAAGCAAATTTTTGTATAAATTTTTACAAAAATTAAGTCAGATTTTACCTATTTTTGATGAATACGTTGTATATTGTAAGCTACATGGGCTGGATTCTAGAACACCTAACACTTGAAATAGCAATTTTCTTGTTGCAATGTTTTCTTTTAGCTAAAATATGATGAAAAATCATAAAATTCGGTGCGGAAGCAAATATTTATATGATTTTTTACAAAAATAAAGTCAGATTTTACCTATTTTTGATGAATACGTTGTATATTGTAAGCTTCATTGGCTGGATTCTAGAATACCTAACACACTTGAAATAGCAATTTTCTTGTTGCAATGTTTTCTTTTACCTAAATTAATAATGAAAAATCATAAAATTCGGTCGCAGAAGCAAATATTTATATGATTTTTTACCAAAATAAAGTCAGATTTTTCCTATTCTTGAAATGGATATTTTTGTTAAAACATTCATAAACATGCTTTTTGACCTATACTGCGGATAAAATATGATAAAAAATTATAATATTTGGGCGCGCAAACAAATATTTATATGATTTTTTACGAAAAAAAGTCAGATATTACCTATTTTTAATGAATACGTTGTATATTGTAAGCTACATGGGCTGGATTCTAAAATACCTAACACACTTGAAATGGCAATTTTCTTGTTGCAAAGTTTTCTTTTAGCTAAAATTGATGAAAAATCATAAAAATTTGGGCGGGGAAGCAAATATTTATGATTTTTTACAAATTAAAGTCAGATTTTACCTATTTTTGAAATGGATATTTTTGTTAAAACATTCATAAACCTGCATTTGGATCTATACTATGGATGAAATATGATGAAAAATTATAAAACTCGGGCGCAGAAGCAAATATTTATATGATTTTTTACAAAAAAAAAGTCAGATTTTATATATTTTTGATGAATACGTTATATATTGTACGCGTTATTGGCTGGATTCTAGAATACCTACCATACATGAAATAGCAATTTTCTTGTTGCAATGTTTTCTTTTAGAAACAATATGATAAAAAATCATAGAATTCGGGCGCGGAATA
>JAQOWZ010000347.1:0-55403 GCA_035578165.1 Stenolophus ochropezus
AATACGTTGTATATTGTAAGCTACATGGGCTGGATTCTAGAATACCTAGCACACTTGAAATAGCAATTTTCTTGTTCCAGTGTTTTCTTTTAGCTGAAATATGATGAAAAATTATTAAATTCGGGTGCGGAAGTAAATATTTATATGATTTTTTACAAAAATAAAGTCAGATTTTACCTTTTCTTGATGAATACGTTGTATATTGTAAGCTACATGGGCTGGATTCTAGAATACCTACCACACTTGAAATAGCAATTTTCTTGTTGCAATGTTTTCTTTTAGCTAAAATATGATGAAGAATTATAAAATTCGGGCGCGGAAGCAAATATTTGTATGATTTTTTTACAAAAATAAAGTCAGATTTTACCTATTCTTGAAATGGATATTTTTGTTAAAACAATCACATTCATGCTTTAGGATCTATACTATGGATAATTTTAACCAGGGCATGTAACCGTTAAAGAAACCGATTAATAAAAACCGGTGACCGATATTTTCAACGAAAATTACGAACTTTAACCGTAATTTCAGCCGATAATTTTCAGGCCGAAAATACCGGTAACCGATAATCTAAAAAAATAAACCGGTTTTAGCGAACATTAACCTTTATTTTAATATAATTTAGCAAAAAAATATTATTTTACATCTGTGTTTTCTATTTGTATTTGAACAATAGTCATGACAGTTTTTACAATTAACATTTTATTGGGGAGTCATAAATGTAGGTAGTTTCTTTTGCCGCTACTTAAAAAGTCCCAAGTAAATACGGCCTTTGTCAACACAGGCAAGTTTAAAATTGAAAAGTGACCTGCGTTTTTTTGAAGATATTTCGGGAAATTTTGTGAATATTTATTAATTAAATTGATTTTTCTTAATTGTTATATTTGTCTCAGATGGTAATTGTTTTAATTTTTATAATTAATTATTTTGTAATTTTATTTAATCAAATTTTTATAATTTATTTGTTTTTATAATTTTAAATATTTTTTTAACCAAAATATAAACCGGTTTAAACCGGTTTCCAATTTTTAAAAACCGGTTTTCGAACTAAAACCGTTCTTATTATAACGTTCTCTATAAGGGTTAACCGTTAACCAGTATTTTTTTCGGTTACGTGCCCTGATTTTAACATTGTACATGCAAAAGAGACCATAACGTGGTAACAATCGAATAAAAAACATTCTTTTTTCAGGTTTCATTTTAATGAATACGTTGTATATTGTAAGCTACATGGGCTGGATTCTAAAATACCTACCACACTTGAAATAGCAATTTTCTTGTTGCAATGTTTTCTTTTAGCTAAAATATGATAAAGAATTATAAAATTCTGGCGCGGAAGCAAATATTTATATGATTTTTTACAAAAAAAAAGTCAGATTTTACCTACTCTTGATGAATACGTTGTATATTGTAAGCTACATGGGCTGGATTCTAGAATACCTACTACACTTGAAATAGCAATTTTCTTGTTGATATGTTTTCTTTTAGCTAAAATATGATGAAGAATTATAAAATTCGGGCGCGCAAACAAATATTTATATGTTTTTTTACAAAAATAATGTCAGATTTTACCTATTCTTGAAATGGATATTTTTGTTAAAACATTCATATTCATGCTTTAGAATCTATACTATGGATAATTTTAGCATTGGACTTGCAAAAGTGACCATAACGTGGTACCAATCAGATAATAAACATTCAATTTTCGGGTGTCATTTTAATGAATACGTTGTATATTGTAAGCTACATGGGCTGGATTCTAGAATACCTACCACACTTAAAATAGCAATTTTCTTGTTGCAATATTTTCATTTAGCTAAAATATGATTAAGAATTTTAAAATTCGGGCGCGGAAGCAAATATTTATATGATTTTTTACAAAAAAAAGTGAGATTTGACATATTCTTGAAATGGATATTTTTGTTAAAACAATCACATTCATGCATCAGGAACTATACAATGGATAATTTTAGCATTGGACATGCAAAAGTGATCATAACGTGGTACCAATCAGATAAAAAACATTCAATTTTCGGGTGTCATTTTAATGAATACGTTGTATATTGTAAGCTACATGGGCTAAATTCTAGAATACCTACCACACTTGAAATAGCAATTTTCTTGTTGCAATGTTTTCTTCTAGCTAAAATATGATTAAGAATTATAAAATTCTGGCGCGCAAGCAAATATTTATATAATTTTTTACAAAAAAAAAGTCAGATTTTACTTATTCTTGATGAATACGTTGTATATTTTAAGCTACATGTGCTGGATTCTAGAATACCTACCACACTTGAAATAGCAATTTTCTTGTTGCAATGTTTTCTTTTAGCTAAAATATGATAAAGAATTATAAAATTCGAGCGCGGAAGTAATTATTTATATGATTTTTTACAAAAATTAATTCAGATTTTACCTATTCTTGATAAGTACGTTGTATATTGTAAGCTACATGGGCTGGATTCTAGAATACCAACCACACTTGAAATAGCAATTTTCTTATTGCAAAGTTATCTTTTAGCTAAAATATGATGAAGAATTATAAAATTCGGGCGCGGAAGCAAATTTTTATATGATTTTATTACAAAAATAATGTCAGATTTTACCTATTCTTGAAATGGATATTTTTGTTAAAACATTCATATTCATGCTTTAGGATCTATACTAGAGATAATTTTACACATTGGACATGCAAAAGTGACCATAACGTGGTACGAATCAGATAATAAAAATTCAATTTTCGGGTGTCATTTTAATGAATACGTTGTATATTGTAAACTACATGGGCTGGATTCTAGAATACCTACCACATTTGAAAAAGCAATTTTCTTGTTGCAATGTTTTCTTTTAGTTAAAATATGATGAAGAATTATAAAATCCGGCGCGAAAGTAAATATTTATATGATTTTTTACAAAAATTAATTCAGATTTTACCTATTCTTGATAAGTACGTTGTATATTGTAAGCTACATGGGCTGGATTTTAGAATACCTACCACACTTGAAATAGCATTTTTCTTGTTGCAATGTTTTCTTTTAGCTAAAATATAATAAAGAATTGTAAAATTCGGGCGCAGAAGCAAATATTTATATGATTTTTTACAAAAATAAAGTCAGATTTTACTTATTTTTGTTAAAACATTCATATTCATGGTTTAGGATCTGTACTAAGGATAAGTTTACACATTGGACATGCAAAAAATACCATAACGTGGTAGCAATCTGATAATAAACATTCATCTTTCGGTAGTCATTTTAATGAATACGTTGTATATTGTAAGCTACATAGGCTGGATTCGAAATACCTACCACACTTAAAATTGCAATTTTCTTGTTGCAATGTTTTCTTTTAGCTAAAATATGATGAAGAATTATAAAATTCTGGCGCGGAAGCAAATATTTATATGATTTTTTACAAAAATAAAGTCAGATTTTACCTATTCTTGATAAGTACGTTGTATATTATAAGCTACATGGACTGGATTCTAGAATACATACCACACTTGAAATAGCAATTTTCTTGTTGCAATGATTTCTTTTAGCTAAAATATGATAAAGAATGATAAAATTCGGGCGCGGAAGCAAATATTTATATGATTTTTTTACAAAAATAAAGTCAGATTTTACATATTCTTGAAATGGATATTTTTGTTAAAACATTCATATTCATACTTTAGGATCTATACTATGGATAATTTTACACATTGGACATGCAAAAGTGACCATAACGTGGTACTAATCAGATAATAAACATTCAATTTTCGGGTGTCATTTTAATGAATACGTTGTATATTGTAAACTACATGTGCTGGATTCTAGAATACCTACCACACTTGAAATTGCAATTTTCTTGTTGCAATGTTTTCTTTTAGCTAAAATATGATGAAGAATTAAAAAATTTGGGCGCGGAAGCAAATATTTATATGTTTTTTACAAAATAAAGTCAGATTTTCCCTATTCTTGATGAACACGTTGTATATTGTAAGCTACATGGCCTGGATTGTAGAATACCTACCACACTTGAAATAGCAAATTCCTTGTTGCAATGTTTTCTTTTAGCTAAAATGTCATTAAGAATTATAAAATTCGTGCGCGGAAGCAAATATTTATATAATTTTTTACAAAAACAAAGTCAGATTTTACCTACTCTTGATGAATACGTTGTATATTGTAAGCTACATGGGCTGGATTCTAGAATACCTACCTCACTTGAAATTACAATTTTCTTGTTGCATTGTTTCCTTTTAGCTAAAATATGATGAAGAATTATTAAATTCGGGCGCTGAAGCAAAAATTTAAATGATTTTTTTGACAAAAATAAAGTCAGATTTTACCTATTCTTGAAATGAATTTTTTTGTTAAATCATTCATATTCATGCTTTAGGATTTATACTATGGATAATTTTAACCAGGGCATGTAACCGGTCTTTTTAACCGGTAACCGATATTTTCAACGAAAATTGCGAACTTTAACAGTAATTTCAACCGATATATTTTAGGCCGAAATTACCGGTAACCGTTAACCTACAAAAAATGAACCGGTTATAGCGAACATTAACCTTTATTTTAATATAATTTAGCGAGAAAAATTTTTTTTTTACATCTGTGTTTTCTACTTGTATTTGAACATGAGTCATGACAGTTTTTACAATTAATATTTTATTGGAGAGTCATAAATGTAGGTAGTCTTTTTGGCCGCTATTAGAAAAGTCCCAAATAAATACGGCCTTTGTCAACACCGGCAAGTTTAAAATTGGAAAGTGACCTGCGTTTTTTTAAAGATATTACGGGAACATTTGTGAATATTCATTAATTAAATTGATTTTTTTTAAATGTTATATTTTTTCAAATGGTAATTGTTTTAATTGTTTTAAATTAATTATTTTTATGCAAAAGTGACCATAACGTGGTAACAATCGGATAAAAAACGTTCTATTTTCGGGTATCATTTTAATGAATACGTTGTATATTGTAAGCTACATGAGCAGGATTCTAAAATACCTACCACACTTGAAATAGCAATTTTCTTGTTGCAATGTTTTCTTTTAGTTAAAATATGATGAAGAATTATAATATTCTGGCGCGGAAGCAAATATTTATATGATTTTTTACAAAAACAAAGTCAGATTTTACCTACTCTTGATGAATACGTTGTATATTGTAAGCTACATGGTCAGGATTCTAGAATATCTACCACACTTGAAATAGCAATTTTCTTGTTGCAATGTTTTCTTTTAGCTAAAATATGATGAAAAATGATAAAACTCGGGCGCGGAAGCAAATATTCATATGATTTTTTACAAAAATAAAGTCAGATTTTACCTATTCTTGAAATGGATATTTTTGTTAAAACATTCATATTTATGCTATAGGATCTATACTATGGATAATTTTAGCATTGGACATGCAAAAGTGGCCATATTTAGGTACTAATCTGATAATAAACATTTAATATTCGGGTATCATTTTAATGAATACGTTGTATATTGTAAGCTACATGGGCTGGATTCTAGAATACCTACCACACTTGAAATATCAATTTTCTTGTTGCAATATTTTCTTTTAGCTAAAATATGATGATGAATTATAAAATACTGGCGCGAAAGCAAATATTTATATAATTTTTTACAAAAATAAAGTCAGATTTTAACTATTCTTGATGAATACGTTGTATATTGTAAGCTACATGGGCTGGATTCTAGAATGCCTACCACACTGGAAATAGTAAATTTCTTGTTGCAATGTTTTCTTTTAGCTAAAATATGATAATGAGTTATAAAATTCGGGCGCGGAAGCAAAAGTTATATGTTTTTTTTACAAAAATACAGTCAAATTTTACCTATTCTTGATGAATACATTGTGTATTGTAAGCTAAATGGGCTGGATTCTAGAACACCCACCACACTTGAAATAGCAATTTTCTTGTTGCAATGTTTTCTTTTAGCTAAAATATGATTTAAAAATTATAAAATTCGGGCGTGAAAGCAAATATTTATGATTTTTTACAAAAATAAAGACAGATTTTACCTATTCTTGAAATGGATATTTGTGTTAAAATATTCACATTCATGCTTTAGGATCTATACTATGGCTAATTTAAGCATTAGACTTGCAAAAGTGACCATAACGTGGTACCAATCAGATAATAAACATTAAAATTGCGGGTGTCATTTTAATGAATACGTTGTATATTGTAAGCTACATAGGCTAGATTCTAGATAACCTACCACACTTGAAATAGCAATTTTCTTGTTGCAATGTTTTCTTTTAGCTAAAATATGATGAAGAATTATAAAATTCGGGCGCGGAAGCAAATATTTATATGATTTTTTACACAAACAATGTCAGATTTTACCTATTCTTGATGAATAAGTTTTATATTCTAAGCTAAAATTGGTGGATTCTAGAATACCTACCACACTTGAAATAGCAATTTTCTTGTTGCAATGTTTTGTTTTAGCTAAATAATGTTGTAGAATTATAGAATTCGGACGCGGAACAAATATTTATGTGATTTTTTACAAAAATAAAGTCAGATTTTACCTATTCTTGAAATGGATATTTTTGTTAAAACATTCATATTCATGCTTTAGGAACTATACTATGGATAATTTTAGCATTGGACGTGCAAAAGTGACCATAACTTGGTACCAATCAGATAATAAACATTCAATTTTCGGGTGTCATTTTAATGAATACGTTGTATATTTTAAGCTACATGGGCTGGATTCTAGAATACCTACCACACTTAAAATAGCATTTATCTTGTTGCAATGTTTTCTTTTAGGTTAAATATGATGAAAAATAATAAAATTCTGGCGAGGAAGCAAATATTTATATGATTTTTTACAAAAATAAAGTCTGATTTTACGTATTCTTGATGAATACGTTGTATTTTGTAAGCTACATGGGATGGATTCTAGAATACCTACCACACTTAAAATAGCAATTTTCTTGTTGCAATGTTTTCTTTTAGGTAAAATATGATGAAAAATTATAAAATTCGGGCGAGGAAGCAAATATTTATATGATTTTTTACAAAAATACAGTCAGATTTTACCTATTCTTGATGAATACGTTGTATTTTGTAAGCAACCTGGGCTGGATTCTAGAATACCTACAACACTTGAAATAGCACTTTTCTTGTTGCAATGTTTTCTTCTAGCTAAAATATGATGAGGAATTATAAAATTCGTTCGCGGAATCAAATATTTATATGAATTTTACAAAAATAAAGTCAGATTTTAACTATTCTTGATGAATACGTTGTATATTGTAAACTACATGGGCTTGATTCTAGAATACCTACCACACTTGAAATAGCAATTTTCTTGTTGCAATGTTTTCTTTTAGCTAAAATATGTTGAAGAATTTTAAAATTCAGGCGCGGAAGCAAATATTTATATGAATTTTTACAAAAATAAAGTCAGATTTTACCTATTCTTGACGAATACGTTGTATATTACTACATGGGCTGGATTCTAGAATACCTACCACACTTGAAATATCAATTTTCTTGTTGCAATGTTTTCTTTTAGCTATAATATGATGATGAATTATAAAATTCAGGCGCGGAAGCAAATATTTATGTGATTTTTTACAAAAATAAAGTCAGATTTTACCTATTCTTGAAATAGTTATTTTTGTTAAAACAATCGTATTCATGCTTTAGGATAATTTTAGCATTGGACATGCAAAAGTGACCATAACTTGGTACCAATCAGATAATAAACATTCAATTTTCAGGTGTCATTTTAATGAATACGTCGTATATTGTAAGCTACATGGGATGGATTCTAGAATACGTACCACACTTGAAATAGCAATTTTCTTGTTGCAATGTTTTCTTTTAGCTAAAATATGGTAAAGAATTGTAAAACTCGGGCGCGGAAGGATATATTTATATGATTTTTTACAAAAATAAAGCCAGATTTTACTTATTCTTGATGAATGCGTTGTATATTGTAAGCTACATGGGCTGGATTCTAGAATACCTACCACACTTGAAATAGCAATTTTCTTGTTGCAATGTTTTCTTTTAGCTAAAATATGATAAAGAATTATAAAATTCGGGCGCGGAAGCAAATATTTATATGATTTTTTACAAAAGTAAAGACAGATTATACCTATTCTTGATGAATACGTTGTATATTGTAAGCTACATGGACTGGATTCTAGAATACCTACCACATTTAAAATAGCAATTTTCTTGTTGCAATGTTTTCTTTTAGCTAAAATATGATAAAGAATTATAAAACTCGGGCGCGGAAGGAAATATTTATATGATTTTTTACAAAATAGAAGTCAGATTTTAACTATTCTTGATGAATACGTTGTATATTGTAAACTACATGGGCTTGATTCTAGAATACCTACCACACTTGAAATAGCAATCTTCTTCTTGCAATGTTTTCTTTTAGCTAAAATATGATGAAGAATTTTAAAATTCAGGCGCGGAAGCAAATATTTATATGAATTTTTATAAAAACAAAGTCAGATTTTACCTATTCTTGACGAATACGTTGTATATTGCTACATGGGCTGGATTCTAGAATACCTACCACACTTGAAATAACAATTTTCTTGTTGCAATGTTTTCTTTTAGCTATAATATGATGATGAATTATAAAATTCAGGCGCGGAAGCAAATATTTATGTGATTTTTTATAAAAACAAAGTCAGATTTTACCTACTCTTAATGAAAACGTTGTATATTATAAGCTACATGGGCTGGATTCTAGAATACCTACCACACTTGAGATAGCAATTTTCTTGTTGCAATATTCTCTCTTAGCTAAAATATAATGAAAAATTATAAAATTCGGGCGCGGAAGCAAGTATTTTTATGATTTTTTTACAAAAATAAAGTCAGATTTTACCTATTCTTGATGAATACGTTGTATATTGTAAGCTACATGGGCTGGATTCTAGAATACCTACCACACTTGAAATAGCAATTTTCTTGTTGCAATGTTTTCTTTTAGCTAAAATATGATGAAAAATTATAAAATTCGGGCGCGGAAGCAAATATTTATATAATTTTTTACAAAAATAAAGTCAGATTTTACTCATTCTTCATGAATACGCTGTATATTGTAAGCTATATGGACTGGATTCTAGAATACCTACTACATTTGAAATAGCATTTTTCTTGTTGCAATGTTTTCTTTTAGCTAAAATATGATAAAGAATTATAAAACTCGGGCGCGGAAGGAAATATTTATATGATTTTTTACAAAATAGAAGTCAGATTTTACCTATTCTTGATGAATAAGTTGTATATTGTAAACTACATGGGCTGAATTCTAGAATACCTACCACACTAGAAATAGCAATTTTCTTGTTGCAATGTTTTCTTTTAGCTAAAATATGATGAAGAATTTTAAAATTCAGGCGCGGAAGCAAATATTTATGTGATTTTTTACAAAAACAAAGTCAGATTTTACCTATTCTTAATGAAAAATGTATTATAAGCTACATGGGCTGGATTCTAGAATACCTACCACATTTAAAATAGCAATTTTCTTGTTTCAATGTTTTCTTTTAGCTAAAATATGATAAAGAATTATAAAACTCGGGCGCGTAAGGAAATATTTATATGATTTTTTACAAAATAGAAGTCAGATTTTACCTAATCTTGATGAATACGTTGTATATTGTAAACTACATGGGCTGAATTCTAGAATACCTACAACTCTAGAAATAGCAATTTTCTTGTTGCAATGTTTTCTTTTAGCTAAAATATGATGAAGAATTTTAAAATTCAGGCGCGGAAGCAAATATTTATATGAATTTTTACAAAAACAAAGTCATATTTAACCTATTTTTAATGAAAACGTTGTATATTTTAAGCTACATGGGCTGGATTCTAGAATACCTACCACACTTGAAATAGCAATTTTCTTGTTGCAATGTTCTCTTTTAGCTAAAATATAATGAAAAATTATAAAATTTGGGCGCGGAAGCAAGTATTTTTATGATTTTTTTACTAAAATAAAGTCAGGTTTTACCTATTCTTGATGAATATGTTGTATATTTTAAGCTACATGGGCTGGATTCTAGAATACCTACCACACTTCAAATAGCAATTTTCTTTTTGCAATGTTTTCTTTTAGCTAAAATATGATGAAAAATTATAAAATTCGGGCGCGGAAGCAAATTTTTATATAATTTTTTACAAATATAATGTCAGATTTTACGTATTCTTGATGAATACGTTGTATATTTTAAGCTACATAGACTGGTTTCTAGAATACCTACCAAACTTGAAATAGCAATTTTCTTGTTGCAATGTTTTCTTTTAGCAAAAATATGATAACGAATTGTAAAATTCGGGCGCGGAAGGAAATAATTATATGATTTTTTACAAAAATGAAATCAGATTTTACCCATTCTTGATGAATACGTTGTATATTGTAAGATACATGTGCTGGATTCTGGAACACCTACCACATTTAAAATGGCAATTTTCTTGTTGCAATGTTTTCTTTTAGCTAAAATATGATGAAGAATTATAAAATTCAGGCGCGGAAGCAAATATTTATATGAATTTTTACAAAAATAAAGTCAGATTTTACCTATTCTTGATGAATACGTTGTATATTGTAAGCTAGATGGGCTGGATTCTAGAATACCTACCACACTTGAAATAGCAATTTTCTTGTTGCAATGTTTTCTTTTAGCCAAAATATGATAAAGAATTGTAAAATTCGGGCGCGGAAGGAAATACTTATATGATTTTTTACAAAAATGAAATCAGATTTTACCCATTCTTGATGAATACGTTGTATATTGTAAACTACATGGGCTGAATTCTAGAATACCTACCACACTTGAAATAGCAATTTTCTTGTTGCAATATTTTCTTTTAGCTAAAATATGATGAAAAATTATAAAATTCGGGCGCGGAAGCAAATATTTATTATTTTTTTTACAAAAATAATGTCGTATTTTACCTGTTCTTGATGAATACGTTATATATTGTTAGCTACATGGGCTGGATTCTAGAATACCTATCACACTTGAAATATCAATTTTCTTGTTGCAATGTGTTGTTTTAGCTAAAATATGACGAAGAATTGTAAAATTCGGGGGCGGAAGGAAATATTTATATGATTTTTTACAAAATAGAAGTCAGATTTTACCTATTCTTGATGAATACGTTGTATATTGTAAACTACATGGGCTGAATTATAGAATACCTACCACACTTGAAATAGCATTTTTCTTGATGCAATGTTTTCTTTTAGCTAAAATATGATGAAGAATTTTTAAATTCAGGCGCGGAAGCAAATATTTATATGAATTTTTACAAAAATAAAGTCAGATTTTACCTATTCTTGATGAATACGTTGTATATTGTAAGCTACATGGACTGTATTCTAGAATACCTACCACACTTGAAATAGCAATTTTCTTGTTGCAATGTTCCCTTTTAGCTAAAATATAATGAAAAATTATAAAATTCGGGCGCGAAAGCAAGTATTTTTTTGATTTTTTTACAAAAATAAAGTCAGATTATACCTATTTTTGATGAATACGTTGTATATTGTAAGCTACATGGGCTGGATTCTAGAATACCTACAACCCTTGAAATAGCAATTTTCTTGTTGCAATGTTTTCTTTTAGCTAAAATATGATGAAAAATTATAAAATTCGGGCGCGGAAGCAAATTTTTATATAATTTTTTACAAAAATAATGTCAGATTTTACCCATTCTTGATGAATACGTTGTATATTTTAAGCTACATGGACTGGTTTCTAGAATACCTACCAAACTTGAAATAGCAATTTTCTTGTTGCAATGTTTTCTTTTAGCAAAAATATGATAAAGAATTGTAAAATTCGGGCGCGGAAGGAAATACTTATATGATTTTTTACAAAAATGAAGTCAGATTTTACCCATTCTTGATGAATACGTTGTATATTGTAAGCTACATGTGCTGGATTCTAGAATACCTACCACATTTAAAATGGCAATTTTCTTGAAATAGCAAATATTTTGTTGCAATGTTTTCTTTTAACTAATATATGATAAAAAATTATAAAATTCGTGCGCGGAAGCAAATATTTATAAGATTTTTTTTTAAATAAATTCAGATTTTACCTATTATTAATAAATACGTTGTATATTGTAAGCTACTTGGGCTGGATTCCAGAATACCTACCACACTTGAAATAGCAATTTTCTTGTTGCAATGTTTTCTTTTAGCTAAAATATGATGAAGAATTATAAAATTCGGGCGCGGAAGCAAATATTTATATGATTTTTTACCAAAATTAAGTCAGATTTTACCTATTCTTGATGAATACTTTGTATATTGTAAGCTACATGGGCAGGATTCTAGAATACCTACCACACTTGAAATAGCAATTTTCTTGTTGCAATGTTTTCTTTTAGCAAAAATGTGATGAAGAATTATAAAATTCGGGAGCGGAAGCAAATATTTATATGATTTTTTACAAGAAAGAAGTCAAATTTTACCTATTCTTGATGAATATGTTGTATATTGTAAGCTACATGGGCCGGATTCTAGAATACCTACCACACTTGCAATAACAATTTTCTTGTTGCAATGTTTTCTTTTAGCTAAAATATGATAAAGAATTATAAAATTCGAGCGCGGTAGCAAATATTTATGTGATTTTTTACAAAAATAAAGTAAGATTTTGTCTATTCTTGATGAATACGTTGTATATTGAAAGGTACATGGGCTGGATTCTAGAATACCTACTTCACTTGAAATGGCGTTTTTCTTGTTGCAATGTTTTCTTTTATCTAAAATATTATGAAGAATTATAAAATTCGTGCGCGGAAGCAAGTATTTATATGATTTTTTACAAAAATTAAGTTAGATCTTACCTATTCTTGTTGATTACGTTGTATATTGTAAACTACATGGGCTAGATTCTAGAATACCTACCAGACTTGAAATAGCAATTTTCTTGTTGCAATGTTTTCTTTTAGCTAAAATATGATAAAAAATTATAAATTTCGGGCGCGGAAGCAAATATTTAAATGATTTTTTACAAAAATAAAGTCAGATTTGACCTATTCTTGATGAATACGTTGTATATTGTAAGCTACTTGGGCTGAATTCTATAATACCAACCACACTTGAAATAGAAATTTTCTTGTTGCAATGTTTTCTTTTAGCTAAAATATGATGAAAAATTATAAAATTCGGGCGCGGAAGCAAATATTTATATGTTTTTTTATTAGTCAGATTTTACCTGTTCTTGATGAATACGTTGTGACGAAGCTGTTTTCTTCGTCACTTTGTTATAAATATCCCTCCAAGTAGTCATTCTCCTGTTAATCAATTTCGTTATAAGTTGTATCACAACTCTTATGTCAAATGCTGTAAAATTAATTTTATTAAGTTTATTTATATTATTTATGTTATTTTTTACCCTTCTGTCGTAAGTTAATAAGTTATTATAGTGTTATTTCGATGATTGAATATGTAACCCTCTGTCAAATATGTTTAACTTGTCATAATGACAGTTAATTGAAATTGTTATTTCTATTGTTTAACCCTTTCGAGACGGGTTTTTTTCTGGGATACGTGGGAATACTATAAAGGTATTTTTATGTTTGTATAAGTCAAAATTATCATTTGTAATAGAAAATGTCCAAAAAAATATCAAGGGGTTGAGGGGGTTGGTGGTACAAATGAGTACCATTAGTCTTTTGTTGTGGTGCTTATATGTACCATCAGTCCTATAGAAATTTTTTATTAAATATATCTTTGATATATACTTTACAAAATATTTTAATTATGATATTTTGCAAAACATTTCAGGCATAGAGGAATGTCACACAATTTACACATTAACTTTGTGCGACTTTGCTTTTTGTTTTCGGCACACCTTTTGCACCTTCTTCTGGTAGTACCTTCCTCTGGTAGATGCAAAGATACGTTTTCGAGACGCTGCCTTTTTTTAGATGGTCTTCCCGTTTTTGATCATCGTCGCACAGTTGCTTTTTCTCTTCCTTCCTTGATCATTTCTTCCGCTAGGGGCACTATAAATTGCAGGAAAGGAATTTTGTTTCTTGTCTTTTCTTTATAGATTATCCATGCGTTTACCACAGTCATCATAAGCAGGCGATAGAAAACCTTCTTCCACCATTTATTTGATTTGCGATCTAGTTCGTATAATCCCATCATTTGATCCGCCAAATCAACCCCTCCCATAATTTCTCTATATGATGCAACCATTTGTGGACAAGGAACACTGATTTTAGAGCCATCTTTTACAGTTTTCTTGACAGACACAATATCAGTATTATGACAATTGCTCAACATAAGGACTTCTTTTGTGTCTTGCCATTTTACAAACAACAGCCCATCTTTGCTGCACTGAAATAAATATTCCCCTCTTTTTAGTTTTTCCTTGATTTTAGGTAAATATTTTCTATTTGGATTACAAGTTCCCACTGCCGCGTAATCTGTATTCTGTAATAGAGTGGTCGAAGTAAAAAAGCGATCAAAACAAAAGGTAATATCTTTCTCTCTTGCTGTAGAGATTAGTTTATTCACTACACGCTCTCCAAGAGTTCCTTCTAGATGTTCAGTTTCGCGACCTGTGTAGATATTAAAATCGTATGTATATCCAGTAAAGGAATCTGATCTAAGCCACAACTTAATTCCTCTTTTCACGGGCTTCAGTGGCATATACTGCTTCAAGGTCGAACGCCCTTTGAATTTCGTCATTGATTCGTCTATACTTTGAAAGCTACTATCTTGACGGCATTTCTGGAATGTGCCTTTCAAACATTGTACTACGTCATCAATATAATAAGTTTTACAGTATTCTGCTGGTTTATTCGGTGATGCAAAATACAATTTTGAAGAAATCATTTTGAATCTATCTCTAGCTATTGCATTTTGTATGGATATATTGCCCAACGAAGGATGAGTGGACCAGTAGTCACTAATTTGCGGAACACGATTGTAGCACATAACCAGCATACAACCAAGCACGACTTCGACTTCACCTGCATCAGTTTCTTTCAAACGAGCATTCCTCTTTGATTGTTTATACATTTGAATTCTTTCATTCGTACACTGAGCAATGTATAAAAGTAAAGAAGATGGAAATAGTTTTCTAAAACATTGATACGGCGAAAAATTAGCATGTATATCGGAGGCTATTTTGCAAGTGCGTTTACTAGAAATTTGCCTTTTTGGAACAAAATTTTTCTCTGGTTTTGACCATAAAATAAAAGAATTACAGCAACTTGCATTTTCTACTGGAGCTTCAATATTTTCTGGAGCTTTATTTTCTTTTTGAATTTCATGTTCGTCCGAAACTTCATTTTCTTCTAGAGTTTCTTCATCTATTTCACTTTCTTCATAACAAGATTGGTCGTCGATATCAGATTCATCACTAGTTTCAGATTCAGAAAGTTCATATGAATCGTCACTGCAATCCGAGTCAAAGGACATACCTTCTGCTAACTCTTGTATCTCTTTTTCTGTTAGCAGCCTTTTCTTATCCATAGCTGTAAATAATACTAATGGTAAATATATGTACCACTTCATAGGACTAATGGTACTCATGCGTACCAGATAGCCGATTGCAAGAATATTTATCCAACTATACAAAAATTATAGAATTAAATAGTACTTACCTTCTAAACAAACAAATAACTGTTAATTTGTGATCAATTTTCACACTAATGAGTTATATTTTTGCATTAGTTTCAATAAAAGCATTCACTAAACATACTGCGTCACACAATGTGCTCCAGTAAAATCAACAAATGTTAGGTTATCAAAACTTTTTGTGTCTGCGCAATCGCAGAAATCATGCTGATGCATCAGAAGACTAAATGGTATACGAATAAACCAAATTCAACAGTATTAAAAGTGTTTAGTCCTGACATGAAACTTAGTGGTACATACCGTGTACCAGGAGTCTCGAAAGGGTTAAACAAACTTTGTATAATTCTTAAGAGATGGCTCTGTCTACCTCTAATTATCTCTATAGGGCAAATACTTTTGCCATTTGACTTACCTACCCTGGTTGATTTTGAAAACGGCAGGAAGGAAAATATCCATCCTCATTATAAAAGAAATAGCTCTTTGGGTCTTTGAACCATACATAGAGTCTATATAAGATTTCTTGGTTGAGAAATAGCTCTTTGGGTCTCTGATCATACATTGAGTATATATAAGATTTCTTGCTTGAGAAATAGCTCTTTGGGTCTCTGGGCCATTCATTGAGTCTACATAAGATTTCTTGCTTGAGAAATAGCTCTTTGGGTCTCTGGGCCATTCATTGAGTCTATATAAGATTTCTTGGTTGAAGAAATAGCTCTTTGGGTCCCTGGACCATGCATTGAGTCTATATAAGATTACGTGGTTGAAGAAATAGCTCTTTGGGTCTGTATAATATTTCTTGATAAAAGCGATAGCTGTTTTGTCCTCGCAAAGTTTGAAAACCCTTTCATACGTCAATTTGAGTCTTAGGACTATACATTTTGATGGAAAGCGTGTGCTCAAATACTTGGGCTATAATTTATTTGTGATTCACTTGGCCTTACCGTATCTTAACTGCGAGAGATCACATTTAATTCCAAAATCGAAGTAAGTCCTGCCTTTTTCCAATTCTTTTTAGTAAAACCCCATATTCTGTCAATCTCTTATTATCTATTTCTTTTATAATTGTAATGTTTATTCATTTTCACTGTGTTTATTAATAGTTTATAATATGTCATTATCATTTCCAATTTTCGTTAAATAAATAATTTAAATCCAATGCTTTCTTTTCCTAAATGTTTTATTTCAGAACCGGACCCGAATTTGTGATTGCTTAGATTTGTCACCCTAGCAAAGTGACTGGCGCCCGAATACTTAGTTGTCAATGTCAATGTCAAGTTAATGTCAATGTCATTGAATTAATTCAATTATTATTTGTTTGTCAAGTGAAGACAATTCAATTATTTATTATTGTTAGTTACTGTCAAGTGAGATTAGTAAATTTCAGCGAGACGGTATGTAATTTTATATATATATTTCTTTTGTAGAAACGTAATGTTATAAATATTTTGAGCTATCTGGCGATATTTTAGTCGCATATACATATTCATATACGTTACAAATGGCACCGCGAACAGGGACTGATTGAAAAGAAAAGCATTTAGGAATTGATAATACATATTTAAATAGTGATACGTGAATAAACAATACATTTAAAAATGCCATCAAAACGGAATAGTAAAAGTTTTAAAATTGATGATGAAACTCAATCATTCAACATTTTAAACAAATATGACACTTACGAAGTACATGAACTACGGTCGGAGCTAGATAAATTTAATTTACCTACGGATGGTAATAAGAAAAAATTACGACTTCGATTACTGAATTTCTTTGAAAACGGTTATTCAAAAGAAAATAAAAATGAGAAAATCGACTTACAAGTAAATTCACAAAAGCTAACTGAAGATAGAATTTTGTTCCCCATCGGTGACTATGTTAGAAGATGGAATCATGTATTTAATGGTAAAACGAATGCGGTTGACTTCTTAGAGAGGCTAGACGAACTACAACAAACACACGGTTTTTCCGATAGACAATTATTCACTGCTCTCCCGGAAATGTTAAGCGATGGTGCACTCATGTGGTATCGGAACAATATATCAGAAATGAAGTCATGGGCTGACTTCCTTGAGTCTTTCAAAATATTTTATTTGCCATCAAATTACCTATTCAATTTGGAACGGGAAATTCACAACAGAAAACAACATTGCAATAAGTCTGGTCGCGATTATGTTACTTTGCTTCAAACTTTAATTCGTCGGCAAGGAGGATATTCGAAAGAGAAAACACTCTTTCAAATTTATAATAATTTGTTACCCGAATATAGACAATACATTCGCCGTAATACAATTAATAGTTTGGCAGACTTAATTAAAGAAATAGAAGAGTACGAAAATCTTCATATTGAATTAAAAGATGCAAATACACCACGAAATAGTTATCCCGTTCAAAACACTTATAACTCTCCAAGAGAATACGAACAGCGTAAACAATCTATTAGAAATCCCACAAATTCAGATAATAAATCAAATAATGGAAAAATAATATTTTGCTACCGATGCGGTATAGACGGACATACATCCAAAGTATGCAATAATTCTAGTAAAGTATTCTGTATTGTTTGCCGTAAAAATGACATTTCCACAAACGATTGCTGCAGAAAATCGGGAAATGGGCTGAAGGCAAGCCGGAATTGAGGTACGACTTGTCCAAGTGTATTGGAGCCTCAACCGAAAAATTAAATTTTGAAAATCGATCATTTATAAATGTACAAATCGGGGAACGAACATTTTACGCACTCCTCGACACCGGTTCAAGTCAGTCATTTATAAATGAAGAAGTTGCAATTTATGTCTCAAAAATTCAAAAAGGAACTCGCTCTCCAACAACAGTTAGGCACTTTATTTTGGCAGATGGATCTGTCACTTCACTCAATGACAGTTTCCGAATTCAATGTTTTATAAATAGAAAACGTCAAGAATTTTTCGCCGGGATGATTCCCACTTTAAGTTCAGATATCATTCTTGGTATGGATACATTAAAAAAGTTTCAAATGTCAATAAATTTGAAAACTAATCAAATAGAATTTCTAAATAGTGTGACAGACCCTTCACAATCAGAAGAATACCAATTAGAAAAATTCCTACAAACAATACACCGCTTTCACTGTTCCGAATCGTGGATTATTTCAATTTACTGTCATGCCATTCGGTTTGCATTCTGCACCCGCTACTTTTCAACGATTTTTGGATTCAATCATTGGACCTGATATGGCTCATCGAGCGTTTGTATACTTAGATGATATCATTGTCATTGGTGAGACATTTGAAGAACATTTACAAAATTTGAAAGAAGTTTTTACTCGTCTAAAGAAAGCTTATCTGAAAATTAATCCAAAAAAATGTGAATTTAGTAAAAAATCAATAAAGTATCTCGGTCACACTATTACTGGTAATGGAATTCACACAGACCCAGATAAAGTAAATGCTATTAAAAAAATACCTAGCCCTAAAAATATAAGAGAAGTACGAAGGTTTTTGGGGGCTGCCTCTTGGTATAGAAGATTTATTAAAAACTTTACGAACATTGCACATCCTCTTTACCAATTACTTCGAAAAAATCAAAAATGGAATTGGACGGAAGTTCACGATGAAGCTTTCAAAAATTTGAAAAACGCTCTCACCACTACACCAGTTCTTTCTTGCCCAGACTTTAATGAACCCTTCATTCTTCAAACAGACGCGTCTAATTATGGATTGGGCGTCGCATTAGTACAGAATATTCAGAACCAAGAACACGTCATCGCATATGCTAGCCGTACTCTAAATAAAGCAGAAAGAAATTATTCTGTAACTGAAAAAGAATGTCTTGCAATTATATGGGGAACTAGAAAGATGAAACCCTACTTGCAGGGTTATAAATTCACTGTTTTGACTGATCATCAATCATTAAAATGGTTAAATTCCATTAAAGAGCCCTCAGGTCGTCTTGCTCGTTGGATTTTCGAGCTACAGCAATATGACTATGAAATTCAATATCGAAAGGGCACGTTCAATCAGTTAGCAGATACTTTATCACGACAGCCGTTGGGTGACGAAGGTCATCTTTGTACAATAACCATGTCCGATACTGATTGGTATTCAAAAAAATTAAATGAAGTAGAAAAATATGCAAATTTATTCTCTGATTATTGTATTAAAGATGGGAAGCTCTATCGACATTTCTGGGATCCAACAGACCTTGTTGAAGCAGAATTAAGTAATCCATGGAAGCTCTGTATTCCAAAGCAAAAGAAACGCGAGATCCTAATGGAAAATCATGATCGTCCAGATGCAGGACATCTAGGTATAACCAAAACCGCAGCAAGAATTGCTAGAAATTATTATTGACCTGGAATGTTTAGGGAAATTGCCAAATATGTCAGAAGTTGTGAAAGTTGTCAGAAATATAAACCGTGTCAGCAGAAGTTAGCCGGACAAATGGGACCGCCCTATGTAAGAGAACCTTGGGAAACCATTAGCGTGGACATTGTCGGTCCACTCCCTATTTCTAGTAAAGGAAATAAATTCATTTTAGTTTTTCAAGATCGCTTCACTAAGTGGGTCGAATTATATCCCCTCCGACGCGCAACTGCTTCAACAATAACAAACATTCTTCGAGAGAAAATTATTACACGGTATGGATGTCCCCGGACTATTATTACGGATAATGGTTCCGAGTTTGACAATCAAAAATTTAAGTCATATGTATCGGAGCTAAAAATTTCACATCGTTTGACGCCCCCATATACACCACAAGCCAATCCTGTTGAGAGAACAAATCGCACTCTCAAACCAATGTTAGCACAATTCTGTCAAGGTAACCAGAAGAAATGGGATGAACATTTAGTCGATTTTTGTCCTGCCATTAATACAAGCAAACAAGAATTCACCGGATTCAGCCCAGCCATGTTAAATTTTGGAAAAGAATTGCAACTACCAGACATCAAATTTAATGAAAATACAACAGAAAGTAGAATGATTGAAGATCCAAGTACTATCAACCAGAGAAAATTTAACTTGAAGAAATTAAGTGAGATACGCGAATTTGTCAAAATCTATTTGGCTCGAGCTGCCACTAAACAGGCTCATCATTACAATTTACGTCACCGACCAAATCAATTTAAAATTGGAGATAAAGTGTTAAGAAAAGAACACCCTTTGTCTTCTGCTGCTAAGGGTTTTGCAGCAAAATTAGCTCCGAAGTATTCCGGTCCGTACATAATTACACAAAAACATTCTCCACAGACTTACTCACTTCAAGGTCTGGGACACAAATTGCAAAATATTCATGTAAAAGATTTAAAATCCTTCAATGATTCAATAGATGGATAAAAACTACGGGAATTTGTCTCACCAGATAGGCAAATTTATTAAAAAGTGGGACAAGTTTATAAGAAATATACACAAGACGTCCGTGGATCCAGTGATTACTCGAGCCCCAAAAATTCAGATAAAGCGCAAGAAGATAATTCATCGTCGGCCACGAATCCGTCCTGTAGGGTCACCTTTGATCCATGCCCGACGACCGATCTTCACAAAAGAGCCATCAAGAGTTGTGACTCAGAAGTCACTTACTCCTGCAGCGGTCAACCTAACTGTTCGTGTGGCGAACCAGCCGTCCCCGCCAGCAGCTCTACTGCCACTTCCGGTGGCATGCCAGCCACACCATACAACAGCAGCCAACCTGCCAGTTTGTGTGACACACTAGTCACTCACACCGCCAGCGACCCACACGCTAGCGCGTAAAGCACACCAGGCGTCCCCGCCAGCAGCTCTACTGCCACTTCCGGTGGCATGCCAGCCACACCATACAACAGCAGCCAACCTGCCAGTTTGTGTGACACATCAGTCACCCACACCGCCAGCGACCCACACGCTAGCGCGTGAGGCACACCAGCCGTCCCCGCCAGCAGCTCTACTGCCACTTCCGGTGGCATGCCAGCCAACCAGGAACGCACCGTCATGCGTTCCTTTAGCAGCCATCCAACCACTACCAGTTGTGGCAACATGCAGCCCGTTTCAAAAAGCAGCTTCAAATGAAGAATTTTTGGAGTCCCTTCAAGCTAGGCGCCCCAAGCATATACCCAATAACAAA
Organism: Stenolophus ochropezus; assembly: GCA_035578165.1. Classification (NCBI taxonomy): domain Eukaryota; kingdom Metazoa; phylum Arthropoda; class Insecta; order Coleoptera; family Carabidae; genus Stenolophus; species Stenolophus ochropezus. The sequence continues at coordinate 21,686 of JAQOWZ010000347.1, forward strand.
CCGTTTCGGGTATGTATAGACAGAAAGTGGTATAAAATACCACCACGAAAAGAGTGTAAGTTAAGTTCCGTTCATAAATTAAAAAAATAATAATAATAAAAAAAAAATAATTAAAAAAAAATTACAAAAAAAAAATGTTTGATGTTCCATGTTAGTTATTAATTATCATTATTATTACTATTATTATTATTATTATTATTTTTGAGAAAGAAAGGGGGGTGTGTGACGAAGCTGTTTTCTTCGTCACTTTGTTATAAATATCCCTCCAAGTAGTCATTCTCCTGTTAATCAATTTCGTTATAAGTTGTATCACAACTCTTATGTCAAATGCTGTAAAATTAATTTTATTTAGTTTATTTATATTATTTATGTTATTTCTTACCCTTCTGTCGTAAGTTAATAAGTTATTATAGGGTTATTTCGATGATTGAATATGTAACCCTCTGTCAAATATGTTTAACTTGTCATAATGACAGTTAATTGAAATTGTTATTTCTATTGTTTAAACAAACTTTGTATAATTCTTAAGAGATGGCTCTGTCTACCTCTAATTATCTCCATAGGGCAAATACTTTTGCCATTTGACTTACCTACCCTGGTTGATTTTGAAAACGGCAGGAAGGAAAATATCCATCCTCATTATAAAAGAAATAGCTCTTTGGGTCTTTGAACCATACATAGAGTCTATATAAGATTTCATGGTTGAGAAATAGCTCTTTGGGTCTCTGACCATAAATTGAGTCTATATAAGATTTCTTGCTTGAGAAATAGCTCTTTGGGTCTCTGGGCCATTCATTGAGTCTATATAAGATTTCTTGCTTGAGAAATAGCTCCTTGGGTCTCTGGGCCATTCATTGAGTCTATATAAGATTTCTTGGTTGAAGAAATAGCTCTTTGGGTCCCTGGACCATGCATTGAGTCTATATAAGATTACGTGGTTGAAGAAATAGCTCTTTGGGTCTGTATAATATTTCTTGATAAAAGCGATAGCTGTTTTGTCCTCGCAAAGTTTGAAAACCCTTTCATACGTCAATTTGAGTCTTATACTTGGGCTATAATTTATTTGTGATTCTCTTGGCCTTACCGTATCTTAACTGCGAGAGATCACATTTAATTCCAAAATCGAAGTAAGTCCTGCCTTTTTCCAATTCTTTTTAGTAAAACCCCATATTCTGTCAATCTCTTATTATCTATTTCTTTTATAATTGTAATGTTTATTCATTTTCACTGTGTTTATTAATAGTTTATTATATGTCATTATCATTTCCAATTTTCGTTAAATAAATAATTTAAATCCAATGCTTTCTTTTCCTAAATGTTTTATTTCAGAACCGGACCCAAATTTGTGATTGCTTAGATTTGTCACCCTAGCAAAGTGACTGGCGCCCGAATACTTAGTTGTCAATGTCAATGTCAAGTTAATGTCAATGTCATTTAATTAATTCAATTATTATTTGTTTGTCAAGTGAAGACAATTCAATTATTTATTATTGTTAGTTACTGTCAAGTGAGATTAGTAAATTTCAGCGAGACGGTATGTAATTTTATATATATTTCTTTTGTAGAAACGTAATGTTATAAATATTTTAAACTATCTGGCGATATTTTAGTCGCATATACATATACATACGTTACAACGTTGTATATTGTAAGCTACATGGGCTGGATTCTAGAATACCAAGCAAACTTGAAATAGCAATTTTCTTGTTGCAATGTTTTCTTTTAGCTAAAATATGATGAAGAATTATTAAATTCGAGCGCGGAAGCAAATATTTATATGATTTTTTACAAAAAAAGCCAGATTTTACATATTCTTGAAATGGATATTTTTGTTAAAACAATCACATTCATGCTTTAGGATCTATACTATGAATAATTTTAGCATTGGACATGCAAAAGTAATCATAACGTGGTACCAATCAGATAATAAACATTCCATTTTCGGGTGTCAATTTAATGAGTACGTTGTATATTGTAAGCTACTTGGGCTGGATTCTGGAATACCTACCACACTTGAAATAGCAATTTTCTAGTTGCAATGTTATCTTTTAGCTAAAATATGATGAAAAATTATTAAATTCGGGCGCGGAAGCAAACATTTATATGATTTTTTACAAAAATAAAGTCAGATTTCACCATTTCTTCATGAATACGTTGTATATTGTAAGCTACATGGGCTGGAGTCTAGAATATCTACCACACTTGAAATAGCAATTTTCTTGTTGCAATGTTTTCTTTTAGCTAAAATATGATGAAAAATTATTAAATTCGGGCGAGGAAGCAAATATTTATATGATTTTTTACAAAAATAATGTCAGATTTTACCTATTCTTGACGAATACGTTGTATATTGCTACATGGGCTAGATTCTAGAATACCTACCACACTTGATATAGCAATTTCTTTGTTGCAATGTTTTCTTTTAGCTAAATATGATGAAAAATTATAAAATTGGAGCCCGGAAGCAAATATTTATAAGATTTTTTTTAAAATAAATTTAGATTTTACCTATTATTAATAAATACGTTGTATATTGTAAGCTACATGGGCTGGATCCTAGAATACATGCTACACTTGAAATAGAAATTTTCTTGTTGCAATGATTTCTTTTAGCTAAAATATGATGAAAAATTATTAAAATCGTGCTGGGAAGCAAATATTTATATGATTTTTTACAAAAATAATGTCAGATATTACCTTTTCTTGATGAATACGTTGCATATTGTAAACTACATGTTCTAGATTCTAGAATACCTACCACACTTAAAATAGCAATTTTATTGTTGCAATGTTTTCTTTTAGCTAAAATATGATGAAAAATTATAAAATTCGGGCGCGGAAGCAAATATTTATATAATTTTTTACAAAAATAAAGTCAGATTTTACCTATTCTTGATGAATACGTTGTATATTGTAAGCTACATAGGCAGGTTTCTAGAATACCTACCACACTTGAAATAGCAATTTTCTTGTTGCAATGTTTTCTTTTAGCTAAAATATGATGAAGAATTATTAAATTCGAGCGCGGAAGCAAATATTTATATGATTTTTTACAAAAAAAGCCAGATTTTACATATTCTTGAAATGGATATTTTTGTTAAAACAATCACATTCATGCTTTAGGATCTATACTATGAATAATTTTAGCATTGGACATGCAAAAGGAATCATAACGTGGTACCAATCAGATAATAAACATTTCATTTTCGGGTGTCAATTTAATGAGTACGTTGTATATTGTAAGCTACTTGGGCTGGATTCTGAAATACCTACCACACTTGAAATAGCAATTTTCTAGTTGCAATGTTATCTTTTAGCTAAAATATGATGAAAAATTATTAAATTCGGGCGCGGAAGCAAACATTTATATGATTTTTTACAAAAATAAAGTCAGATTTCACCATTTCTTCATGAATACGTTGTATATTGTAAGCTACATGGGCTGGAGTCTAGAATATCTACCACACTTGAAATAGCAATTTTCTTGTTGCAATGTTTTCTTTTAGCTAAAATATGATGAAAAATTATTAAATTCGGGCGAGGAAGCAAATATTTATATGATTTTTTACAAAAATAATGTCAGATTTTACCTATTCTTGACGAATACGTTGTATATTGCTACATGGGCTAGATTCTAGAATACCTACCACACTTGATATAGCAATTTTTTTGTTGCAATGTTTTCTTTTAGCTAAATATGATGAAAAATTATAAAATTGGAGCCCGGAAGCAAATATTTATAAGATTTTTTTTAAAATAAATTTAGATTTTACCTATTATTAATAAATACGTTGTATATTGTAAGCTACATGGGCTGGATCCTAGAATACATGCTACACTTGAAATAGAAATTTTCTTGTTGCAATGATTTCTTTTAGCTAAAATATGATGAAAAATTATTAAAATCGTGCTGGGAAGCAAATATTTATATGATTTTTTACAAAAATAATGTCAGATATTACCTTTTCTTGATGAATACGTTGCATATTGTAAACTACATGTTCTAGATTCTAGAATACCTACCACACTTAAAATAGCAATTTTATTGTTGCAATGTTTTCTTTTAGCTAAAATATGATGAAAAATTATAAAATTCGGGCGCGGAAGCAAATATTTATATAATTTTTTACAAAAATAAAGTCAGATTTTACCTATTCTTGATGAATACGTTGTATATTGTAAGCTACATAGGCAGGTTTCTAGAATACCTACCACACTTGAAATAGCAATTTTCTTGTTGCAATGTTTTCTTTTAGCTAAAATATGATGAAGAATTATTAAATTCGAGCGCGGAAGCAAATATTTATATGATTTTTTACAAAAAAAGCCAGATTTTACATATTCTTGAAATGGATATTTTTGTTAAAACAATCACATTCATGCTTTAGGATCTATACTATGAATAATTTTAGCATTGGACATGCAAAAGGAATCATAACGTGGTACCAATCAGATAATAAACATTTCATTTTCGGGTGTCAATTTAATGAGTACGTTGTATATTGTAAGCTACTTGGGCTGGATTCTGAAATACCTACCACACTTGAAATAGCAATTTTCTAGTTGCAATGTTATCTTTTAGCTAAAATATGATGAAAAATTATTAAATTCGGGCGCGGAAGCAAACATTTATATGATTTTTTACAAAAATAAAGTCAGATTTCACCATTTCTTCATGAATACGTTGTATATTGTAAGCTACATGGGCTGGAGTCTAGAATATCTACCACACTTGAAATAGCAATTTTCTTGTTGCAATGTTTTCTTTTAGCTAAAATATGATGAAAAATTATTAAATTCGGGCGAGGAAGCAAATATTTATATGATTTTTTACAAAAATAATGTCAGATTTTACCTATTCTTGACGAATACGTTGTATATTGCTACATGGGCTAGATTCTAGAATACCTACCACACTTGATATAGCAATTTTTTTGTTGCAATGTTTTCTTTTAGCTAAATATGATGAAAAATTATAAAATTGGAGCCCGGAAGCAAATATTTATAAGATTTTTTTTAAAATAAATTTAGATTTTACCTATTATTAATAAATACGTTGTATATTGTAAGCTACATGGGCTGGATCCTAGAATACATGCTACACTTGAAATAGAAATTTTCTTGTTGCAATGATTTCTTTTAGCTAAAATATGATGAAAAATTATTAAAATCGTGCTGGGAAGCAAATATTTATATGATTTTTTACAAAAATAATGTCAGATATTACCTTTTCTTGATGAATACGTTGCATATTGTAAACTACATGTTCTAGATTCTAAAATACCTACCACACTTAAAATAGCAATTTTATTGTTGCAATGTTTTCTTTTAGCTAAAATATGATGAAAAATTATAAAATTCGGGCGCGGAAGCAAATATTTATATAATTTTTTACAAAAATAAAGTCAGATTTTACCTATTCTTGATGAATACGTTGTATATTGTAAGCTACATAGGCAGGTTTCTAGAATACCTACCACACTTGAAATAGCAATTTTCTTGTTGCAATGTTTTCTTTTAGCTAAAATATGATGAAGAATTATTAAATTCGAGCGCGGAAGCAAATATTTATATGATTTTTTACAAAAAAAGCCAGATTTTACATATTCTTGAAATGGATATTTTTGTTAAAACAATCACATTCATGCTTTAGGATCTATACTATGAATAATTTTAGCATTGGACATGCAAAAGTAATCATAACGTGGTACCAATCAGATAATAAACATTCCATTTTCGGGTGTCAATTTAATGAGTACGTTGTATATTGTAAGCTACTTGGGCTGGATTCTGGAATACCTACCACACCTGAAATAGCAATTTTCTTGTTGCAATGTTATCTTTTAGCTAAAATATGATGATGAATTATAAATTTCGGGTGCGGAAGCAAATATTTATATGATTTTTTTATAAAATAAAGTCAGTATTTACTTTTTCTTGATGAATACGTTGTACATTATAAATTACATGGTCTCCATTCTAGAATACTTTTCACACTTGAAATAGCAATTTTATTGTTGCAATGTTTTCTTTTAACTAAAATGTGAACAAAAATTATAAAATTCGGGCGCGGAAGCAAATATTTAAATGATTTTTACAAAAATAAAGTCAGATTTTACCTATTCTTGATGAATACGTTGTATATTGTAAGCTACTTGGGCTGGATTCTAGAATACCTACCACACTTGAAATAGCAATTTTCTTGTTGCAATGTTTTCTTTTAGATAAAATATGATGAAAAATTGTAATATTCGGGCGCGAAAGGAAATATTTATATTTTTTTTACAAAAATGAAGTCAGATTTTACCTATTCTTGATGAATACGTTGTATATTGCAAGCTACATGGTCTAGATTCTAGAATAACTACCACACTTGAAATAGCAATTTTCTTGTTGCAATGTTTTCATTTAGCTAAAAATTTGATGAAAAATTATAAAATTCGGGCGCGGAAGCAAATATTTATATGATTTTTTACAAAAAAAGCCAGATTTTATATATTCTTGAAATGGATATTTTTGTTAAAACAATCACATTCATGCTTTAGGATCTATACTATGAATAATTTTAGCATTGGACATGCAAAAGTAATCATAACGTGGTACCAATCAGATAATAATCATTCCATTTTCGGGTGTCATTTTAATGAATACGTTGTATATTGTGAGCTACATGGGCTGGATTCTGGAATACCTACCACACTTGAAATAGCAATTTTCTTGTTGCAATGTTTTCTTTTAGCTAAAATATGATGAAAAATTATAAAATTCGGGCGCGGAAGCAAATATTTATATAATTTTTTACAAAAATAAAGTCAGACTTTACCTATTCTTGATGAATACGTTGTATATTGTAAGCTACATAGGCAGGTTTCTAGAATACCTACCACACTTGAAATAGCAATTTTCTTGTTGCAATGTTTTCTTTTAGCTAAAATATGATGAAGAATTATTAAATTCGAGCGCGGAAGCAAATATTTATATGATTTTTTACAAAAAAAGCCAGATTTTACATATTCTTGAAATGGATATTTTTGTTAAAACAATCACATTCATGCTTTAGGAACTATACTATGAATAATTTTAGCATTGGACATGCAAAAGTAATCATAACGTGGTACCAATCAGATAATAAACATTCCATTTTCGGGTGTCAATTTAATGAGTACGTTGTATATTGTAAGCTACTAGGGCTGGATTCTGGAATACCTACCACACTTGAAATAGCAATTTTCTTGTTGCAATGTTATCTTTTAGCTAAAATATGATGATGAATTATAAATTTCGTTTGCGGAAGCAAATATTTATATGATTTTTTTATAAAATAAAGTCAGTATTTACTTTTTCTTGATGAATACGTTGTACATTATAAATTACATGGTCTACATTCTAGAATACTTTTCACACTTGAAATAGCAATTTTATTGTTGCAATGTTTTCTTTTAACTAAAATGTGAACAAAAATTATAAAATTCGGGCGCGGAAGCAAATATTTAAATGATTTTTACAAAAATAAAGTCAGATTTTACCTATTCTTGATGAATACGTTGTATATTGTAAGCTACTTGGGCTGGATTCTAGAATACCTACCACACTTGAAATAGCAATTTTCTTGTTGCAATGTTTTCTTTTAGATAAAATATGATGAAAAATTGTAATATTCGGGCGTGGAAGGAAATATTTATATTTTTTTTACAAAAATTAAGTCAGATTTTACCTATTCTTGATGAATACGTTGTATATTGCAAGCTACATGGTCTAGATTCTAGAATAACTACCACACATGAAATAGCAATTTTCTTGTTGCAATGTTTTCATTTAGCTAAAAATTTGATGAAAAATTATAAAATTCGGGCGCGGAAGCAAATATTTATATGATTTTTTACAAAAAAAGCCAGATTTTATATATTCTTGAAATGGATATTTTTGTTAAAACAATCACATTCATGCTTTAGGATCTATACTATGAATAATTTTAGCATTGGACATGCAAAAGTAATCATAACGTGGTACCAATCAGATAATAATCATTCCATTTTCGGGTGTCATTTTAATGAATACGTTGTATATTGTGAGCTACATGGGCTGGATTCTGGAATACCTACCACACTTGAAATAGCAATTTTCTTGTTGCAATGTTTTCATTTAGCTAAAATATGATAAAGAATTATAAAATTCGAGCGCGGTAGCAAATATTTATATGATTTTTTACAAAAATAAAGTCAGATTTTGTCTATTCTTGATGAATATGTTGTATATTGTAAGGTACATGGGCTAGATTCTAGAATACTTACCACACTTGAAATGGCGTTTTTCTTGTTGCAATGTTTTCTTTTATCTAAAATATTATGAAGAATTATAAAATTCGTGCTTGTAAGCAAGTATTTATATGATTTTTTACAAAAATTAAGTTAGATCTTACCTATTCTTGTTGATTACGTTGTATATTGTAAGCTACATGGGCTAGATTCTAGAATACCTACCAGACTTGAAATAGCAATTTTCTTGTTGCAATGTTTTCTTTTAGCTAAAATATGATTAAAAGATATAAATTTCGGGCGCGGAAGCAAATATTTAAATGATTTTTTACAAAAATAAAGTCAGATTTTACCTATTCTTGATGAATACGTTGTATATTGTAAGCTACTTGGGCTGGATTCTAGAATATCTACCACACTTAAATAGCAATTTTTTTGTTGCAATGTTTTCTTTTAGCTAAAATATGATAAAAAATTATAAAATTCGGGCGCGGAAGAAAATATTTATATGATTTTTTACAAAAAAAGCCAGATTTTATATATTCTTGAAATGGATATTTTTGTTAAAACAATCACATTCATGCTTTAGGATCTATACTATGAATAATTTTAGCATTGGACATGCAAAAGTAATCATAAGGTGGTACCAATCAGATAATAAACATTCCATTTTCGGGTGTCATTTTAATGAATACGTTGTATATTGTAAGCTACATGGGCTGGATTCTGGAATACCTACCACACTTTAAATAGCAATTTTCTTGTTGCAATGTTATCTTTTAGCTAAAATATGATGAAAAATTATTAAATTCGGGCGCGGAAGCAAACATTTATATGATTTTTTACAAAAATAAAGTCAGATTTCACCTTTTCTTGATGAATATGTTGCATATTGTAAACTACATGGGCTGGATTCGAAAATACCTACCACACTTTAAATAGCAATTTTCTTGTTGCAATGTTTTCTTTTAGCTAAAATATGATGAAAAATTATAAAATTGGAGCCCGGAAGCAAATATTTATATAATTTTTTACAAAAATAAAGTCAGATTTTACCTATTCTTAATGAATACGTTGTACATTGTAAGCTACATGGTCTAGATTCTAGAATACCTACCACACTTGAAATAGCAATTTTATTGTTGCAATGTTTTCTTTTAGCTAAAATATGATGAAAAATTATAAAATTCGTGCGCGGAAGCAAACATTTATATGATTTTTTACAAAAATAAAGTCAGATTTCACCTTTTCTTGATGAATATGTTGCATATTGTAAACTACATGGGCTGGATTCGAAAATACCTACCACACTTTAAATAGCAATTTTCTTGTTGCAATGTTTTCTTTTAGCTAAAATATGATGAAGAATTATAAAATTCGGGCGCGGAAGCAAATATTTATATGATTTTTTACAAAAATAAAGTCAGATTTTACCTGTTCTTGATGAATACGTTGTATATTGTAAGCTACATGGGCTGGATTCTAGAAAACCTAGCACACTTGAAATAGCAATTTTCTTGTTGCAATGTTTTCTTTTAGCTAAAATATGATGAAGAATTATTAAATTTGAGCGCGGGGAAGTAAATATTTATATGATTTTTTACAAAAAAAGCCAGATTTTATATATTCTTCAAATGGATATTTTTGTTAAAACAATCACATTCATGCTTTAGGATCTATACTATGAATAATTTTAGCATTGGACATGCAAAAGTAATCTTAACGTGGTACCAATCAGATAATAAACATTCCATTTTCGGGTGTCATTTTAATGAATACGTTGTATATTGTAAGCTACATGGGCTGGATTCTGGAATACCTACCACACTTGAAATAGCAATTTTCTTGTTGCAATGTTATCTTTTAGCTAAAATATGATGAAAAATTATTAAATTCGGGCGCGGAAGCAAACATTTATATGATTTTTTACAAAAATAAAGTCAGATTTCACCTTTTCTTGATGAATATGTTGGATATTGTAAACTACATGGGCTGGATTCGAAAATACCTACCACACTTTAAATAGCAATTTTCTTGTTGCAATGTTTTCTTTTAGCTAAAATATGATGAAGAATTATGAAATTTGAGCGCGGAAGCAAATATTTATATGATTTTTTACAAAAATTAAGTTAGATCTTACCTATTCTTGTTGATTACGTTGTATATTGTAAGTTACATGGGCTAGATTCTAGAATACCTACCAGGCTTGAAATAGCAATTTTCTTGTTGCAATGTTTTCTTTTAGCTAAAATATGATAAAAAATTATAAATTTCGGGCGCGTAAGCAAATATTTAAATGATTTTTTACAAAAATAAAGTCAGATTTTACCTATTCTTCATGAATACGTTGTATACTGTAAGCTACTTGGGCTGGATTCTAGAAAACCTACCACACTTGAAATAGCAATTTTCTTGTTACAATGTTTTCTTTTAGCTAAAATATGATGAAAAATTGTAATATTCGGGCGCGGAAGAAAACATTTATATTTTTTTTACAAAAATGAAGTCAGATTTTACCTAATCTTGAAGAATACGTTGTATATTGTAAGCTACTTGGTCTAGATTCTAGAATACCTACCACACTTGAAATAGCAATTTTCTTGTTGCAATGTTTTCTTTTAGCTAAAATATGATGAAGAATTATTAAATTTGAGCGCGGAAGCAAATATTTATAAGATTTTTTACAAAAAAAGCCAGATTTTATATATTCTTCAAATGGATATTTTTGTTAAAACAATCACATTCATGCTTTAGGATCTATACTATGAATAATTTTAGCATTGGACATGCAAAAGTAATCATAACGTGGTACCAATCAGATAATAAACATTCCATTTTCGGGTGTCATTTTAATGAATACGTTGTATATTGTAAGCTACATGGGCTGGATTCTGGAATACCTACCACACTTGAAATAGCAATTTTCTTGTTGCAATGATATCTTTTAGCTAAAATATGATGAAAAATTATTAAATTCGGGCGCGGAAGCAAACATTTATATGATTTTTTACAAAAATAAAGTCAGATTTCACCTTTTCTTGATGAATATGTTGCATATTGTAAACTACATGGGCTGGATTCGAAAATACCTACCACACTTTAAATAGCAATTTTCTTGTTGCAATGTTTTCTTTTAGCTAAAATATGATGAAGAATTATTAAATTTGAGCGCGGAAGCAAATATTTATATGATTTTTTACAAAAAAAGTCAGATTTTATATATTCTTCAAATGGATATTTTTGTTAAAACAATCACATTCATGCTTTAGGATCTATACTATGAATAATTTTAGCATTGGACATGCAAAAGTAATCATAACGTGGTACCAATCAGATAATAAACATTCCATTTTCGGGTGTCATTTTAATGAATACGTTGTATATTGTAAGCTACATGGGCTGGATTCTGGAATACCTACCACACTTGAAAAAGAAATTTTCTTCTTGCAATGTTTTCTTTTAGCTAAAATATGATGAAAAATTATTAAATTCGGGCGCGGAAGCAAACATTTATATGATTTTTTACAAAAATAAAGTCAGATTTCACCTTTTCTTGATGAATATGTTGCATATTGTAAACTACATGGGCTGGATTCGAAAATACCTACCACACTTTAAATAGCAATTTTCTTGTTGCAATGTTTTCTTTTAGCTAAAATATGATGAAGAATTATGAAATTTGAGCGCGGAAGCAAATATTTATATGATTTTTTACAAAAATTAAGTTAGATCTTACCTATTCTTGTTGATTACGTTGTATATTGTAAGTTACATGGGCTAGATTCTAGAATACCTACCAGGCTTGAAATAGCAATTTTCTTGTTGCAATGTTTTCTTTTAGCTAAAATATGATGAAAAATTATTAAATTCGGGCGCGGAAGCAAACATTTATATGATTTTTTACAAAAATAAAGTCAGATTTCACCTTTTCTTGATGAATATGTTGCATATTGTAAACTACATGGGCTGGATTCGAAAATACCTACCACACTTTAAATAGCAATTTTCTTGTTGCAATGTTTTCTTTTAGCTAAAATATGATGAAGAATTATTAAATTTGAGCGCGGAAGCAAATATTTATATGATTTTTTACAAAAAAAGCCAGATTTTATATATTCTTCAAATGGATATTTTTGTTAAAACAATCACATTCATGCTTTAGGATCTATACTATGAATAATTTTAGCATTGGACATGCAAAAGTAATCATAACGTGGTACCAATCAGATAATAAACATTCCATTTTCGGGTGTCATTTTAATGAATACGTTGTATATTGTAAGCTACATGGGCTGGATTCTGGAATACCTACCACACTTGAAAAAGAAATTTTCTTGTTGCAATGTTTTCTTTTAGCTAAAATATGATGAAAAATTATTAAATTCGGGCGCGGAAGCAAACATTTATATGATTTTTTACAAAAATAAAGTCAGATTTCACCTTTTCTTGATGAATATGTTGCATATTGTAAACTACATGGGCTGGATTCGAAAATACCTACCACACTTTAAATAGCAATTTTCTTGTTGCAATGTTTTCTTTTAGCTAAAATATGATGAAGAATTATAAAATTCGGGCGCGGAAGCAAATATTTCTATGATTTTTTACAAAAATAAAGTCAGATTTTACCTATTCTTAATGAATACGTTGTACATTGTAAGCTACATGGTCTAGATTCTAGAATACCTACCACACTTGAAATAGCAATTTTATTGTTGCAATGTTTTCTTTTAGCTAAAATATGATGAAAAATTATAAAATTCGGGCGCGGAAGCAAATATTTATATGATTTTTTACAAAAATAAAGTCAGATTTTACCTATTCTTGATGAATACGTTGTATATTGTAAGGTATATGGGCTGGATTCTAGAATACATGCTACACTTGAAATAGAAATTTTCTTGTTGCAATGTTTTCTTTTAGCTAAAATATGAAGAAGAATTATAATATTCAGGCGCGGAAGCAAATATTTATATGATTTTTTACAAGAAAGAAGTCAAATTTTACCTATTCTTGATGAATACGTTGTATATTGTAAGCTACATGGGCTGGATTCTGGAATACCTACCACACTTGAAATAGCAATTTTCTTGTTGCAATGTTATCTTTTAGCTAAAATATGATGAAAAATTATTAAATTCGGGCGCGGAAGCAAACATTTATATGATTTTTTACAAAAATAAAGTCAGATTTCACTTTTTCTTGATGAATATGTTGCATATTGTAAACTACATGGGCTTGTTTCGAAAATACCTACCACACTTTAAATAGCAATTTTCTTGTTGCAATGTTTTCTTTTAGCTAAAATATGATGAAAAATTATAAAATTGGAGCCCGGAAGCAAATATTTATAAGATTTTTTACAAAAATTAAGTTAGATCTTACCTATTCTTGTTGATTACGTTGTATATTGTAAGTTACATGGGCTAGATTCTAGCATACCTACCAGACTTGAAATAGCAATTTTCTTGTTGCAATGTTTTCTTTTAGCTAAAATATGATAAAAAATTATAAATTTCGGGCGCGGAAGCAAATATTTAAATGATTTTTTACAAAAATAAAGTCAGATTTTACCTATTCTTGATGAATACGTTGTATACTGTAAGCTACTTGGGCTGGATTCTAGAAAACCTACCACACTTGAAATAGCAATTTTATTGTTGCAATGTTTTCTTTTAACTAAAATGTGAACAAAAATTATAAAATTCGGGCGCGGAAGCAAATATTTAAATGATTTTTACAAAAATAAAGTCAGATTTTACCTATTCTTGATGAATACGTTGTATATTGTAAGCTACATGGGCTGGATTCTGGAATACCTACCACACTTGAAATAGCAATTTTCTTGTTGCAATGTTATCTTTTAGCTAAAATATGATGAAAAATTATTAAATTCGGGCGCGGAAGCAAACATTTATATGATTTTTTACAAAAATAAAGTCAGATTTCACTTTTTCTTGATGAATATGTTGCATATTGTAAACTACATGGGCTTGTTTCGAAAATACCTACCACACTTTAAATAGCAATTTTCTTGTTGCAATGTTTTCTTTTAGCTAAAATATGATGAATAAATTATAAAATTGGAGCCCGGAAGCAAATATTTATAAGATTTTTTACAAAAATTAAGTTAGATCTTACCTATTCTTGTTGATTACGTTGTATATTGTAAGTTACATGGGCTGGATTCTAGAATACCTACCAGACTTGAAATAGCAATTTTCTTGTTGCAATGTTTTCTTTTAGCTAAAATATGATAAAAAATTATAAATTTCGGGCGCGGAAGCAAATATTTAAATGATTTTTTACAAAAATAAAGTCAGATTTTACCTATTCTTGATGAATACGTTGTATACTGTAAGCTACTTGGGCTGGATTCTAGAAAACCTACCACACTTGAAATAGCAATTTTCTTGTTACAATGTTTTCTTTTAGCTAAAATATGATGAAAAATTGTAATATTCAGGCGCGGAAGAAAACATTTATATTTTTTTTTACAAAAATGAAGTCAGATTTTACCTATTCTTGATGAATACGTTGTATATTGTAAGCTACTTGGTCTAGATTCTAGAATACCTACCACACTTGAAATAGCAATTTTCTTGTTGCAATGTTTTCTTTTAGCTAAAATATGATGAAAAATTATTAAATTCGGGCGCGGAAGCAAACATTTATATGATTTTTTACAAAAATAAAGTCAGATTTCACCTTTTCTTGATGAATATGTTGCATATTGTAAACTACATGGGCTGGATTCGAAAATACCTACCACACTTTAAGTAGCAATTTTCTTGTTGCAATGTTTTCTTTTAGCTAAAATATGATGAAGAATTATAAATTTCGGGTGCGGAAGCAAATATTTATATGATTTTTTTATAAAATAAAGTCAGTATTTACTTTTTTTTGATGAATACGTTGTATATTGTAAGTTAAAAGGGCAGGATTCTAGAATACCTACCACACTTGAAATAGAAATTTTCTTGTTGCAATGTTTTCTTTTAGCTAAAATGTGATGAAGAATTATAAAATTCGGGCGCGGAAGCAAATATTTATATGATTTTTTACAAAAATAAAGTCAGATTTTACCTATTCTTAATGAATACGTTGTACATTGTAAGCTACATGGTCTAGATTCTAGAATACCTACCACACTTGAAATAGCAATTTTATTGTTGCAATGTTTTCTTTTAGCTAAAATATGATGAAATATTATAAAATTCGTGCGCGGAAGCAAATATGTATATGATTTTTTACAAAAATAAAGTCAGATTTTACCTATTCTTGATGAATACGTTGTATATTGTAAGCTACATGGGCTGGATTCTAGAAAACCTAGCACACTTGAAATAGCAATTTTCTTGTTGCAATGTTTTCTTTTAGCTAAAATATGATGTAGAATTATTAAATTCGAGCGCGGAAGCAAATATTTATATAATTTTTTACAAAAAAAGCCAGATTTTGTCTATTCTTGATGAATACGTTGTATATTGTAAGGTACATGGGCTAGATTCTAAAATACCTACCACACTTGGAATGGCGTTTTTCTTGTTGCAATGTTTTCTTTTATCTAAAATATTATGAAGAATTATAAAATTCGTGCGCGGAAGCAAGTATTTATATGATTTTTTACAAAAATTAAGTTAGATCTTACCTATTCTTGTTGATTACGTTGTATATTGTAAGCTACATGGGCTAGATTCTAGAATACCTACCAGACTTGAAATAGCAATTTTCTTGTTGCAATGTTTTCATTTAGCTAAAATATGATAAAAAATTATAAATTTCGGGCGCGGAAGCAAATATTTAAATGAATTTTTACAAAAATAAAGTCAGATTTTACCTATTCTTGATGAATACGTTGTATATTGTAAGCTACATGGGCTGGATTCTGGAATACCTACCACACTTTAAATAGCAATTTTCTTGTTGCAATGTTATCTTTTAGCTAAAATATGATGAAAAATTATTAAATTCGGGCGCGGAAGCAAACATTTATATGATTTTTTACAAAAATAAAGTCAGATTTCACCTTTTCTTGATGAATATGTTGCATATTGTAAACTACATGGGCTGGATTCGAAAATACCTACCACACTTTAAATAGCAATTTTATTGTTGCAATGTTTTCTTTTAACTAAAATGTGAACAAAAATTATAAAATTCGGGCGCGGAAGCAAATATTTAAATGATTTTTACAAAAATAAAGTCAGATTTTACCTATTCTTGATGAATACGTTGTATATTGTAAGCTACTTGGGCTGGATTCTAGAATACCTACCACACTTGAAATAGCAATTTTCTTGTTGCAATGTTTTCTTTTAGATAAAATATGATGAAAAATTGTATTATTCGGGCGCGGAAGGAAATATTTATATTTTTTTTACAAAAATGAAGTCAGATTTTACCTATTCTTGATGAATACGTTGTATATTGCAAGCTACATGGTCTAGATTCTAGAATAACTACCACACTTGAAATAGCAATTTTCTTGTTGCAATGTTTTCATTTAGCTAAAAATTTGATGAAAAATTATAAAATTCGGGCGCGGAAGCAAATATTTATATGATTTTTTACAAAAAAAGCCAGATTTTATATATTCTTGAAATGGATATTTTTGTTAAAACAATCACATTCATGCTTTAGGATCTATACTATGAATAATTTTAGCATTGGACATGCAAAAGTAATCATAACGTGGTACCAATCAGATAATAATCATTCCATTTTCGGGTGTCATTTTAATGAATACGTTGTATATTGTGAGCTACATGGGCTGGATTCTGGAATACCTACCACACTTGAAATAGCAATTTTCTTGCTGCAATGTTTTCATTTAGCTAAAATATGATAAAGAATTATAAAATTCGAGCGCGGTAGCAAATATTTATATGATTTTTTACAAAAATAAAGTCAGATTTTGTCTATTCTTGATGAATATGTTGTATATTGTAAGGTACATGGGCTAGATTCTAGAATACTTACCACACTTGAAATGGCGTTTTTCTTGTTGCAATGTTTTCTTTTATCTAAAATATTATGAAGAATTATAAAATTCGTGCTTGTAAGCAAGTATTTATATGATTTTTTACAAAAATTAAGATAGATCTTACCTATTCTTGTTGATTACGTTGTATATTGTAAGCTACATGGGCTAGATTCTAGAATACCTACCAGACTTGAAATAGCAATTTTCTTGTTGCAATGTTTTCTTTTAGCTAAAATATGATAAAAAATTATAAATTTCGGGCGCGGAAGCAAATATTTAAATGATTTTTTACAAAAATAAAGTCAGATTTTACCTATTCTTGATGAATACGTTGTATATTGTAAGCTACATGGGCTGGATTCTGGAATACCTACCACACTTTAAATAGCAATTTTCTTGTTGCAATGTTATCTTTTAGCTAAAATATGATGAAAAATTATTAAATTCGGGCGCGGAAGCAAACATTTATATGATTTTTTACAAAAATAAAGTCAGATTTCACCTTTTCTTGATGAATATGTTGCATATTGTAAACTACATGGGCTGGATTCGAAAATACCTACCACACTTTAAATAGCAATTTTCTTGTTGCAATGTTTTCTTTTAGCTAAAATATGATGAAAAATTATAAAATTGGAGCCCGGAAGCAAATATTTATATAATTTTTTACAAAAATAAAGTCAGATTTTACCTATTCTTAATGAATACGTTGTACATTGTAAGCTACATGGTCTAGATTCTAGAATACCTACCACACTTGAAATAGCAATTTTATTGTTGCAATGTTTTCTTTTAGCTAAAATATGATGAAAAATTATAAAATTCGTGCGCGGAAGCAAATATGTATATGATTTTTTACAAAAATAAAGTCAGATTTTACCTATTCTTGATGAATACGTTGTATATTGTAAGCTACATGAGCAGGATTCTAGAATACCTACCACACTTGAAATAGCAATTTTCTTGTTGCAATGTTTTCTTTTAGCTAAAATATGATGTAGAATTATTAAATTCGAGCGCGGAAGCAAATATTTATATAATTTTTTACAAAAAAAGCCAGATTTTGTCTATTCTTGATGAATACGTTGTATATTGTAAGGTACATGGGCTAGATTCTAAAATACCTACCACACTTGGAATGGCGTTTTTCTTGTTGCAATGTTTTCTTTTATCTAAAATATTATGAAGAATTATAAAATTCGTGCGCGGAAGCAAGTATTTATATGATTTTTTACAAAAATTAAGTTAGATCTTACCTATTCTTGTTGATTACGTTGTATATTGTAAGCTACATGGGCTAGATTCTAGAATACCTACCAGACTTGAAATAGCAATTTTCTTGTTGCAATGTTTTCATTTAGCTAAAATATGATAAAAAATTATAAATTTCGGGCGCGGAAGCAAATATTTAAATGAATTTTTACAAAAATAAAGTCAGATTTTACCTGTTCTTGATGAATACGTTGTATATTGTAAGCTACATGGGCTGGATTCTAGAAAACCTAGCACACTTGAAATAGCAATTTTCTTGTTGCAATGTTTTCTTTTAGCTAAAATATGATGAAGAATTATTAAATTTGAGCGCGGAAGCAAATATTTATATGATTTTTTACAAAAAAAGCCAGATTTTATATATTCTTCAAATGGATATTTTTGTTAAAACAATCACATTCATGCTTTAGGATCTATACTATAAATAATTTTAGCATTGGACATGCAAAAGTAATCATAACGTTGTACCAATCAGATAATAAACATTCCATTTTCGGGTGTCATTTTAATGAATACGTTGTATATTGTAAGCTACATGGGCTGGATTCTGGAATACCTACCACACTTGAAATAGCAATTTTCTTGTTGCAATGTTATCTTTTAGCTAAAATATGATGAAAAATTATTAAATTCGGGCGCGGAAGCAAACATTTATATGATTTTTTACAAAAATAAAGTCAGATTTCACCTTTTCTTCATGAATATGTTGCATATTGTAAACTACATGGGCTGGATTCGAAAATACCTACCACACTTTAAATAGCAATTTTCTTGTTGCAATGTTTTCTTTTAGCTAAAATATGATAAAGAATTATGAAATTTGAGCGCGGAAGCAAATATTTATATGATTTTTTACAAAAATTAAGTTAGATCTTACCTATTCTTGTTGATTACGTTGTATATTGTAAGTTACATGGGCTAGATTCTAGAATACCTACCAGGCTGGAAATAGCAATTTTCTTGTTGCAATGTTTTCTTTTAGCTAAAATATGATAAAAAATTATAAATTTCGGGCGCGGAAGCAAATATTTAAATGATTTTTTACAAAAATAAAGTCAGATTTTACCTATTCTTCATGAATACGTTGTATACTGTAAGCTACTTGGGCTGGATTCTAGAAAACCTACCACACTTGAAATAGCAATTTTCTTGTTACAATGTTTTCTTTTAGCTAAAATATGATGAAAAATTGTAATATTCGGGCGCGGAAGAAAACATTTATATTTTTTTTACAAAAATGAAGTCAGATTTTACCTAATCTTGATGAATACGTTGTATATTGTAAGCTACTTGGTCTAGATTCTAGAATACCTACCACACTTGAAATAGCAATTTTCTTGTTGCAATGTTTTCTTTTAGCTAAAATATGATGAAGAATTATTAAATTTGAGCGCAGAAGCAAATATTTATAAGATTTTTTACAAAAAAAGCCAGATTTTATATATTCTTCAAATGGATATTTTTGTTAAAACAATCACATTCATGCTTTAGGATCTATACTATGAATAATTTTAGCATTGGACATGCAAAAGTAATCATAACGTGGTACCAATCAGATAATAAACATTCCATTTTCGGGTGTCATTTTAATGAATACGTTGTATATTGTAAGCTACATGGGCTGGATTCTGGAATACCTACCACACTTGAAATAGCAATTTTCTTGTTGCAATGATATCTTTTAGCTAAAATATGATGAAAAATTATTAAATTCGGGCGCGGAAGCAAACATTTATATGATTTTTTACAAAAATAAAGTCAGATTTCACCTTTCTTGATGAATATGTTGCATATTGTAAACTACATGGGCTGGATTCGAAAATACCTACCACACTTTAAATAGCAATTTTCTTGTTGCAATGTTTTCTTTTAGCTAAAATATGATGAAGAATTATTAAATTTGAGCGCGGAAGCAAATATTTATATGATTTTTTACAAAAAAAGTCAGATTTTATATATTCTTCAAATGGATATTTTTGTTAAAACAATCACATTCATGCTTTAGGATCTATACTATGAATAATTTTAGCATTGGACATGCAAAAGTAATCATAACGTGGTACCAATCAGATAATAAACATTCCATTTTCGGGTGTCATTTTAATGAATACGTTGTATATTGTAAGCTACATGGGCTGGATTCTGGAATACCTACCACACTTGAAAAAGAAATTTTCTTCTTGCAATGTTTTCTTTTAGCTAAAATATGATGAAAAATTATTAAATTCGGGCGCGGAAGCAAACATTTATATGATTTTTCACAAAAATAAAGTCAGATTTCACCTTTTCTTGATGAATATGTTGCATATTGTAAACTACATGGGCTGGATTCGAAAATACCTACCACACTTTAAATAGCAATTTTCTTGTTGCAATGTTTTCTTTTAGCTAAAATATGATGAAGAATTATTAAATTTGAGCGCGGAAGCAAATATTTATATGATTTTTTACAAAAAAAGCCAGATTTTATATATTCTTCAAATGGATATTTTTGTTAAAACAATCACATTCATGCTTTAGGATCTATACTATGAATAATTTTAGCATTGGACATGCAAAAGTAATCATAACGTGGTACCAATCAGATAATAAACATTCCATTTTCGGGTGTCATTTTAATGAATACGTTGTATATTGTAAGCTACATGGGCTGGATTCTGGAATACCTACCACACTTGAAAAAGAAATTTTCTTGTTGCAATGTTTTCTTTTAGCTAAAATATGATGAAAAATTATTAAATTCGGGCGCGGAAGCAAACATTTATATGATTTTTTACAAAAATAAAGTCAGATTTCACCTTTTCTTGATGAATATGTTGCATATTGTAAACTACATGGGCTGGATTCGAAAATACCTACCACACTTTAAATAGCAATTTTCTTGTTGCAATGTTTTCTTTTAGCTAAAATATGATGAAGAATTATTAAATTCGAGCGCGGAAGCAAATATTTATATGATTTTTTACAAAAATAAAGTCAGATTTTATATATTCTTCAAATGGATATTTTTGTTAAAACAATCACATTCATGCTTTAGGATCTATACTATGAATAATTTTAGCATTGGACATGCAAAAGTAATTATAACGTGGTACCAATCAGATAATAAATATTCCATTTTCGGGTGTCATTTTAATGAATACGTTGTATATTGTAAGCTACATGGGCTGGATTCTGGAATACCTACCACACTTGAAAAAGAAATTTTCTTGTTGCAATGTTTTCTTTTAGCTAAAATATGATGAAAAATTATTAAATTCGGGCGCGGAAGCAAACATTTATATGATTTTTTACAAAAATAAAGTCAGATTTCACCTTTTCTTGATGAATATGTTGCATATTGTAAACTACATGGGCTGGATTCGAAAATACCTACCACACTTTAAATAGCAATTTTCTTGTTGCAATGTTTTCTTTTAGCTAAAATATGATGAAGAATTATAAAATTCGGGCGCGGAAGCAAATATTTATATGATTTTTTACAAAAATAAAGTCAGATTTTACCTATTCTTAATGAATACGTTGTACATTGTAAGCTACATGGTCTAGATTCTAGAATACCTACCACACTTGAAATAGCAATTTTATTGTTGCAATGTTTTCTTTTAGCTAAAATATGATGAAAAATATAAAATTCGGGCGCGGAAGCAAATATTTATATGATTTTTTACAAAAATAAAGTCAGATTTTGTCTATTCTTGATGAATACGTTGTATGTTGTAAGGTACATGTGCTAGATTCTAGAATACCTACCACACTTGATATGGCGTTTTTCTTGTTGCAATGTTTTCTTTTATCTAAAATATTATGAAGAATTATAAAATTCGTGCGCGGAAGCAAGTATTTATATGATTTTTTACAAAAATTAAGTTAGATCTTACCTATTCTTGGTGAATACGTTGTATATTGTAAGGTACATGGGCTGGATTCTAGAATACATGCTACACTTGAAATAGAAATTTTCTTGTTGTAATGTTTTCTTTTAGCTAAAATATGAAGAAGAATTATAATATTCAGGCGCGGAAGCAAATATTTATATGATTTTTTACAAGAAAGAAGTCAAATTTTACCTATTCTTGATGAATATGTTATATATTGTAAGCTACATGGGCTGGATTCTAGAATACCTACCACACTTGCAATAACAATTTTCTTGTTGCAATGTTTTCTTTTAGCTAAAATATGATAAAGAATTATAAAATTCGAGCGCTGTAGCAAATATTTATATGATTTTTTACAAAAATAAAGTCAGCTTTTGTCTATTCTTGATGAATACGTTGTATGTTGTAAGGTACATGGGCTAGATTCTAGAATACCTACCACACTTGATATGGCGTTTTTCTTGTTGCAATGTTTTCTTTTATCTAAAATATTATGAAGAATTATAAAATTCGTGCGCGGAAGCAAGTATTTATATGATTTTTTACAAAAATTAAGTTAGATCTTACCTATTCTTGTTGATTACGTTGTATATTGTAAGCTACATGGGCTAGATTCTAGAATACCTACCAGACTTGAAATAGCAATTTTCTTGTTGCAATGTTTTCTTTTAGCTAAAATATGATAAAAAAAATTATAAATTTCGGGCGCGGAAGCAAATATTTAAATGATTTTTTACAAAAATAAAGTCAGATTTTACCTATTCTTGATGAATACGTTGTATACTGTAAGCTACTTGGGCTGGATTCTAGAAAACCTACCACACTTGAAATAGCAATTTTCTTGTTACAATGTTTTCCTTTAGCTAAAATATGATGAAAAATTATAAAATTCGGGCGCGGAAGCAATTATTTATATGATTTTTTACAAAAATAAAGTCAGATTTTACCTGTTCTTGATGAATACGTTGTATATTGTAAGCCACATGGGCTGGATTCTAGAAAACCTAGCACACTTGAAATAGCAATTTTCTTGTTGCAATGTTTTCTTTTAGCTAAAATATGAAGAAGAATTATAATATTCAGGCGCCGAAGCAAATATTTATATGATTTTTTACAAGAAAGAAGTCAGATTTTACCTATACTTGATGAATACGTTGTAAATTGTAAGGTATATGGGCTGGATTCTAGAATACATGCTACACTTGAAATAGAAATTTTCTTGTTGCAATGTTTTCTTTTAGCTAAAATATGAAGAAGAATTATAATATTCAGGCGCGGAAGCAAATATTTATATGATTTTTTACAAGAAAGAAGTCAAATTTTACCTATTCTTGATGAATACGTTGTATATTGTAAGCTACATGGGCTGGATTCTTGAATACCTACCACACTTGAAACAGCAATTTTCTTGTTGCAATGTTATCTTTTAGCTAAAATATGATGAAAAATTATTAAATTCGGGCGCGGAAGCAAACATTTATATGATTTTTTACAAAAATAAAGTCAGATTTCACTTTTTCTTGATGAATATGTTGCATATTGTAAACTACATGGGCTGGTTTCGAAAATACCTACCACACTTTAAATAGCAATTTTCTTGTTGCAATGTTTTCTTTTAGCTAAAATATGATGAAAAATTATAAAATTGGAGCCCGGAAGCAAATATTTATAAGATTTTTTACAAAAATTAAGTTAGATCTTACCTATTCTTGTTGATTACGTTGTATATTGTAAGTTACATGGGCTAGATTCTAGAATACCTACCAGACTTGAAATAGCAATTTTCTTGTTGCAATGTTTTCTTTTAGCTAAAATATGATAAAAAATTATAAATTTCGGGCGCGGAAGCAAATATTTAAATGATTTTTTACAAAAATAAAGTCAGATTTTACCTATTCTTGATGAATACGTTGTATACTGTAAGCTACTTGGGCTGGATTCTAGAAAACCTACCACACTTGAAATAGCAATTTTCTTGTTACAATGTTTTCTTTTAGCTAAAATATGATGAAAAATTGTAATATTCGGGCGCGGAAGAAAACATTTATATTTTTTTTTACAAAAATGAAGTCAGATTTTACCTATTCTTGATGAATACGTTGTATATTGTAAGCTACTTGGTCTAGATTCTAGAATACCTACCACACTTGAAATAGCAATTTTCTTGTTGCAATGTTTACTTTTAGCTAAAATATGTTGAAAAATTATAAAATTCGGACGCGGAAGCAAATATTTATATGATTTTTTACAAAAATAAAGTCAGATTTTACCTGTTCTTGATGAATACGTTGTATATTGTAAGCTACATGGGCTGGATTCTAGAACACCTAGCACACTTTAAATAGCAATTTTCTTGTTGCAATGTTTTCTTTTAGCTAAAATATGATGAAGAATTATTAAATTCGAGCGCGGAAGCAAATATTTATATGATTTTTTATAAAAAAAATCCAGATTTTATATATTCTTGAAATGGATATTTTTGTTAAAACAATCACATTCATGCTTTAGGATCTATACTATGAATAATTTTAGCATTGGACCTGCAAAAGTAATCATAACGTGGTACCAATCAGATAATAAACATTCCATTTTCGGGTGTCATTTTAATGAATACGTTGTATATTGTAAGCTACATAGGCTGGATTCTGGAATACCTACCACACTTGAAATAGCAATTTTCTTGTTGCAATGTTATCTTTAGCTAAAATATGATGAAAAATTATAAATTCGGGCGCGGAAGCAAACATTTATATGATTTTTTACAAAAATAAAGTCAGATTTCACCTTTTCTTGATGAATATGTTGCATATTGTAAACTACATGGGCTGGATTCGAAAATACCTACCACACTTTAAATAGCAATTTTCTTGTTGCAATGTTTTCTTTTAGCTAAAATATGATGAAGAATTATGAAATTTGAGCGCGGAAGCAAATATTTATATGATTTTTTACAAAAATTAAGTTAGATCTTACCTATTCTTGTTGATTACGTTGTATATTGTAAGTTACATGGGCTAGATTCTAGAATACCTACCAGGCTTGAAATAGCAATTTTCTTGTTGCAATGTTTTCTTTTAGCTAAAATATGATAAAAAATTATAAATTTCGGGCGCGTAAGCAAATATTTAAATGATTTTTTACAAAAATAAAGTCAGATTTTACCTATTCTTCATGAATACGTTGTATACTGTAAGCTACTTGGGCTGGATTCTAGAAAACCTACCACACTTGAAATAGCAATTTTCTTGTTGCAATGTTTTCTTTTAGCTAAAATATGATGAAGAATTATTAAATTTGAGCGCGGAAGCAAATATTTATATGATTTTTTACAAAAAAAGCCAGATTTTATATATTCTTCAAATGGATATTTTTGTTAAAACAATCACATTCATGCTTTAGGATCTATACTATGAATAATTTTAGCATTGGACATGCAAAAGTAATCATAACGTGGTACCAATCAGATAATAAACATTCCATTTTCGGGTGTCATTTTAATGAATACGTTGTATATTGTAAGCTACATGGGCTGGATTCTGGAATACCTACCACACTTGAAAAAGAAATTTTCTTGTTGCAATGTTTTCTTTTAGCTAAAATATGATGAAAAATTATTAAATTCGGGCGCGGAAGCAAACATTTATATGATTTTTTACAAAAATAAAGTCAGATTTCACCTTTTCTTGATGAATATGTTGCATATTGTAAACTACATGGGCTGGATTCGAAAATACCTACCACACTTTAAATAGCAATTTTCTTGTTGCAATGTTTTCTTTTAGCTAAAATATGATGAAGAATTATTAAATTCGAGCGCGGAAGCAAATATTTATATGATTTTTTACAAAAATAAAGTCAGATTTTATATATTCTTCAAATGGATATTTTTGTTAAAACAATCACATTCATGCTTTAGGATCTATACTATGAATAATTTTAGCATTGGACATGCAAAAGTAATTATAACGTGGGTACCAATCAGATAATAAATATTCCATTTTCGGGTGTCATTTTAATGAATACGTTGTATATTGTAAGCTACATGGGCTGGATTCTGGAATACCTACCACACTTGAAAAAGAAATTTTCTTGTTGCAATGTTTTCTTTTAGCTAAAATATGATGAAAAATTATTAAATTCGGGCGCGGAAGCAAACATTTATATGATTTTTTACAAAAATAAAGTCAGATTTCACCTTTTCTTGATGAATATGTTGCATATTGTAAACTACATGGGCTGGATTCGAAAATACCTACCACACTTTAAATAGCAATTTTCTTGTTGCAATGTTTTCTTTTAGCTAAAATATGATGAAGAATTATAAAATTCGGGCGCGGAAGCAAATATTTATATGATTTTTTACAAAAATAAAGTCAGATTTTACCTATTCTTAATGAATACGTTGTACATTGTAAGCTACATGGTCTAGATTCTAGAATACCTACCACACTTGAAATAGCAATTTTATTGTTGCAATGTTTTCTTTTAGCTAAAATATGATGAAAAATATAAAATTCGGGCGCGGAAGCAAATATTTATATGATTTTTTACAAAAATAAAGTCAGATTTTGTCTATTCTTGATGAATACGTTGTATGTTGTAAGGTACATGTGCTAGATTCTAGAATACCTACCACAACTTGATATGGCGTTTTTCTTGTTGCAATGTTTTCTTTTATCTAAAATATTATGAAGAATTATAAAATTCGTGCGCGGAAGCAAGTATTTATATGATTTTTTACAAAAAATTAAGTTAGATCTTACCTATTCTTGGTGAATACGTTGTATATTGTAAGGTACATGGGCTGGATTCTAGAATACATGCTACACTTGAAATAGAAATTTTCTTGTTGTAATGTTTTCTTTTAGCTAAAATATGAAGAAGAATTATAATATTCAGGCGCGGAAGCAAATATTTATATGATTTTTTACAAGAAAGAAGTCAAATTTTACCTATTCTTGATGAATATGTTATATATTGTAAGCTACATGGGCTGGATTCTAGAATACCTACCACACTTGCAATAACAATTTTCTTGTTGCAATGTTTTCTTTTAGCTAAAATATGATAAAGAATTATAAAATTCGAGCGCTGTAGCAAATATTTATATGATTTTTTACAAAAATAAAGTCAGCTTTTGTCTATTCTTGATGAATACGTTGTATGTTGTAAGGTACATGGGCTAGATTCTAGAATACCTACCACACTTGATATGGCGTTTTTCTTGTTGCAATGTTTTCTTTTATCTAAAATATTATGAAGAATTATAAAATTCGTGCGCGGAAGCAAGTATTTATATGATTTTTTACAAAAATTAAGTTAGATCTTACCTATTCTTGTTGATTACGTTGTATATTGTAAGCTACATGGGCTAGATTCTAGAATACCTACCAGACTTGAAATAGCAATTTTCTTGTTGCAATGTTTTCTTTTAGCTAAAATATGATAAAAAAAATTATAAATTTCGGGCGCGGAAGCAAATATTTAAATGATTTTTTACAAAAATAAAGTCAGATTTTACCTATTCTTGATGAATACGTTGTATACTGTAAGCTACTTGGGCTGGATTCTAGAAAACCTACCACACTTGAAATAGCAATTTTCTTGTTACAATGTTTTCCTTTAGCTAAAATATGATGAAAAATTATAAAATTCGGGCGCGGAAGCAATTATTTATATGATTTTTTACAAAAATAAAGTCAGATTTTACCTGTTCTTGATGAATACGTTGTATATTGTAAGCCACATGGGCTGGATTCTAGAAAACCTAGCACACTTGAAATAGCAATTTTCTTGTTGCAATGTTTTCTTTTAGCTAAAATATGAAGAAGAATTATAATATTCAGGCGCCGAAGCAAATATTTATATGATTTTTTACAAGAAAGAAGTCAGATTTTACCTATACTTGATGAATACGTTGTAAATTGTAAGGTATATGGGCTGGATTCTAGAATACATGCTACACTTGAAATAGAAATTTTCTTGTTGCAATGTTTTCTTTTAGCTAAAATATGAAGAAGAATTATAATATTCAGGCGCGGAAGCAAATATTTATATGATTTTTTACAAGAAAGAAGTCAAATTTTACCTATTCTTGATGAATACGTTGTATATTGTAAGCTACATGGGCTGGATTCTTGAATACCTACCACACTTGAAACAGCAATTTTCTTGTTGCAATGTTATCTTTTAGCTAAAATATGATGAAAAATTATTAAATTCGGGCGCGGAAGCAAACATTTATATGATTTTTTACAAAAATAAAGTCAGATTTCACTTTTTCTTGATGAATATGTTGCATATTGTAAACTACATGGGCTGGTTTCGAAAATACCTACCACACTTTAAATAGCAATTTTCTTGTTGCAATGTTTTCTTTTAGCTAAAATATGATGAAAAATTATAAAATTGGAGCCCGGAAGCAAATATTTATAAGATTTTTTACAAAAATTAAGTTAGATCTTACCTATTCTTGTTGATTACGTTGTATATTGTAAGTTACATGGGCTAGATTCTAGAATACCTACCAGACTTGAAATAGCAATTTTCTTGTTGCAATGTTTTCTTTTAGCTAAAATATGATAAAAAATTATAAATTTCGGGCGCGGAAGCAAATATTTAAATGATTTTTTACAAAAATAAAGTCAGATTTTACCTATTCTTGATGAATACGTTGTATACTGTAAGCTACTTGGGCTGGATTCTAGAAAACCTACCACACTTGAAATAGCAATTTTCTTGTTACAATGTTTTCTTTTAGCTAAAATATGATGAAAAATTGTAATATTCGGGCGCGGAAGAAAACATTTATATTTTTTTTTTACAAAAATGAAGTCAGATTTTACCTATTCTTGATGAATACGTTGTATATTGTAAGCTACTTGGTCTAGATTCTAGAATACCTACCACACTTGAAATAGCAATTTTCTTGTTGCAATGTTTACTTTTAGCTAAAATATGTTGAAAAATTATAAAATTCGGACGCGGAAGCAAATATTTATATGATTTTTTACAAAAATAAAGTCAGATTTTACCTGTTCTTGATGAATACGTTGTATATTGTAAGCTACATGGGCTGGATTCTAGAACACCTAGCACACTTTAAATAGCAATTTTCTTGTTGCAATGTTTTCTTTTAGCTAAAATATGATGAAGAATTATTAAATTCGAGCGCGGAAGCAAATATTTATATGATTTTTTATAAAAAAAATCCAGATTTTATATATTCTTGAAATGGATATTTTGTTAAAACAATCACATTCATGCTTTAGGATCTATACTATGAATAATTTTAGCATTGGACCTGCAAAAGTAATCATAACGTGGTACCAATCAGATAATAAACATTCCATTTTCGGGTGTCATTTTAATGAATACGTTGTATATTGTAAGCTACATAGGCTGGATTCTGGAATACCTACCACACTTGAAATAGCAATTTTCTTGTTGCAATGTTATCTTTTAGCTAAAATATGATGAAAAATTATTAAATTCGGGCGCGGAAGCAAACATTTATATGATTTTTTACAAAAATAAAGTCAGATTTCACCTTTTCTTGATGAATATGTTGCATATTGTAAACTACATGGGCTGGATTCGAAAATACCTACCACACTTTAAATAGCAATTTTCTTGTTGCAATGTTTTCTTTTAGCTAAAATATGATGAAGAATTATGAAATTTGAGCGCGGAAGCAAATATTTATATGATTTTTTACAAAAATTAAGTTAGATCTTACCTATTCTTGTTGATTACGTTGTATATTGTAAGTTACATGGGCTAGATTCTAGAATACCTACCAGGCTTGAAATAGCAATTTTCTTGTTGCAATGTTTTCTTTTAGCTAAAATATGATAAAAAATTATAAATTTCGGGCGCGTAAGCAATATTTAAATGATTTTTTACAAAAATAAAGTCAGATTTTACCTATTCTTCATGAATACGTTGTATACTGTAAGCTACTTGGGCTGGATTCTAGAAAACCTACCACACTTGAAATAGCAATTTTCTTGTTACAATGTTTTCTTTTAGCTAAAATATGATGAAAAATTGTAATATTCGGGCGCGGAAGAAAACATTTATATTTTTTTTACAAAAATGAAGTCAGATTTTACCTAATCTTGATGAATACGTTGTATATTGTAAGCTACTTGGTCTAGATTCTAGAATACCTACCACACTTGAAATAGCAAATTTCTTGTTGCAATGTTTTCTTTTAGCTAAAATATGATGAAGAATTATTAAATTTGAGCGCGGAAGCAAATATTTATAAGATTTTTTACAAAAAAAGCCAGATTTTATATATTATTCAAATGGATATTTTTGTTAAAACAATGCACAGTCATGCTTTAGGATCTATACTATGAATAATTTAGCATTGGACATGCAAAAGTAATCATAACGTGGTACCAATCAGATAATAAACATTCCATTTTCGGGTGTCATTTTAATGAATACGTTGTATATTGTAAGCTACATGGGCTGGATTCTGGAATACCTACCACACTTGAAATAGCAATTTTCTTGTTGCAATGATATCTTTTAGCTAAAATATGATGAAAAATTATTAAATTCGGGCGCAGAAGCAAACATTTATATGATTTTTTACAAAAATAAAGTCAGATTTCACCTTTTCTTGATGAATATGTTGCATATTGTAAACTACATGGGCTGGATTCGAAAATACCTACCACACTTTAAATAGCAATTTTCTTGTTGCAATGTTTTCTTTTAGCTAAAATATGATGAAGAATTATTAAATTTGAGCGCGGAAGCAAATATTTATATGATTTTTTACAAAAAAAGTCAGATTTTATATATTCTTCAAATGGATATTTTTGTTAAAACAATCACATTCATGCTTTAGGATCTATACTATGAATAATTTTAGCATTGGACATGCAAAAGTAATCATAACGTGGTACCAATCAGATAATAAACATTCCATTTTCGGGTGTCATTTTAATGAATACGTTGTATATTGTAAGCTACATGGGCTGGATTCTGGAATACCTACCACACTTGAAAAAGAAATTTTCTTCTTGCAATGTTTTCTTTTAGCTAAAATATGATGAAAAATTATTAAATTCGGGCGCGGAAGCAAACATTTATATGATTTTTTACAAAAATAAAGTCAGATTTCACCTTTTCTTGATGAATATGTTGCATATTGTAAACTACATGGGCTGGATTCGAAAATACCTACCACACTTTAAATAGCAATTTTCTTGTTGCAATGTTTTCTTTTAGCTAAAATATGATGAAGAATTATGAAATTTGAGCGCGGAAGCAAATATTTATATGATTTTTTACAAAAATTAAGTTAGATCTTACCTATTCTTGTTGATTACGTTGTATATTGTAAGTTACATGGGCTAGATTCTAGAATACCTACCAGGCTTGAAATAGCAATTTTCTTGTTGCAATGTTTTCTTTTAGCTAAAATATGATGAAAAATTATTAAATTCGGGCGCGGAAGCAAACATTTATATGATTTTTTACAAAAATAAAGTCAGATTTCACCTTTTCTTGATGAATATGTTGCATTTTGTAAACTACATGGGCTGGATTCGAAATACCTACCACACTTTAAATAGCAATTTTCTTGTTGCAATGTTTTCTTTTAGCTAAAATATGATGAAGAATTATTAAATTTGAGCGCGGAAGCAAATATTTATATGATTTTTTACAAAAAAAGCCAGATTTTATATATTCTTCAAATGGATATTTTTGTTAAAACAATCACATTCATGCTTAGGATCTATACTATGAATAATTTTAGCATTGGACATGCAAAAGTAATCATAACGTGGTACCAATCAGATAATAAACATTCCATTTTCGGGTGTCATTTTAATGAATACGTTGTATATTGTAAGCTACATGGGCTGGATTCTGGAATACCTACCACACTTGAAAAAGAAATTTTCTTGTTGCAATGTTTTCTTTTAGCTAAAATATGATGAAAAATTATTAAATTCGGGCGCGGAAGCAAACATTTATATGATTTTTTACAAAAATAAAGTCAGATTTTACCTATTCTTAATGAATACGTTGTACATTGTAAGCTACATGGTCTAGATTCTAGAATACCTACCACACTTGAAATAGCAATTTTATTGTTGCAATGTTTTCTTTTAGCTAAAATATGATGAAAAATTATAAAATTCGGGCGCGGAAGCAAATATTTATATGATTTTTTACAAAAATAAAGTCAGATTTTACCTATTCTTGATGAATACGTTGTATATTGTAAGGTATATGGGCTGGATTCTAGAATACATGCTACACTTGAAATAGAAATTTTCTTGTTGCAATGTTTTCTTTTAGCTAAAATATGAAGAAGAATTATAATATTCAGGCGCGGAAGCAAATATTTATATGATTTTTTACAAGAAAGAAGTCAAATTTTACCTATTCTTGATGAATACGTTGTATATTGTAAGCTACATGGGCTGGATTCTGGAATACCTACCACACTTGAAATAGCAATTTTCTTGTTGCAATGTTATCTTTTAGCTAAAATATGATGAAAAATTATTAAATTCGGGCGCGGAAGCAAACATTTATATGATTTTTTACACAAATAAAGTCAGATTTCACTTTTTCTTGATGAATATGTTGCATATTGTAAACTACATGGGCTTGTTTCGAAAATACCTACCACACTTTAAATAGCAATTTTCTTGTTGCAATGTTTTCTTTAGCTAAAATATGATGAAAAATTATAAAATTGGAGCCCGGAAGCAAATATTTATAAGATTTTTTACAAAAAATTAAGTTAGATCTTACCTATTCTTGTTGATTACGTTGTATATTGTAAGTTACATGGGCTAGATTCTAGAATACCTACCAGACTTGAAATAGCAATTTTCTTGTTGCAATGTTTTCTTTTAGCTAAAATATGATAAAAAATTATAAATTTCGGGCGCGGAAGCAAATATTTAAATGATTTTTTACAAAAATAAAGTCAGATTTTACCTATTCTTGATGAATACGTTGTATACTGTAAGCTACTTGGGCTGGATTCTAGAAAACCTACCACACTTGAAATAGCAATTTTATTGTTGCAATGTTTTATTTTAACTAAATGTGAACAAAAATTATAAAATTCGGGCGCGGAAGCAAATATTTAAATGATTTTTACAAAAATAAAGTCAGATTTTACCAATTCTTGATGAATACGTTGTATATTGTAAGCTACATGGGCTGGATTCTGGAATACCTACCACACTTGAAATAGCAATTTTCTTGTTGCAATGTTATCTTTTAGCTAAAATATGATGAAAAATTATTAAATTCGGGCGCGGAAGCAAACATTTATA
>JAQOWZ010000348.1:0-55232 GCA_035578165.1 Stenolophus ochropezus
ACGCGCTATCTCAGAGTGTAAAAAATCATATAAATATTTGCTTCCGCGCCCAAATTTTATAATTTTTCATCATATTTTATCCATAGTATAGGTCCAAAAGCATGTTTATGAATGTTTTAACAAAAATATCCATTTCAAGAATAGGTAAAATCTGACTTTATATTTGTAAAAAATCATATAAATATTTGCTTCCGCGAACGAATTTTATAATTTTTCATCATGTTTAAGCTTAAAGAAAACATTGCAACAAGAAAATTGCTATTTCAAGTGTGGTAGGTATTCTAGAATCCAGCCCATGTAGCTTATAATATACAACGTATTCATTAAAATTACACCCTAAAGTTAAATGTTTATTATCTGATTGGTCACTTTTGCATGTCCAATGCTAAAATTATCCATATTGTAGTTCCAAAAGCATGTTTATGAATGTTTTAACATAAATATTCATTTCAAGAATAGGTAAAATCTGACTTTATTTTTGTAAAAAATCTTATAAATATTAGCTTCCGCTCCCGAATTTTATAATTTTTCATGATATTTTATCCATAGTATAGGTCCAAAAGAATGTTTATGAATGTTTTAACAAAAATATCCATTTTAAGAATAGGTAAAATCTGACTTTATTCTTGTAAAAAATCATATAAATATTTGCTTCCGCGCCCGAATTTTATGATTTTTCACCATAATTTAGGTAAAAGAAAACATTGCAACAAGAAAATTGCTATTTCAAGTGTGGTAGGTATTCTAGAATCCAGTCAATGAAGCTTACAACATACAACGTATTCATCAAAAATAGGTAAAATCTGACTTTATTTTTGTAAAAAATTATATAAATATTTGCTTCCGCGCCCGAATTTTATGAATTTTCATCATATTTTAGCTAAAAGAAAACATTGCAACAAGAAAATTGCTATTTCAAGTGTGGTAGGTATTCTGGTATCGAGCCCATGTAGCTTACAATATACAACGTATTCATCAAGAATAGGTAAAATCTGACTTTATTTTTGTAAAAAATTATATAAATATTTGCTTCCGCGCCCGAATTTTATAATTTTTTATAATATTTTAGCTAAAAGAAAACATTGCAATAAGAAAATTGCTATTTCAAGTTTGGTAGGTATACTAGAATCCAGCCAATGAAGCCTACAATATACAACGTAGTCACCAAAAATAGGTAAAATCTGACATTATTTTTGTAAAAAATCATATAAATATTTGCTTCCGCGCCCGAATTTTATAATTTTTCATCATTTTTTATCCATAGTATAGGTCCAGAAGCATGTTTATGAATGCTTTAACAAAAATATCTATTTCAAAAATAGGTGAAATCTGATTTTATTTTTGTAAAAAATCATGTAAATATTTGCTTCCGCTCCCGAATTTAATGATTTTCTATCATATTTTAGCTAAAAGAAAACATTGCAACAAGAAAATTGCTATTTTAATTGTGGTAGGTATTCTAGAATTCAGCCCATGTATCTTACAATATACAACGTATTCATCAAAAATAGGTAAAATCTGACTATATTTTTGTAAAAAATCATATAAATATTTGCTTCCGCGTCTGAATTTTATGAATTATCATCATACTTTAGCTTAAAGAAAACATTGCAACAAGAAAATTGCTATTTCAAGTATGGTAGGTATTCTATAATAAAGCCCATGTAGCTTACATTATACAACGTATTCATCAAGAATAGGTAAAATCTGACTTTATTTTGTAAAAAATGATATAAATATTTGCTTCCGCACCCGAATTTTATAATTTTTTATCATAATTTAGCTAAAAGAGAACATTGCAGCAAGAAAATTGCTATTTCAAGTGTGGTAGGTATTCTAGAATCCAGCCAATGAAGCTTACAATATACAACGTATTCATAAAAAATAGAATTTTTGTTAAAACATTCATAAACATTCTTTTGGACCTATACTATGGGTAAAATATGATGAAAAATTATAAAATTCGGGCGCGGAAGCAAATATTTATATGATTTTTTACAAAAAATAAGTCAGATTTTACCTACTTTTGATGAATACTTTGTATATTGTGAGCTTCATTGGATGGATTCTAGAATACCTACCACACTTGAAGTAGCAATTTTCTTGTTGCAATGTTTTCTTTTAGCTAAAATATGAAAAAAAATTATAAAATTCGGGCGCGCAAGCAAATATTTATATCATTTTTTACAAAAATAAAGTCAGATTTTACCTATTCTTGATGAATACGTTGTATATAGTAAGCTACATGGGCTGGATTATAGAATACCTACCACACTTGAAATAGCAGTTTTCTTGTTGTAATGTTGTCGTTTAGCTAAAATATGATGAAAATTCATAAAATTCGGACGCGGAAGCAAATATTTATATGATTTTTAACAAAAATAAAGTCAGATTTCACTTATTCTTGAAATGGATATTTTTGTTAAAACATTCATAAACATGCTTTTGGACCTATACTATTGATAATTTTAGCATTGGACATGCAAAAGTGACCATATTTTGGTACCAATCAGATAATAAACATTTAATTTTTGGGTGTCATATTAATGAATACGTTGAAAATTGTAAGCTACATGGGCTGGATTCTAGAATACCTATGAGACTTGAAATAGCAATTTTCTTGTAGCAATGTTTTCTTTTAGCTAAAATATGATAAAAAATCATAAAATTCGGGCGCGGAAGCAAATATTTATATGATTTTTTATAAAAATAAAGTCAGATTTTACCTACTCTTAAATGGATATTTTTGTTAAAACATTGATAAACATTCTTTTGGACCTATACTAAGGACAAAATATGATGAAAAATTATAAAATTCGGGCGCGGAAGCAAATATTTATATGATTTTTACAAAAATAATGTCAGATTTGACCCATTTTTGATGAATACGTTGTATAGTGTGAG
The DNA here is from genome assembly GCA_035578165.1 of Stenolophus ochropezus. NCBI lineage: Eukaryota > Metazoa > Arthropoda > Insecta > Coleoptera > Carabidae > Stenolophus > Stenolophus ochropezus. Next base: position 2,905 of record JAQOWZ010000348.1, read on the forward strand.
CTACATGGGCTGGATTCCAGAATACCTACCACACTTGAAATAGCAATTTTCTTGTTGCAATGTTTCTTTTAGCTAAAATATGATGAAAAATCATAAAATTCGGGCGGGGAAGCAAATATTTATATGATTTGTTACAAAAATAAAGTCAGATTTTACCTATTTTTGAAATGGATATTTTTGTTAAAACATTCATAAACATGCTTCTGGACCTATGCTGTAGATAATATATGTTGAAAAATTATAAAATTCGGGCGCGGAAGCAAATATTTATATAATTTTTTACAAAAATAAAGTCAGATTTTACCTATTTTTGATGAATACGTTGTATATTGTAAGCTACATTGGCTGGATTATAAAATACCTACTACACTTGAAATAGCAATTTTCTTATTGCAACGTTTTCTTTTAGCTAAAATATGATGAAAAATCATAAAATTCGGGTGCGGAAGCAAATATTTATATGATTTTTTACAAAAATATAGTCAGATTTTACCTATTTTTGAAATGGATATTTTTGTTAAAACATTCATAAACATGCTTTGGGACCTATACTGTGGATAATATATGTTAAAAGTTTATAAAATTCGGGCGCGGAAGCAAATATTTATATAATTAATTACAAAAATAAAGTCAGATTTTACCTATTCTCGAAATGGATTTTTTTGTTAAAACATTCATAAACATGCTTTTGGACCTATACTATGGATAAAATATGATGAAAAATTATAAAATTCGGGCGCGGAAGCAAATATTTATATGATTTTTTATAAAAATAAAGTCAGATTTACCTAATTTTGATGAATACATTGTATATTGTAAGCTACATGGGCTGGATTCCTGAATACCTACCACACTTGAAATAGCAATTTTCTTGTTGCAATGTTTTCTTTTAGCTAAAATATGATTAAAAATCATAACATTCGGGCGCGGAAGCAAATATTTATATGATTTTTTACAAAAATAAAGTCAGATTTTACCTATTATTGAAATGGATATTTTTGTTAAAACATTCATAAACATATGCTTTTGGACCTATACTATGGATAAAATATGATGAAAAATTATAAAATTCGGGCGCGGAAGAAAATATTTATATGATTTTTTACAAAAATAAAGTCAGATTTTACCTATTTTTGATGAATACGTTGTATATTGTAAACTACATGGGCTGGATTCTAAAATACCTACCACACTTGAAATAGCAATTTTCTTATTGCATTGTTTTCTTTTAGCTAAAATATGATGAAAAATCATAAAATTCGGGCGCGGAAGCAAATATTTATATGATTTTTAACAAAAATAAAGTCAGATTTTACCTATTCTTGAAATGGATTTTTTTGTTAAAACATTCATAAACATGCTTTTGGACCTATACTATTGATAATTTTAGCATTGGACATGCAAAAGTGACCATAACTTGGTACCAATCAGATAATAAACATTTAATTTTCGGGTGTTATTTTAATGAATACGTTGAATATTGTAAGCTATATGGGCTGGATTCCTGAATACCTACCACACTTGAAATAGCAATTTTCTTGTTGCAATGTTTTCTTTTAGCTAAAATATGATGAAAAATCATAAAATTCGGGTGCGGAAGCAAATATTTATATGATTTTTTACAAAAATATAGTCAGATTTTACCTATTTTTGAAATGGATATTTTTGTTAAAACATTCATAAACATTCTTTTGGACCTATACTATGGACAAAATATGATGAAAAATTATAAAATTCGGGCGCGGAAGCAAATATTTATATGATTTTTACAAAAATAAAGTCAGATTTGACCCATTTTTGATGAATACGTTGTATATTGTGAGTTACATGGGCTGGATTCCAGAATACCTACCACACTTGAAATAGCAATTTTCTTGTTGCAATGTTTTCTTTTAGCTAAAATATGATGAAAAATCATAAAATTCGGGCGGGGAAGCAAATATTTATATGATTTGTTACAAAATTAAAGTCAGATTTTACCTATTTTTGAAATGGATATTTTTGTTAAAACATTCATAAACATGCTTTTGGACCTATACTGTGGATAATATATGTTGAAAAATTATAAAATTCGGGCGCGGAAGCAAATATTTATATAATTTTTTACAAAAATAAAGTCAGATTTTACCTAATTTTGATGAATACGTTGTATATTGTAAGCCACATGGGCTGGATTCTAAAATACCTACTACACTTGAAATAGCAATTTTCTTATTGCAATGTTTTCTTTTAGCTAAAATATGATGAAAAATCATAAAATTCGGGCGCGGAAGCAAATATTTATATGATTTTTTACAAAAATAAAGTCAGATTTTACCTATTCTCGAAATGGATATTTTTGTTTAACATGCTTTTGGACCTATACTATGGATAAAATATGATGAAAAATTATAAAATTCGGGCGCGAAAGCAAATATTTATATGATTTTTTACAAAAATAAAGTCAGAGTTTACCTATTTTTAAAATGGATATTTTTGTTAAAACATTCATAAACATGCTTTTGGACCTATACTATGGATAATATATGTTGAAAAATTATAAAATTCGGGCGCGGAAGCAAATATTTATTTAATTTTTTACAAAAATAAAGTCAGATTTTACCTATTTTTGATGAATACGTTGTATATTGTGAGCTTTATTGGTTGGATGCTAGAATACCTACCACACTTGAAATAGCAATTTTCTTGTGCAATGTTTTCTTTTACCTAAATTATGATGAAAAATTATAAAATTCGGGCGCGGAAGCAAGTATTTATATGATTTTTTACAAAAATAAAGTCAGATTTTACCTATTCTCGAAATGGATATTTTTGTTTAACATGCTTTTGGACCTATACTATGGATAAAATATGATGAAAAATTATAAAATTCGGGCGCGGAAGCAAATATTTATATGATTTTTTACAAAAATAAAGTCAGATTTTACCTATTTTTGATGAATACGTTGTATATTGTAAGCTACTTGGCTGGATTCTAGACTACCTACCACACTTAAAATAGCAATTTTCTTGTTGCAATGTTTTCTTTTAGCTAAAATATGATGAGAAATCATAAAATTCGGGCGCGGAAGCAAATATTTATATGATTTTTTGCAAAAATAAAGTCAGATATTACATATTTTTAAAATGGATATTTTTGTTAAAACGTTCATAAACATGATTTTGGACCTATACTATGGATAAAATATGATGAAAAATTATAAAATTCGAGCGCGGAAGTAAATATTTATATAATTTTTTACAAGAATAAAGGCAGATTTTACCTATTTTTGATGAATACGTTGTATATTGTAAGCTTCATTGGCTGGATTCTAGAATACCTACCACACTTGAAATAGCAATTTTCTTGTTACAATGTTTTCTTTTACCTAAAATATGATGAAAAATCATAAAATTCGGGCGCGGAAGCAAATATTTATATGATTTTTTACAAAAATAAAGTCAGATTTTTCCTATTCTTGAAATGGATATTTTTGTTAAAACATTCATAAACATGCATTTGGACCTATATTGCGGATAAAATATGATGAAAAATTATAAAATTCGGGCGCGCTAACAAATATTTATATGATTTTTTACAAAATAAAAGTCTGATTTTACCTATTTTTGATGAATACGTTGTATATTATAAGCTACATGGGCTGGATTCTAGAATACCTAACACACTTGAAATAGCAATTTTCTTGTTGGAAAGTTTTCTTTTAGCTAAAATATGATGAGAAATAATAAAATTCGGGCGCGGAAGCAAATATTTATATGATTTTTTACAAAAATAAGGTCAGATTTTACATATATTTGAAATGGATATTTTTGTTAAAACGTTCATAAACATGCTTTTGGACCTATACTGCGGATAAAATATGATGAAAAATTATAAAATTCGGGCGCGCAAACAAATTTTTATATGATTTTTTACAAAAAAAAAGTCAGATTTTTACCTATTTTTGATGAATACGTTGTATATTTTAAGCTACATGGGCTGGATTCTAGAATACCTAACACACTTGAAATAGCAATTTTCTTGTTGCAATGTTTTCTTTTAGCTAAAATATGATGAGAAATCATAAAATTCGGACGCGGAAGCAAATATTTATATGATTTTTTACAAAAATAAAGTCAGATTTTACATATTTTTGAAATGGATATTTTTGTTAAAACGTTCATAAACATGCTTTTGGACCTATACTGCGGATATAATATGATGAAAAATTATAAAATTCGGGCGCGCAAACAAATATTTATATGATTTTTTACAAAAAAAAAAAGTCAGATTTTTCCTATCTTTGATGAATACGTTGTATATTGTAAGCTACATGGGCTGGATTCTAGAATACCCACCACACTTGAAATAGCAATTTTCTTGTTGCAATGTTTTCTTTTAGCTAAAATATGATGAAAAATCATAAAATTCGGGCGCGGAAGCAAATATTTATATGATTTTTTACAAAAATAAAGTCAGATTTTTCCTATTCTTGAAATGGATATTTTTGTTAAAACATTCATAAACATGCTTTTGGACCTATACTGCGGATAAAATATGATGAAAAATTATAAAATTCGGGCGCGCAAACAAATATTTATATGATTTTTTACAAAAAAAAGTCAGATTTTTCCTATTTTTGATGAATACGTTGTATATTGTAAGCTACATGGGCTGGATTCTAGAATACCTACCACACTTAAAATAGCAATTTTCTTGTTGCAATGTTTTCTTTTAGCTAAAATATGATGAAAAATCATAAAATTCGGGCGCGGAAGCAAATATTTATATGATTTTTTACAAAAATAAAGTTAGATTTTTCCTATTCTTGAAATGGATATTTTTGTTAAAACATTCATAAACATGCTTTTGGACCTATATTGCGGATAAAATATGATGAAAAATTATAAAATTCGGGCTCGCAAACAAATATTGATATGATTTTTTACAAAAAAAAATCAGATTTTACCTATTTTTGATGAATACGTTGTATATTGTAAGCTACATGGGCTTGTTTCTAGAATACCTAACAAACTTGAAATAGCAATTTTCTTGTTGCAATGTTTTCTTTTAGCTAAAATATGATGAGAAATCATAAAATTCGGGCTCGGAAGGAAATATTTATATGATTTTTTACAAAAATAAAGTCAGATTTTTCATATTTTTGAAATTGATATTTTTGTTAAAACGTTCATAAACATGATTTTGGACCTATGCTATGGGTAAAATATGATAAAAAATTATAAAATTCGTGCGCGGAAACAAATATTTATATAATTTTTTACAAAAATAAAGTCAGATTTTACCTATTTTTGATGAATACGTTGTATATTGTAAGCTTCATTGGCTGGATTCTAGAATACCTACCACACTTGAAATAGCAATTTTCTTGTTGCAATGTTTTCTTTTACCTAGAATATGATGAAAAATCATAAAATTCGGGCGCGGAAGCAAATATTTATATGATTTTTTACAAAAATAAAGTCAGATTTTTCCTATTCTTGAAATGGATATTTTTGTTAAAACATTCTGTGACGAAGCGTCACTAAACCTGACTTCCTGTCCGCAATCACGGATACTCCCCGTTACTCACACAACACTGTTCCGTCATCCGATCATCATCATCACAAGCCTTCCAGACCACAGGGAAGCCGTTCATATCGTTTTTTTCACCAAGCGCTCGGCCTAACCCAACTTCGAAACCACGTGCTCGGCCAAGTGACAGTTCCTGAGCCACCTACAAAATCACGTGCATAAAACATCACCCTGTTACTGATAATCATATTCACATTAAACATCCCTGCGTAAAATGTTTATTTTCACAGATATTTCACTCTACAGAAAGCTGTCAAAACCACCACCAAGACGCCACTGGGCAGATGCGGCAAACATCCGTACTTCCGACCGAAGCCGAAATTCAAATGTCCCAAAATAAATTGTGAAATATTCTAAAATATCGTAAAATGTAATATAACACTTTGTAAAACGCAGGGAAGTCAAAGAACGACGTCTAGAATAAAATTAAATTTTATTAAACAAAAATAACAATATTTTAAAACTCTCCATCTTTGTCGTACAATTTGTTTAAACAAGTTTAATTAGTAATCGGGGTATAAATACGGCCTCCGAGGCTGAGTCTGATCACTTGTTTACTAGCCTCTGATAGCGACATAAACTAAGTTTACTTGCGACAACTGCGATTTATTTCCGAGATCCACAGATCTACAGACCGACTTTTTGTAGGTAAGACCGTATTACCGTCCTGACCGCTAACCCCGACGAGTAGAACTTTAAGCTGGCTTCAGTTTGGTGATACTCGTCGTCCTGATTCCTGAAGCTGGCATCCAGTTTGGTATTATTCCTCTCCTTGACTCGACAACGACCCATCCCTACCGTACAGTCTCAAGCTGGTATCTGGTTTGGCTGTACTTCCTTCCAGACCGCGATAAATTCAGACCGCGACTACGACTGTGACTTCCCAGCGTTAACGACGTATGGAACCAAAGGAATCTACAATAAATACTGGTTTTTCTTAGTAATTCTGGATTTTAGTTACCACCCTGGCCTAACCGACCTAGAGTTCCCGTGGCATTTTGTTCTCTCCCTAGGTTCCGCTGATTGGCGCCCGAGAAAACCCGACTTCCTGGGGAAGAACCACGACATCACGGACCGCCAAAGTCGCAGCGGCCCAAGTGATCGTCACAAACATGCTTTTGGACCTATACTGCGGATAAAATATGATGAAAAATTATAAAATTCGGGCGCGCAAACACATATTTATATGATTTTTTACAAAAAAAAAGTCGGATTTTACCTATTTTTGATTAATACGTTGTATATTGTAAACAACATGGGCTGGATTCTAGAATACCTAACACACTTAAAATAGCAATTTTCTTGTTGCAATGTTTTCTTTTAGCTAAAATATGATGAGAAATCATGAAATTCAGGCGCGGAAGCAAATATTTATATGATTTTTTACAAAAATAAAGTCAGATTTTACATATTTTTGAAATGGATATTTTTGTTAAAACGTTCATAAACATGCTTTTGGACCTATACTGCGGATAAAATATGATAAAAAATTATAAAATTCGGGCGCGCAAACAAATATTTATATGATTTTTTACAAAAAAAAGTCAGATTTTATCTATTTTTGATGAATACGTTGTATATTGTAAGCTTCATTGGCTGGATTCTAGAATACCTACCACACTTGAAATAGCAATTTTCTTGTTGCAATGTTTTCTTTTACCTAAAATATGATGAAAAATCATAAAATTCGGGCGCGGAAGCAAATATTTATATGATTTTTTACAAAAATCTAGTCAGATTTTTCCTATTCTTGAAATGGATATTTTTGTTAAAACATTCAAACACATGCTTTTGGACCTATATTGCGGATAAAATATGATGAAAAATTATAAAATTCGGGCGCGCAAACAAATATTTATATGATTTTTTACAAAAAAAAAGTCAGATTTTACCTATTTTTGATGAATACGTTGTATATTGTAAGCTACATGGGCTGGATTCTAGAATACCTAACACACTTGAAATAGCAAGTTTCTTGTTGCAATGTTTTCTTTTAGCTAATATATGATGAGAAATCATAAAATTCGGGCGCGGAAGCAAATATTTATATGATTTTTTACAAAAATAAAGTCAGATATTACATATTTTTGAAATGGTTACTTATGTTAAAACGTTCATAAACATGCTTTTGGACCTATACTGCGGATAAAATATGATGAAAAATTATAAAATTCGGGCGCGCAAACAAATATTTATATGATTTTTTACAAAAAAAAAGTCAGATTTTAACTATTTTTGATGAATATGTTGTATATTGTAAGCTTCATTGGCTGGATTCTAGAATACATACCACACTTGAAATAGCAATTTTTTTGTTGCAATGTTTTCTTTTACGTAAATTATTATGAAAAATCATAAAATTCGGGCGCGGAAGCAAATATTTATATGATTTTTTACAAAAATAAAGTCAGATTTCTCCTATTCTTGAAATGGATATTTTTGTTAAAACATTCATAAACATGCTTTTGGACCTATACTGCGGATAAAATATGATGAAAAATTATAAAATTCGGGCGCGCAAACAAATATTTATATGATTTTTTACAAAAAAAGTCAGATTTTTCCTATTTTTGATGAATACGTTGTATATTGTAAGCTACATGGGCTTGATTCTAGAATACCTAACAAACTTGAAATAGCAATTTTCTTGTTTCAATGTTTTATTTTAGCTAAAATATGATGAGAAATCATGAAATTCGGGCGCGGAAGCAAATATTTATATGATTTTTTACAAAAATAATGTCAAATTTTACATATTTTTGAAATGGATATTTTTGTTAAAACGTTCATAAACATGCTTTTGGACCTATACTGCGGATAAAATATGATGAAAAATTATAAAATTCGGGCGCGCAAACAAATATTTATATGATTTTTTACAAAAAAAAAAGTCAGATTTTAACTATTTTTGATGAATACGTTGTATATTGTAAGCTTCATTGGCTGGATTCTAGAATACCTACCACACTTGAAATAGCAATTTTCTTGTTGCAATGTTTTCTTTTACCTAAAATATGATGAAAAATCATAAAATTCGGGCGCGGAAGCAAATATTTATATGATTTTTTACAAAAATCTAGTCAGATTTTTCCTATTCTTGATATGGATATTTTTGTTAAAACATTCATAAACATGCTTTTGGACCTATATTGCGGATAAAATATGATGAAAAATTATAAAATTCGGGCGCGCAAACAAATATTTATATGATTTTTTACAAAAAAAAAGTCAGATTTTACCTATTTTTGATGAATACGTTGTATATTGTAAGCTACTTGGGCTGGATTCTAGAATACCTAACACACTTGAAATAGCAATGTTCTTGTTGCAATGTTTTCTTTTAGCTAAAATATGATGAGAAATCATAAAATTCGGGCGCGGAAGCAAATATTTATATGATTTTTTACAAAAATAAAGTCAGATTTTACATATTTTTGAAATGGATATTTTTGTTAAAACGTTCATAAACATGATTTTGGACCTATACTGCGGATGAAATATGATGAAAAATTATAAAATTCGGGCGCGCAAACAAATATTTATATAATTTTTTACAAAAAAAATCAGATTTAAACTATTTTTGATGAATACGTTGTATATTGTAAGCTTCATTGGCTGGTTTCTAGAATACCTACCACACTTGAAATAGCAATTTTTTTGTTGCAATGTTTTCTTTTACGTAAATTATGATGAAAAATCATAAAATTCGGGCGCGGAAGCAAATATTTATATGATTTTTTACAAAAATAAAGTCAGATTTTTCCTATTCTTGAAATGGATATTTTTGTTAAAACATTCATAAACATGCTTTTGGACCTATACTGCGGATAAAATATGATGAAAAATAATAAAATTCGGGCGCGCAAATAAATATTTATATGATTTTTAAAAAAAAAAACAGATTTTACCTATTTTTGATGAATACGTTGTATATTGTAAGCTACATGGGCTGGATTCTAGAATACCTACCACACTTGAAATAGCAATTTTCTTGTTGCAATGTTTTCTTTTAGCTAAAATATGATAAAAAATCATAAAATTCGGGCTCGGAAGCAAATATTAATATGATTTTTTACAAAAATAAAGTCAGATTTTACATATTTTTTAAATGGATATTTTAGTTAAAACGTTCATAAACATGATTTTGGACCTATACTATGGATAAAATATGATAAAAAATTATAAAATTCAAGCGCGGAAGCAAATATTTATATAATTTTTTACAAAAATAAAGTTAGATTTTACCTATTTTTGATGAATACGTTGTATATTGTAAGCTTCATTGGCTGGATTCTAGAATACCTACCACACTTGAAATAGCAATTTTCTTGTTGCAATGTTTTCTTTTACCTAAAATATGATAAAAAATCATAAAATTCGGGCGCGGAAGCAAATATTTATATGATTTTTTACAAAAATAAAGTCAGATTTTTCCTATTCTTGAAATAGATATTTTTGTTAAAACATTCATTAACATGCTTTTGGACCTATATTGCGGATAAAATATGATGAAAAATTATAAATATCGGGCGCGCAAACAAATATTTATATGATTTTTTACAAAAAAAAAGTCATATTTTACCTATTTTTGATGAATACTTTGTATATTGTAAGCTACTGTGACGAAGTGCTCGTCACAATGCTCACGTACCTGCCTTCCTCGTCGCTCCACCAGGTCACAACACCGACTTCACGAGGTCCGGACCGCACACCAGGTCAAGCGAACCCGCCGTCGAAACCAGTCGCCGCTAACCGCTGGAAACACCTCCAGGAGGCGGTGCGACATCTCCAACCGTCTGCCGGATTCCCGAATAGTCGCCGGGAAACACATTTGTAGAACGCACATGGCCGGAGACATAACCTCAAGAACACGTGGGTCTAAACTTGCACCAATATGTAACCTACAACCACAGCACTTGGGGAAACAATAATAAATACATTTTAACACTTACCGCTGTTATTTTTCTGTATCTTTTCTTGTTATTTTTACAGTTTTCAAATTTTCACAAAAACACCTGTTCGCCGCGCCAGCGCGTGCGCGCGACCGCAGTACTGCCAACCTTCAAACACAAAACGCTTCGGAGGACCGAATTCCCATGATATATTTTTATAAAATATGTAAATCAGATCAAATACAATACAAAACTCTGTAAAGCTAAGGGAAGTGATTTTGCGAATTTTTTAAAATAAAAATCAATTTATTAAACGAAAATAACAATACTTAAAGTCAATCTGTCTCACTTTAAAATCAGTAGCTACAGGATTAATTAAATTTCGGGTATAAATACGACCGCCGGGGCCGTATTTCTTCAGTCTACGACGACTATAACGTCTAACAGTCAGCCGAGAAGAGTTCCAGTCCGTTTCCGCACCGTTCTGTTCCGAATCGAGTCTTGTTGTAAGTTGCTTGTTTATTTTTGCATTTTTCTTGAATTCCGCTGCTGTCAGAGGATACAGGTTGGTAGCTTCTACCGCCGTTCCTTAGAGCCTTCAGCTCGCTGCATTCCACGCCTAAAGGGAAACTCCGTAGGTGGTTACCACCGCGTGTTTCTACGGCTGTCGGGCAGATCCGTGTTTTAACTTAGTAGTTTTTTTTCTCTTTTCTCATTGCTATACGTTCCGTAGTTATCGGAGAAGACCCGTTGGTGGTTCCCCACCGCGAACTCCGTCGACGGCTGAGTAGAACCGCGATTAGTTTGTCACTAGTTCACTTCCTACGGCTCAGTAAAACACTAGGTGTAGTAATTTTAGTACAATAAACTATTAAACTTACTTTTGTCTGTCTGTGCTAAACCTTGGCCCGACCGACCTAGAGCTCCCGTGGCACACGTCACTTTCCTCGCAGGTTCCGCAGATTGGCGCCCGAGAACAACCCGACATCCTGCGAGAGAACCCACGACATCGCGGACCAACAACATCCCGCAGCGGCCCAAGTGATCGTCGCAAATTGGCGGCCCGAGCAGGGACTTTTTTTCTTTTGTTTATTTTTTTAGCACAGAGTCATCGACACCATGCCGCAGGAAGGAGACTCCGAACAGCCGGCCAAGAGCGAACACACATCCAGCTCGCCGAATACAAACCAGACATTTATATTACCGTCACTCCAGATGTACGGGGTCAGCATCGACATTCCACGACACTCCATCACCTTTAAAGCACCAGGTCCAGGAGCCGCCCAGCTCGCCTCCATACAGCCCACTGACCCGGACACAACATTGGCCACCTTCCTGAAAGGAGAACTCGCCAAGTTCTCGGGGGTCACCGGGATAACACCGAGACTAAAACATAACATTCGGCTCAAAGACGAGACGCCGATCAAGCAGAGATACTTACCAAGGAATCCAAAAATGCAGGAGATCATTAACCAAGAGGTCGACCAGATGCTAGCGGACGGAATCATCGAGAGGTCGCAAAGTCCCTGGAGCTCTCCTGCCGTCATCGTCCGGAAGAAAGACGGCTGACCTCGCTTCTGCATTGATTTCCGTCAACTCAACAAGGTGTCCGAAAAAGACGCCTACCCGCTGCCTTATATCTCTGCGATATTAGACAAACTACGAGGAGCCGCATACTTCTCCACGCTGGATCTAAAGAACGGCTACTGGCAGGTCGCGCTCACAGAACAGAGCAAGCCGGTAACCGCTTTTACTGTACCCGGGCGCGGCCTCTTCCAGTTCAGAGTGATGCCGTTCGGATTTCATGCCGCACCAGCTACGTTCCAACGACTTCTGGACACCATCATCGGTCCCGAGCTAGAACCTCATGCATTCGCCTACTTGGACGACATCGTGGTAGCCAGCGCGACCCTCCAGGATCACATCGCACATCTGCAGGAAGTATTTGCGCGGTTACGAGCAGCAAATCTGAAAATAAATCCAGATAAGTGCCAATTCGGGAAGAAATCGATCAAATACCTGGGTCACGTAGTATCCGACCCCGACAAGGTGCAGGCTATTAATGACATGCCGCCTCCAAAGACAGTCAAGGAGTTACGCCAATTCCTAGGTGCTGCCTCCTGGTACCGTCGCTTCATCGAGCACTTCTCAACGGTAGTCGCTCCGTTAACTCGACTGTTACAGAAGAAGCAGCCGTGGGTCTGGGGGCCACCCCAGGAGGAAGCGTACCGACGACTTCAGCAGGCGCTAACCACGGCACCCGCTCTCGCTTGTCCAAATTTCGAGGAACCATTAATCCTCCAAACAGACGCATCCAACGTCGGCATCGGGGCAGCGCTGGTACAGGGGAGCTTGGACGAGCCGAGGGCAATCGCCTACATCAGTCGCTCTCTCTCAGCAGCTGAAAAAAATTACGATGTTTCAGAGAAAGAGTGTCTGGCTGTCGTATGGGCCATCAAGAAACTGCGTACATACCTGGAAGGATATCGTTTCACAGTCGTGACCGACCATCAGGCTCTTAAGTTCCTGGACCGGTTAAAGGAACCAACCGGCCGTCTGGCACGATGGGCAGTCCTCCTGCAGCAGTACGACTATGAGGTAGTATTCCGGAAGGGCAAATACAACCATCTAGCCGACATGCTGAGCCGGAAACCTCTACCGGTATTAAATGCCATCGGAGCAGGATGTCGATGGTACGACCGCATGCTCCAGGAAGCCATCGCTCACCCCCGCGAGCATCCGGACTTTCGGGTGGAGGACGGTCAACTATACAGGCGATTCTGGAATCCGGCCGACTTGTCGGACACCGAGCCGCACCGGGAATGGAAGCTGTGCATTCCGACACCGCATCGCCGACAGGTCCTGGCCGAGAACCACGACCACCCGACCGCAGGACACCTAGGTATCGCCAAAACTCTGGCCAGACTGTCTCTGCGATACTATTGGCCGGGCATGTACCGAGAAGCCACTCAGTACGTCAGGAGGTGCCGCAGCTGCCAGCAGTTCAAAGCGGATCAACAAGGGCCAACCGGTCACATGGGCCCTCCCAAAGTAGGCCAGCCATGGGAAACCGTGTCCGTTGACATGATGGGACCGCTACCACACCCTGCAAAAGGTTATCAATTCGTAATCGTTTTCCAGGACCGGCTCACTAAGTGGATAGAGTGCCGCCCACTACGCCAGGCAAACGCCGCGGCTGTAATCCTGGCGTTCAGGGAATTAATCTTGTGTCGCTACGGCTGCCCCAAAGTCCTCATCACGGACAACGGGACAGAATTCGAAAACAAGACCGTACGAAAGTTCCTGAGAGAGTACGGCATCCAGCAACAGACAACACCACCGTACACACCTCAGGCCAACCCGGTGGAACGAGTGAACAGGGTATTAAAGCCGATGCTAGCGCAATTTTGCCAGGACAACCAACGGAACTGGTACTCACTACTCCCAGAATTCGTCCTGGCAATAAATAGCAGCCGGCATAGTTCCACTGGGTACTCCGCAGCGTATCTCAACTTCGGACGAGAAGTACGACTGCCCAGCCAACTGACCGTGACAGCAGAACAAAAGATAGACTCACCTGCTGTCTCAGACGAGCATCTGCGCCGCGTCCAGGCGATCCGCGACGCACAAGAGCTGGCTCGGATCAACATCGCCCATGCCGCCACCAAGCAGGGTCATCACTACAACCTACGGCGCCGAGCGGTGGAATTTCACCCAGGGGATCAAGTTATGCGCCGCGAACATCCGCTGTCATCCGCTGTCAAAGGCATCGCCGCGAAACTCTGTCCGAAATACTCCGGCCCCTGGGTCGTGCGATCGCGACGTTCTCCTCTCCTCTACGACCTGATCAATAAGCAGGGCACCATCCTGAAAAACATTCACGTCAAGGATTTAAAACAATTTTCAGATGGAGAACCAGTCCACAAACCTGCTCCGGGCAGCGCACCACTTCAAGGGCCGTCAACGAGTGCAGATCCGACCGGTGGGCTCCCCGTTGAAATACGCCCGCCGTCCGACCCAGACACAGCTCGCCGCCGCCGCGGCCGTCCGCGCCGTACCCAGCCGAGCGACTACACCTCCACCATCAGTGGCACCCACCTTCCGCTGGGAGGATCTATGTCTGGACCTGTCGGACACATCCAGCTCCGACGGCTCCCCTCCCGCGTCGCCCACCAGGGTGCAGACCGTCCTGCGGGAGGTAATGGTTCCAGCCGCGCTGTCACCGCTGCCGCCGACACCGCCCCGGCTGATCAAACCAGTGGTCAGCATCGTCCGCTACGTGCTGCGGCCCGTGGAAGGCAGTGGTGTTGATTATGCCACTGTTGACTGCAGCCGCGTGCACCCAGCTGATCCTCGGCTTCCCGCCGTGATGAGAGCTCTTCGGGTTTCCACCGAGAGCGAGGTCACGACGGGCCCGCTGCCGTTCCGAGGACACCCAGCAGCCAAGCCACCACCGTCACCGAGGCCAAGGCTGCACCAATCTGCGCTGCATCAGACGCCGCCAAGGCGTCCCGCTGTGCACTCTTCGCCGGAGGCCCGATCACCTGGCCTTGCCGTCACAGCACCCCGGCATCCGCCGTCTCCCTCACTCTTAATTATAGAGACATCGCCGCTTCCTGCCACACCTGACCGCCCCGTGACGCCTAGGACACCGCTGGTCGAACCTCGGCCGGCCCGCCGTCCGCCGACGTGGTCCGCCCCAGACTACGTGACGCCGCTGCCGACTCCACCGCTGTTACCGTTCCGTTCCGGGAGTCCGGCACCGGGCACACCTGGGGGGATCACACTGCCACAGTTGCCGACCGAGGCCGTCACGCCCAGCGACCTGCCGACACCGATCCGTCACCGACACCGAGTCCTGGAGGCCCGTCCAGGAGGTGGTGTGCAGTGGGTCACGCGGTTCAAAGCGTGTCCCCCAGAACGTCGCAGGAAGCGTGGCAAGAGGAGGGGACGGAAATCTACAGCACCGCTGTAAAAAGAAACTTGTTTCTTTTCTGATCTTCTTTAGGCGGAGTGAGGGGAGGGTGTGACGAAGTGCTCGTCACAATGCTCACGTACCTGCCTTCCTCGTCGCTCCACCAGGTCACAACACCGACTTCACGAGGTCCGGACCGCACACCAGGTCAAGCGAACCCGCCGTCGAAACCAGTCGCCGCTAACCGCTGGAAACACCTCCAGGAGGCGGTGCGACATCTCCAACCGTCTGCCGGATTCCCGAATAGTCGCCGGGAAACACATTTGTAGAACGCACATGGCCGGAGACATAACCTCAAGAACACGTGGGTCTAAACTTGCACCAATATGTAACCTACAACCACAGCACTTGGGGAAACAATAATAAATACATTTTAACACTTACCGCTGTTATTTTTCTGTATCTTTTCTTGTTATTTTTACAGTTTTCAAATTTTCACAAAAACACCTGTTCGCCGCGCCAGCGCGTGCGCGCGACCGCAGTACTGCCAACCTTCAAACACAAAACGCTTCGGAGGACCGAATTCCCATGATATATTTTTATAAAATATGTAAATCAGATCAAATACAATACAAAACTCTGTAAAGCTAAGGGAAGTGATTTTGCGAACTTTTTAAAATAAAAATCAATTTATTAAACGAAAATAACAATACTTAAAGTCAATCTGTCTCACTTTAAAATCAGTAGCTACAGGATTAATTAAATTTCGGGTATAAATACGACCGCCGGGGCCGTATTTCTTCAGTCTACGACGACTATAACGTCTAACAGTCAGCCGAGAAGAGTTCCAGTCCGTTTCCGCACCGTTCTGTTCCGAATCGAGTCTTGTTGTAAGTTGCTTGTTTATTTTTGCATTTTTCTTGAATTCCGCTGCTGTCAGAGGATACAGGTTGGTAGCTTCTACCGCCGTTCCTTAGAGCCTTCAGCTCGCTGCATTCCACGCCTAAAGGGAAACTCCGTAGGTGGTTACCACCGCGTGTTTCTACGGCTGTCGGGCAGATCCGCGTTTTAACTTAGTAGTTTTTTTTCTCTTTTCTCATTGCTATACGTTCCGTAGTTATCGGAGAAGACCCGTTGGTGGTTCCCCACCGCGAACTCCGTCGACGGCTGAGTAGAACCGCGATTAGTTTGTCACTAGTTCACTTCCTACGGCTCAGTAAAACACTAGGTGTAGTAATTTTAGTACAATAAACTATTAAACTTACTTTTGTCTGTCTGTGCTAAACCTTGGCCCGACCGACCTAGAGCTCCCGTGGCACACGTCACTTTCCTCGCAGGTTCCGCAGATTGGCGCCCGAGAACAACCCGACATCCTGCGAGAGAACCCACGACATCGCGGACCAACAACATCCCGCAGCGGCCCAAGTGATCGTCGCACTACATGGGCTGGATTCTAGAATACCTAACACACTTGAAATAGCATTATTTTTGTTGCAATGTTTCTTTTACGTAAATTATGATGAAAAATCATAAAATTCGGGCGCGGAAGCAAATATATATATGATGTTTTTCAAAAATAAAGTCAGATTTTACATATTTTTTAAATGGATGTTTTTGTTAAAACGTTCATAAACATGCTTTTGGACCTATATTGCGGATAAAATATGATGAAAAATTATAAAATTCGGACGCGCAGACAAATATTTATATGATTTTTTACAAAAAAAGTCAGATTTTACCTATTTTTGATGAATACGTTGTATATTGTAAGCTACATGGGCTGGATTCTAGAATACCTACCACACTTAAAATAGCAATTTTCTTGTTGCAATGTTTTCTTTTAGCTAAAATATGATGAAAAATCATAAAATTCGGGCTCGGAAGCAAATATTAATATGATTTTTTACAAAAATAAAGTCAGATTTTACATATTTTTTAAATGGATATTTTAGTTAAAAGGTTCATAAACATGATTTTGGACCTATACTATAGATAAAATATGATAAAAAATTATAAAATTCAAGCGCGGAAGCAAATATTTATATAATTTTTTACAAAAATAAAGTTAGATTTTACCTATTTTTGATGAATACGTTGTATATTGTAAGCTTCATTGGCTGGATTCTAGAATACCTACCACACTTGAAATAGCAATTTTCTTGTTGCAAAGTTTTCTTTTACCTAAAATATGATAAAAAATCATAAAATTCGGGCGCGGAAGCAAATATTTATATGATTTTTTACAAAAATAAAGTCAGATTTTTCCTATTCTTGAAATGGATATTTTTGTTAAAACATTCATAAAAATGCTTTTGGACCTATATTGCGGATAAAATATGATGAAAAATTATAAATATCGGGCGCGCAAACAAATATTTATATGATTTTTTACAAAAAAAAAGTTATATTTTACCTATTTTTGATGAATACTTTGTATATTGTAAGCTACATGGGCTGGATTCTAGAATACCTAACACACTTAAAATAGCAATTTTCTGCAATGTTTTCTTTTAGCTAAAATATGATGAGAAATCATAAAATTCGGGCGCGGAAGCAAATATTTATATGATTTTTTACAAAAATAAAGTCAGATTTTACATATTTTTTAAATGGATATTTTTGTAAAAACGTTCATAAACATGATTTTGGACCTATACTATGGATAAAATATGATAAAAAATTATAAAATTCAAGCGCGGAAGCAAATATATATATATGATTTTTTACAAAAAAAAGTCAGATTTTACCTATTTTTGATGAATACGTTGTATATTGTAAGCTTCATTGGCTGGATTCTAGAATACCTACCACACTTGAAATAGCATTTTTTTTGTTGCAATGTTTCTTTTACGTAAATTATGATGAAAAATCATAAAATTCGGGCGCGGAAGCAAATATTTATATGATTTTTTACAAAAATAAAGTCAGATTTTTCCTATTCTTGAAATGGATATTTTTGTTAAAACATTCATAAACATGCTTTTGGACCTATACTGCGTATAAAATATGATGTGAAATTATAAAATTCGGGCGCGCAGACAAATATTTATATGATTTTTTACAAAAAAAAGTCAGATTTTACCAATTTTTGATGAATACGTTGTATATTGTAAGCTACATGGGCTGGATTCTAGAATACCTACCACACTTGAAATAGCAATTTTCTTGTTGCAATGTTTTCTTTTACCTAAAATATGATGAAAAATCATAAAATTCGGGTACGGACGCAAATATTTATATAATTTTTTACAAAAATAAAGTCAGATTTTTCCAATTCTTGAAATGGATATTTTTGTTAAAACATTCATAAACATGCTTTTGGACCTATATTGCGGATAAAATATGATGAAAAATTATAAAATTCGGGTGCGCAAACAAATATTTATATGATTTTTTACAAAAAAAATGTCAGATTTTACCTATTTTTGATGAATACGTTGTATATTGTAAGCTACATGGGCTGGATTCTAGAATACCTAACACACTTGAAATAGCAATTTTCTTGTTGCAATGTTTTCTTTTAGCTAAAATATGATGAGAAATCATAAAATTCGTGCGCGGAAGCAAATATATATATATGATGTTTTTCAAAAATAAAGTCAGATTTTACATATTTTTGAAATGGATATTTTTGTTAAAACGTTCATAAACATGCTTTTGGACCTATATTGCGGATAAAATATGATGAAAAATTATAAAATTCGGGCGCGCAAACAAATATTTATATGATTTTTTACAAAAAAAAGTCAGATTTTACCTATTTTTGATGAATACGCTGTATAATGTAAGCTACATGGGCTGGATTCTAGAATACCTAACACACTTGAAATAGCAATTTTCTTGTTGTAATGTTTTCTTTTAGCTAAAATATGATGAAAAATCATAAAATTCGGGCTCGGAAGCAAATATTAATATGATTTTTTCAAAAATAAAGTCAGATTTTACATATTTTTTAAATGGATATTTTAGTTAAAACGTTCATAAACATGATTTTGGACCTATACTATAGATAAAATATGATAAAAAATTATAAAATTCAAGCGCGGAAGCAAATATTTATATAATTTTTTACAAAAATAAAGTCAGATTTTACCTATTTTTGATGAATACGTTGTATATTGTAAGCTTCATTGGCTGGATTCTAGAATACCTACCACACTTGAAATAGCAATTTTCTTGTTGCAATGTTTTCTTTTACCTAAAATATGATAAAAAATCATAAAATTCGGGCGCGGAAGCAAATATTTATATGATTTTGTACAAAAATAAAGTCAGATTTTTCCTATTCTTGAAATGGATATTTTTGTTAAAACATTCATAAAAATGCTTTTGGACCTATATTGCGGATAAAATATGATGAAAAATTATAAATATCGGGCGCGCAAACAAATATTTATATGATTTTTTACAAAAAAAAGTCAGATTTTACCTATTTTTGATGAATACGTTGTATATTGTAAGCTACATGGGCTGGATTCTAGAATACCTAACACACTTGAAATAGCAATTTTCTTGTTGCAATGTTTTCTTTTAGCT
This sequence comes from Stenolophus ochropezus, assembly GCA_035578165.1. NCBI lineage: Eukaryota > Metazoa > Arthropoda > Insecta > Coleoptera > Carabidae > Stenolophus > Stenolophus ochropezus. The sequence goes on from JAQOWZ010000348.1 coordinate 22,823, forward strand.
AAAATATGATGAGAAATCATAAAATTCGGGCGCGGAAGCAAATATTAATATGATTTTTAAAAAAAATAAAGTCAGATATATCCTATTCTTGAAATTGATATTTATGTTAAAACATTCATAAACATGCTTTTGGACCTATACTGCGGATAAAATATGATGAAAAATTATAAAATTCGGGCGCGCAAACAAATATTTATATGATTTTTTACAAAAAAAAAGTCAGATTTTAACTATTTTTGATGAAATCGTTGTATATTGTAAGCTTCATTGGCTGGATTCTAGAATACCTACCACACTTGAAATAGCATTTTTTTTGTTGCAATGTTTAATTTACGTAAATTATGATGAAAAATCATAAAATTCGGGCGCGGAAGCAAATATTTATATGATTTTTTACAAAAATAAAGTCAGATTTTTCCTATTCTTGAAATGGATATTTTTGTTAAAACATTCTTAAACATGCTTTTGGACCTATACTGCGGATAAAATATGATGTGAAATTATAAAATTCGGGCGCGCAGACAAATATTTATATGATTTTTTACAAAAAAAAGTCAGATTTTACCAATTTTTGATGAATACGTTGTATATTGTAAGCTACATGGGCTGGATTCTAGAATACCTACCACACTTGAAATAGCAATTTTCTTGTTGCAATGTTTTCTTTTAGCTAAAATATGATGAAAAACCATAAAATTCGGGCTCGGAAGTAAATATTAATATGATTTTATACAAAAATAAAGTCAGATTTTACATATTTTTTAAATGGATATTTTTGTAAAAACGTTCATAAACATGATTTTGGACCTATACTATGGATAAAATATGATAAAAAATTATAAAATTCAAGCGCGGAAGCAAATATTTATATAATTTTTTACAAAAATAAAGTCAGATTTTACCTATTTTTGATGAATACGTTGTATATTGTAAGCTTCATTGGCTGGATTCTAGAATACCTACCACACTTGAAATAGCAATTTTCTTGTTGCAATGTTTTCTTTTACCTAAAATATGATAAAAAATCATAAAATTCGGGCGCGGAAACAAATATTTATATGATTTTTTACAAAAATAATGTCAGATTTTTCCTATTCTTGAAATGGATATTTTTGTTAAAACATTCATAAAAATGCTTTTGGACCTATATTGCGGATAAAATATGATGAAAAATTATAAATATCGGGCGCGCAAACAAATATTTATATGATTTTTTACAAAAAAAAAGTCAGATTTTACCTATTTTTGATGAATACGTTGTATATTGTAAGCTACATGGGCTGGATTCTAGAATACCTAACACACTTGAAATAGCAATTTTCTTGTTGCAATGTTTTCTTTTAGCTAAAATATGATGAGAAATCATAAAATTCGGGCGCGGAAGCAAATATTAATATGATTTTTAAAAAAAATAAAGTCAGATATATCCTATTCTTGAAATTGATATTTATGTTAAAACATTCATAAACATGCTTTTGGACCTATACTGCGGATAAAATATGATGAAAAATTATAAAATTCGGGCGCGCAAACAAATATTTATATGATTTTTTACAAAAAAAAAGTCAGATTTTAACTATTTTTGATGAAATCGTTGTATATTGTAAGCTTCATTGGCTGGATTCTAGAATACCTACCACACTTGAAATAGCATTTTTTTTGTTGCAATGTTTAATTTACGTAAATTATGATGAAAAATCATAAAATTCGGGCGCGGAAGCAAATATTTATATGATTTTTTACAAAAATAAAGTCAGATTTTTCCTATTCTTGAAATGGATATTTTTGTTAAAACATTCTTAAACATGCTTTTGGACCTATACTGCGGATAAAATATGATGTGAAATTATAAAATTCGGGCGCGCAGACAAATATTTATATGATTTTTTACAAAAAAAAGTCAGATTTTACCAATTTTTGATGAATACGTTGTATATTGTAAGCTACATGGGCTGGATTCTAGAATACCTACCACACTTGAAATAGCAATTTTCTTGTTGCAATGTTTTCTTTTAGCTAAAATATGATGAAAAACCATAAAATTCGGGCTCGGAAGTAAATATTAATATGATTTTATACAAAAATAAAGTCAGATTTTACATATTTTTTAAATGGATATTTTTGTAAAAACGTTCATAAACATGATTTTGGACCTATACTATGGATAAAATATGATAAAAAATTATAAAATTCAAGCGCGGAAGCAAATATTTATATAATTTTTTACAAAAATAAAGTCAGATTTTACCTATTTTTGATGAATACGTTGTATATTGTAAGCTTCATTGGCTGGATTCTAGAATACCTACCACACTTGAAATAGCAATTTTCTTGTTGCAATGTTTTCTTTTACCTAAAATATGATAAAAAATCATAAAATTCGGGCGCGGAAACAAATATTTATATGATTTTTTACAAAAATAATGTCAGATTTTTCCTATTCTTGAAATGGATATTTTTGTTAAAACATTCATAAAAATGCTTTTGGACCTATATTGCGGATAAAATATGATGAAAAATTATAAATATCGGGCGCGCAAACAAATATTTATATGATTTTTTACAAAAAAAAAGTCAGATTTTACCTATGTTTGATGAATACGTTGTATATTGTAAGCTACATGGGCTGGATACTAGAATACCTAACACACTTGAAATAGCAATTTTCTTGTTGCAATGTTTTCTTTTAGCTAAAATATGATGAGAAATCATAAAATTCGGGCGCGGAAGCAAATATTAATATGATTTTTAAGAAAAATAAAGTCAGATATATCCTATTCTTGAAATTGATATTTATGTTAAAACATTCATAAACATGCTTTTGGACCTATACTGCGGATAAAATATGATGAAAAATTATAAAATTCGGGCGCGCAAACAAATATTTATATGATTTTTTACAAAAAAAAAGTCAGATTTTAACTATTTTTGATGAAATCGTTGTATATTGTAAGCTTCATTGGCTGGATTCTAGAATACCTACCACACTTGAAATAGCATTTTTTTTGTTGCAATGTTTCTTTTACGTAAATTATGATGAAAAATCATAAAATTCGGGCGCGGAAGCAAATATTTATATGATTTTTTACAAAAATAAAGTATAACAGCTGATGAACTAAAAATCTTAAATATTTCACAAATACTGACTTACCGGTTATAGATAGAATACCTTGGCTGCTTTGGTTAGTAGCGGCGGCTAGGTCGTGGATTTCTTTGGTATTGAACCAAATTAAAACTAGGTTTTTTTTTTTGTGAGTAAAAAAGACTAATAAATCCAAAATACCAAATAAAAGAAAAATAAACATTAATTGGGCGCCACCTAGTTTTAAATTTAGTTTCACACCAACTAGGAAGTGTGAAAATTGAATAAAAGAAGAGAATTTGGAGAATGACAAAAAAATTTAAATTTATTCACACAAACTCGCAATCAAATTGAGAAATAAAAATATTGTTGGCCCTTACATAAATATTTGGATCCTCAACGTGAACAAAAATATTACAGCTATTGTCTTCTTCCGTGGGGACTCCTCGGACTTAACTTCCTCGTAGAGACACGTCACCAATGGTAAAAATAACGTCGCTGTTGTTTCCAAAGTCCAAGCTTTGATGACTGTTGGTAAGGGCGTCCCCACACGGTGATCAAATGATACCCAAAGCTTGAATGGAGGCTGATAATTGAAGTCGAGGATGGTGTTGGAGCGTGTCTTCCCGAGGTTCTTCACCGAGAGTACCACCACGGCTAAAGTCCCTAAAAAATTCTTGGACCAACAATTTGTTCTAACAATTTTTTTTTTTCAAAGCCAAAATATAAATCAAAATTAAAATAATTACATTTTTTTTTACAAAGGTTTTTAAATATCCAAAAAATATAACTTTGACTCTAACTGACGTCAAAAAAAAGAAAAAGGTAATAAAGTAACACAAAAGTAAACCCAAAATTAGTCCCAAAATTATTAGTAAGATCCCAAAAAATTCAAAATTTTCACAAAAATTTTAGATTAAAGTATTTTCAAAATCTTAAATAAGAAATTTAAGAGACTCGAAATGAATCTAAATTTTCAACTAAAAATTTATGATTCAAAAAAATATCAAGATAAGAACAGGCAAGGACAAATCAGATGCTGCAGCCACTTGAATCTAAATGGACTAAATTTGCAAAAGGATTGTCTCTCAAAGGATATGACTCAAAAATTAAATATTACAAAAAATCTAAATCTCTGCTCAGGCTCGTTATCTAGTGCAACAAATCAAAATTTAATAATGTCCACTAAAAGAACCAAATATTAAATAACAATCAAGAAAGGGTGAACAGTGAAGGTACTTCAAATGAATAGAATTTAACACAAGTAGGTTCCAAAAAGGCGTAGATCAGTTGGATCAAAAAATTACAAAAATCTCTAAAAGCGAGGCGAACTCAAACTAAATCCAACTATCTACAAAAAACTAAAAAAGAAATTTGGAACATACCTGTGTAATTCGCCTCCACTAAGTACACCATGTGCTTAGAAAAATTTCAGACAATAAAAAATGTGCACTCAAATGCTACTAAATCTGAAGGTTACTAGCAATACGCACACGAACACCTGAGAGAGCTCGGCTACCGCGCGTCTCCGGTTTTAACCACAGTAGCAAGTGATAACAACTTACATTAAACAAAATCCCAAAATATAAAAAATATAATGTTAATAAATATCAAAATAGTGAATAAATGCTCAAATAAATGAACGATAAATTAAATAGTCAAAAGGTAAATTTTTGTTACTATTTATTTTATTAATTTAGGATTATTATTTAAATAATTTGAAATAAAAGAAAGTAACCTTGAACGACTCATCAAACGACAGCGGTCGTCAAACTTTTAGAAACAAAACAAAACTTTAATTTGAAATAAGACAAAATCATGAGGTACAAAAAGTGAAATGTTACACTACCCTTCCACCCAATAAAAAATTTTTTGACTTGAGGTCAAAAAATTTAATCTGGTTCAGCAGAAGAATCATTCGGCTCGTCCTGTTTATTAGGTTTCAAATCTTTAATGTGCCAAATACCTAAGTCATTTCCGTGAAGATCCTCCAATTGGTAAGTTATAGACGAAAGTTTCCTTTTGACTCGACACCCAATAAACCGAGGAGCTAGCTTTGAAGAAAAATGTTGCGTACCGGCAGACAAGACATAGTTTCTCTTCCAGACAACATCGCCCACATAAAATTCTAGCGGTCTTTTGCGCAGATTATAAGATTTTGCGTTCCGTAGATAGGCTTTATGAATACGACTCTGAACTCGAGCAAAAACATCTTTTAAGTCTGTTAAAGTATTTGCATATTCAACTCGCGCATCTGACAAAATTTCGTCTGGAGGATTTCCATAAAAATCTCCCGATAAAGGAACATGACGACCAAAATTGAGAAATGCTGGACTATAGCCCGTAACTTCGTGAACAGAAGTGCGTATTGCCTGCGCAATTTGAGGAAGGTTTTGGTCCCAAGTCCGATGATTATCAGTGAGATATGACCGGATAGCAGTCTTGACCGTGCGGTTAGATCTTTCCACAAAATTCACTTGAGGGTGAAACTTTGCGTTGTACCACAATTTGGGTACAGAATATTTACGAAGAAGCTCGGTAAATTTGTTGCTAGTAAACTGAGTTCCATTGTCAACCATGACAATTTGGGGAACACCAAACAATAAAAACACGTTTTCTTCCAGCAACTTCACAATTTTCGGAGCGGTAGCTTGCCGAAGAGGAAACAAAAGAAGGTATTTACTAAACCAATCGCAGACAGCTAAAATATACTGATTGCCAGCAGAAGACGTAGGCAAAGGGCCCATTAAATCAATGGATATGCACTGCCATGGAAACTTGATTTTCTTCTCCGCGCCATAAAATCCTCGCGGGCCAAACGTACAAGCCTTTTGAGCTGCACAAATGCGACAATTGCGTACGTACTTCACCACGTCCTGACGCAAATGAGGCCAATAATACTCTTCAGCGATACGATTCATAGTTTTGTAAACGCCTAGGTGCGCAGCAGTGGGTTCGTCATGACAAGAGTGCAAAATTTCTTTGCGACACTCAGTGGGTACAACAATTTTCCACGGAGACAAATTTAAAGGTAAAAAGATTCAGAGTCAAAATGTTTGAAAATTAAATTATTTTCAACCCGGAAATCAGGATATTGGTCAGGATTACCCAAAATCTTTTCTCGTAAATTACAATACCATTTATCTTTAGTGTCTGAGTAGGCTTCGAGAGCAGCTACTTCAAGAGGGGCACGAGAAAGAGCATCTGGGACAGAAAGTAGTTTACCAGGACGATGAATCAGCTCAAAATCAAATTGCTGTAGCTGAACAGCCCAGCGAGCTAGTCGACCAACTGGATCCTGCATACGCATCAACCAAAGTAAGGAGTAATGATCCGTAATAATAGAAAAGTGAACACCATCAATGTATGGTCGAAATTTTTGAACAGCAAAGACTACAGCGAGGCATTCTCGTTCAGTAGTTGAATAATTCCGTTCGGATTTATTCAAGGTACGGCTAATGTAAGCAATGGCATGTTCTGAGTCAGGTTCGTCTTCAGACTGAGCTAACACAGCACCGATTCCATAGTTTGAAGCATCAGTGTAAATTTTAAAAGGCTTCGAAAAGTCAGGACTAGCAAGTACAGGGGAGTTAACCAACAAGAATTTCAACTCGTTAAAAGCTTTTTCAGCGGAATCATTCCACTCAATGACGTTTTTCTTTCGCTTTCCTTTAATAAGCTCGGTAAGCGGTGCAGAAAGACAAGCGAAATTTGGTACAAATCGACGGTACCAAGACGCCATTCCCAGAAATCTTTTAACCTCAGTTACAGTTTCAGGACGAGAAAATTTGGTTATGGCTTCGACTTTTTCAGGATCTGTACGAAGACCATCCTTGTCTACAATATAACCCAAGTACTTCAAAGAGGACAGACAAAACTCGCACTTTTTGGCATTAACCGTGAGACCCGCGGCTTCTAGCCGACGGTGAACTTCTGACAAAATTTCTACGTGTTTGTCAAAGGAAGAAGTGACAATAATTATATCGTCCAAATAAACAAAAGCGTATGGTTCCAGCTCAGGGCCAAATATACGATCCATCAGACGCTGTTGCGTCTGAGGCGCGTTACACAGGCCAAAAGGTAATCTAACAAATTCAAAAAGACCTCTACCAGGGACAGTGAAAGCAGTTTTCTCACATGAATTCTTTTCAAGTGGAATTTGCCAAAAAGCACTTTTTAAGTCAACGGAACTAATATATTTAGCATCTCTAAGCTTATCTAAAATTGACGAAACGAACGGTAAAGGATAAGCGTCTTTTTTGGTTACGGAGTTTAACTTACGACCATCAAAACAAAGTCTAATCTCGCCAGAAGGTTTAGTTACTAAAAGAACGGGACTGCTCCAAGGGCTATTGGAAGCACGAACGACACCTAAAGAAAGCATTCGATCCAACTCTTGATTAAGTTGTTTCAAACGAACGGGAGAAAGTGGAAAATGACGTTGTTTAATGGGTAACGCATCCCCAGTGTCAATTATATGTTCAACTAGATGAGTCCTACCTAAAGGTTTATCACCTAAAGAATTAAATTTATCAATAACAACTTGTAATTGTTGCTGTTGGTGAAAATCAAGATACGATCTCGATTCAACAACAGAAATCTCAGGGCGTTTAGTCGTGAACCAATGATCTAAAGTAAAGTCAAGTTTCAAACCGGCTATTCTACAAAAATCAACTCCCAAAATCAAAGAATGTCTAACCGAGGGAACAACTAAAACTTCCAGTTTGTACACAACATTATCAAACTCTAAAGACAAAATCAAGCTACCGAGGACACGATGGGTATTCCCATCAGCAGTACTTATGAAAGTATCTGCAGTACGAAGATTTTGCAACTCTTCGGCAGGTAACAATGATAAACCTCTACGTCCTAAAATCGACCTAGTAGCACCAGTATCTAATAAACAAATGACAGTTCGACCCGAAAATCGAGTAGAGATAAATGGTCGAGGATCACCACAAGAAACGGAAAATAAAGGTGCTATTTCGTCAGTAGCATGAAATTTTGCTACTTTATTAAGCCACTCGGCCCAGGAATGGGATTCTGAATGTGGGTCAGCGTTGATGAGGTTTCTGCTCGGACCGCTGACTTTCCGACACCTCGAAACTCGTTTTTTGGCTGACAGGAAGGACACCTAGTGGAAACAAAACCCGACTTGCCACAACGATAACAGAAAACATTTCTCTTCTGCTTGCACTCACGGTACGTGTGATTGGGCTGCTTACAATTCCAACACGTAAGGGTAGGCGATCGGTTAACAGAAGTTGTCTGTAATTCGGACACCTGTTGCCTAGATCTAGAGCTAGGAGAAGGGAGAACATAACTAAGGTCGGGCTCCAACAAAGAAGAATTTTTCGGTGGTGGACCTCGATAGTTTGCGACGTTAGTCTCAGTATCTTCAACACGCTTGCAGACCTGTATCAATTCTGCAATGGACGAAATAGACTGCAACGCACTCGCTCTTTGCAATGAAGGTAAAAGATTGCGAATTATCATGGCAACTCGAACCGATTCCTCAGGCGGAGATGTCAATCGAGAAAAAAGATTCTCCATGACGGCAATATAAATCTCGACTTTTTCAGTGGAGCCTTGAGTTCGAGCTCTGATTTCATCCTGCAAGGCAAGTTCGTGATTCGCTGACAAAAAAGCGGCACGCAACCGAGAAACAAGTTCTGCCCATGAACTAACAGAAGTTTTCACTAACCGAAACCAAATACGAGCATTACCAGTGAATAACTCAGCGGCTTGTGAAAATAAAGACAAATGAGAGACTCCGCGGCTCTCAGCGAGTTCTTCGACCTGCTCAATAAAAGCATTCACACTACCAGTGCCATCAAATTTTAAGTTCCAGCGAGAAACTTGCGATTGGTAAGAAAAAGAACTAAAATCGGGGCCAGAAATAAAGGGATTGAAACGATTCTCTATTGAGGGGTGTTCAATTCGCGTAGAGACGAAATCAGGTGGTTGTACTGCTACTGGTTGATTAATTTGGGACATCTCTACAAAGAAAGGGTTACACGAATTTACATTTGACGAAAAATGTACCTCGCGAGTTAAATGTTCAGCACGGGGACTTTGCGGAGATGTAAAAGTTAAATTTTCGTCTAATATTTGACGAAAGCGATTACAAGCAAGCGAAAGCGAGTCATAAAAAGGATTAGAACCAGGGTTCGAGGTAGGAAAAGACATTAAATCGGTATGACGGATGGATTCATAAATTAACATGAGCAAACTCTCTAGCTCCAAGCGATCTTGAGGCAATAACCGTTTAATACGGCCCTCCAAATGCTTTAGACGAGAAAGAATTTGTTCACGCCTACTAATATTAAAATCAAGTGACTGCAACATACCGATCAGCTCCTGGCACTTCCTTAGGCAAGTGTTTCTCTCCACGATTTGATCATTCCAGTCATCAAAAACGGTAACCTCATTATTCCCGGTATTTATCAAACCATTTAAGATCCCTCGATTCATTTCGGCATCTCCGTAATCTCTCTGTCCTCTAATTCTCAATTCGTAGACAATTTCATCGGGCAACAAGTGTGAGACGTCCATCATAAAAATTTTGAAAACAAACGTTAAATAAAGAATTATAAGCAAAAGAAATATTAGTAAAAAAGAAAGGTACAGAAACGTTAGTAGGGATTTATAAACAAACGATTTAGTGGAAATCAAATATTAGTGACAGCCCCACGTTGGGCGCCAAAATTTCTATCTATAACAGCTGATGAACTAAAAATCTTAAATATTTCACAAATACTGACTTACCGGTTATAGATAGAATACCTTGGCTGCTTTGGTTAGTAGCGGCGGCTAGGTCGTGGATTTCTTTGGTATTGAACCAAATTAAAACTAGGTTTTTTTTTTTGTGAGTAAAAAAGACTAATAAATCCAAAATACCAAATAAAAGAAAAATAAACATTAATTGGGCGCCACCTAGTTTTAAATTTAGTTTCACACCAACTAGGAAGTGTGAAAATTGAATAAAAGAAGAGAATTTGGAGAATGACAAAAAAATTTAAATTTATTCACACAAACTCGCAATCAAATTGAGAAATAAAAATATTGTTGGCCCTTACATAAATATTTGGATCCTCAACGTGAACAAAAATATTACAGCTATTGTCTTCTTCCGTGGGGACTCCTCGGACTTAACTTCCTCGTAGAGACACGTCACCAATGGTGAAAATAACGTCGCTGTTGTTTCCAAAGTCCAAGCTTTGATGACTGTTGGTAAGGGCGTCCCCACACGGTGATCAAATGATACCCAAAGCTTGAATGGAGGCTGATAATTGAAGTCGAGGATGGTGTTGGAGCGTGTCTTCCCGAGGTTCTTCACCGAGAGTACCACCATGGCTAAAGTCCCTAAAAAATTCTTGGACCAACAATTTGTTCTAACAATTTTTTTTTTTCAAAGCCAAAATATAAATCAAAATTAAAATAATTACATTTTTTTTTACAAAGGTTTTTAAATATCCAAAAAATATAACTTTGACTCTAACTGACGTCAAAAAAAAGAAAAAGGTAATAAAGTAACACAAAAGTAAACCCAAAATTAGTCCCAAAATTATTAGTAAGATCCCAAAAAATTCAAAATTTTCACAAAAATTTTAGATTAAAGTATTTTCAAAATCTTAAATAAGAAATTTAAGAGACTCGAAATGAATCTAAATTTTCAACTAAAAATTTATGATTCAAAAAAATATCAAGATAAGAACAGGCAAGGACAAATCAGATGCTGCAGCCACTTGAATCTAAATGGACTAAATTTGCAAAAGGATTGTCTCTCAAAGGATATGACTCAAAAATTAAATATTACAAAAAATCTAAATCTCTGCTCAGGCTCGTTATCTAGTGCAACAAATCAAAATTTAATAATGTCCACTAAAAGAACCAAATATTAAATAACAATCAAGAAAGGGTGAACAGTGAAGGTACTTCAAATGAATAGAATTTAACACAAGTAGGTTCCAAAAAGGCGTAGATCAGTTGGATCAAAAAATTACAAAAATCTCTAAAAGCGAGACGAACTCAAACTAAATCCAACTATCTACAAAAAACTAAAAAAGAAATTTGGAACATACCTGTGTAATTCGCCTCCACTAAGTACACCATGTGCTTAGAAAAATTTCAGACAATAAAAAATGTGCACTCAAATGCTACTAAATCTGAAGGTTACTAGCAATACGCACACGAACACCTGAGAGAGCTCGGCTACCGCGCGTCTCCGGTTTTAACCACAGTAGCAAGTGATAACAACTTACATTAAACAAAATCCCAAAATATAAAAAATATAATGTTAATAAATATCAAAATAGTGAATAAATGCTCAAATAAATGAACGATAAATTAAATAGTCAAAAGGTAAATTTTTGTTACTATTTATTTTATTAATTTAGGATTATTATTTAAATAATTTGAAATAAAAGAAAGTAACCTTGAACGACTCATCAAACGACAGCGGTCGTCAAACTTTTAGAAACAAAACAAAACTTTAATTTGAAATAAGACAAAATCATGAGGTACAAAAAGTGAAATGTTACAAAAGTCAGATTTTTCCTATTCTTGAAATGGATATTTTTGTTAAAACATTCATAAACATGCTTTTGGACCTATACTGCGGATAAAATATGATGTGAAATTATAAAATTCGGGCGCGCAGACAAATATTTATATGATTTTTTAGATTTTACATATTTTTTAAATGGATATTTTTGTTAAAACGTTCATAAACATGATTTTGGACCTATACTATGGATAAAATATGATAAAAAATTATAAAATTCAAGCGCGGAAGCAAATATTTATATAATTTTTTACAAAAATAAAGTCAGATTTTACCTATTTTTGATGAATACGTTGTATATTGTAAGCTTCATTGGCTGGATTCTAGAATACCTATCACACTTGAAATAGCAATTTTCTTGTTGCAATGTTTTCGTTTACCTAAAATATGATAAAAAATCATAAAATTCGGGCGCGGAAGCAAATATTTATATGATTTTTTACAAAAATAAAGTCAGATTTTTCCTATTCTTGAAATGGATATTTTTGTTAAAACATTCATAAACATGCTTTTGGACCTATATTGCGGATAAAATATGATGAAAAATTATAAAATTCGGGCGCGCAAAACAAATATTTATATGATTTTTTACAAAAAAAATGTCAGATTTTACCTATTTTTGATGAATACGTTGTATATTGTAAGCTACATGGGCTGGATTCTAGAATACCTAACACACTTGAAATAGCAATTTTCTTGTTGCAATGTTTTCTTTTAGCTAAAATATGATGAGAAATCATAAAATTCGGGCGCGGAAGCAAATATTAATATGATTTTAAAAAAAAATAAAGTCAGATATATCCTATTCTTGAAATTGATATTTATGTTAAAACATTCATAAACATGCTTTTGGACCTATACTGCGGATAAAATATGATGAAAAATTATAAAATTCGGGCGCGCAAACAAATATTTATATGATTTTTTACAAAAAAAGTCAGATTTTACCTATTTTTGATGAATACGCTGTATATTGTAAGCTACATGGGCTGGATTCTAGAATACCTAACACACTTGAAATAGCAATTTTCTTGTTGTAATGTTTTCTTTTAGCTAAAATATGATGAAAAATCATAAAATTCGGGCTCGGAAGCAAATATTTATATGATTTTTTACAAAAATAAAGTCAGATTTTACATATTTTTGAAATGGATATTTTTGTTAAAACGTTCATAAACATGCTTTTGGACCTATACTGCGGATAAAATATGATGAAAAATTATAAAATTCGGGCGCGGAAGCAAATATTTATATAATTTTTTACAAAAATAAAGTCAGATTTTACCTATTTTTGATGAATACGTTGTATATTGTAAGCTTCATTGGCTGGATTCTAGAATACCTACCACACTTGAAATAGCAATTTTCTTGTTGCAATGTTTTCTTTTACCTAAAATATGATGAAAAATCATTATATTCGGGTGCGGAGGCAAATATTTATATAATTTTTTACAAATATAAAGTCAGATTTTTCCAATTCTTGAAATGGATATTTTTGTTAAAACATTCATAAACATGCTTTTGGACCTATATTGCGGATAAAATATGATGAAAAATTATAAAATTCGGGCGCGCAAAACAAATATTTATATGATTTTTTACAAAAAAAATGTCAGATTTTACCTATTTTTGATGAATACGTTGTATATTGTAAGCTACATGGGCTGGATTCTAGAATACCTAACACACTTGAAATAGCAATTTTCTTGTTGCAATGTTTTCTTTTAGCTAAAATATGATGAGAAATCATAAATTTCGGGCGCGGAAGCAAATATTTATATGATGTTTTTCAAAAATAAAGTCAGATTTTACATATTTTTGAAATGAATATTTTTGTTAAAACGTTCATAAACATGCTTTTGGACCTATATTGCGGATAAAATATGATGAAAAATTATAAAATTCGGGCGCGCAGACAAATATTTATATGATTTTTTACAAAAAAAAGTCAGATTTTACCTATTTTTGTTGAATACGTTGTATATTGTAAGCTACATGGGCTGGATTCTAGAATACCTAACACACATGAAATAGCAATTTTCTTGTTGCAATGTTTTCTTTTAGCTAAAATATGATGAAAAATCATAAAATTCGGGCTCGGAAGCAAATATTAATATGATTTTTTACAAAAATAAAGTCAGATTTTACATATTTTTTAAATGGATATTTTAGTTAAAACGTTCATAAACATGATTTTGGACCTATACTATAGATAAAATATGATAAAAAATTATAAAATTCAAGCGCGGAAGCAAATATTTATATAATTTTTTACTAAAATAAAGTCAGATTTTACCTAGTTTTGATGAATACGTTGTATATTGTAAGCTTCATTGGCTGGATTCTAGAATACCTACCACACTTGAAATAGCAATTTTCTTGTTGCAATGTTTTCTTTTACCTACAATATGATAAAAAATCATAAAATTCGGGCGCGGAAGCAAATATTTATATGATTTTTTACAAAAATAAAGTCAGATTTTTCCTATTCTTCAAATGGATATTTTTGTTAAAACATTCATAAAAATGCTTTTGGACCTATATTGCGGATAAAATATGATGAAAAATTATAAATATCGGGCGCGCAAACAAATATTTATATGATTTTTTACAAAAAAAAAGTCATATTTTACCTATTTTTGATGAATACGTTGTATATTGTAAGTTACATGGGCTGGATTCTAGAATACCTAACACACTTGAAATAGCAATTTTCTGCAATGTTTTCTTTTAGCTAAAATATGATGAGAAATCATAAAATTCGGGCGCGGAAGCAAATATTTATATGATTTTTTACAAAAATAAAGTCAGATTTTACATATTTTTGAAATGGATATTTATGTTAAAACGTTCATAAACATGCTTTTGGACCTATACTGCGGATAAAATATGATGAAAAATTATAAAATTCGGGCGCGCAAACAAATATTTATATGATTTTTTACAAAAAAAAAGTCAGATTTTAACTATTTTTGATGAAATCGTTGAATATTGTAAGCTTCATTGGCTGGATTCTAGAATACCTACCACACTTGAAATAGCATTTTTTTTGTTGCAATGTTTCTTTTACGTAAATTATGATGAAAAATCATAAAATTTGGGCGCGGAAGCAAATAATAATATGATTTTTAAAAAAAATAAAGTCAGATATTTCCTATTCTTGAAATTGATATTTATGTTAAAACATTCATAAACAGGCTTTTGGACCTATACTGCGGATAAAATATGATGAAAAATTATAAAATTCGGGCGCGCAAACAAATATTTATATGATTTTTTACAAAAAAAAGTCAGATTTTACCTATTTTTGATGAATACGCTGTATATTGTAAGCTACATGGGCTGGATTCTAGAATACCTAACACACTTGAAATAGCAATTTTCTTGTTGTAATGTTTTCTTTTAGCTAAAATATGATGAAAAATCATAAAATTCGGGCTCGGAAGCAAATATTTATATGATTTTTTACAAAAATAAAGTCAGATTTTACATATTTTTGAAATGGATATTTTTGTTAAAACGTTCATAAACATGCTTTTGGACCTATACTGCGGATAAAATATGATGAAAAATTATAAAATTCGGGCGCGGAAGCAAATGTTTATATGATTTTTTACAAAAAAAAAGTCAGATTTTACCTATTTTTGATGAATACGTTGTATATTGTAAGCTTCATTGGCTGGATTCTAGAATACCTACCACACTTAAAATAGCAATTTTCTTGTTGCAATGTTTTCTTTTACCTAAAATATGATGAAAAATCATAAAATTCGGGTGCGGAGGCAAATATTTATATAATTTTTTACAAAAATATAGTCAGATTTTTCCTATTCTTGAAATGGATATTTTGTTAAAACATTCATAAACATGCTTTTGGACCTATATTGCGGATAAAATATGATGAAAAATTATAAAATTCGGGCGCGCAAACAAATATTTATATGATTTTTTACAAAAAAAAAGTCAGATTTTACCTATTTTTGATGAATACGTTGTATATTGTAAGCTACATGGGCTGGATTCTAGAATACCTAACACACTTGAAATAGCAATTTTCTTGTTGCAATGTTTTCTTTTACCTAAAATATGATGAAAAATCATAAAATTCGGGCGCGGAAGCAAATATTTATATGATTTTTTACAAGAAATAAAGTCAGATTTTACATATTTTTGAAATAGATATTTTTGTTAAAACGTTCATAAACATGATTTTGGACCTATACTATGGATAAAATATGATGAAAAATTATAAAATTCGAGCGCGGAAGCAAATATTTATATAATTTTTTACAAAAATAAAGTCATATTTTACCTATTTTTGATGAATACGTTGTATATTGTAAGCTACATGGGCTGGATTCTAGAATACCTAACACACTTGAAATAGCAATTATCTTGTTGCAATGTTTTCTTTTAGCTAAAATATGATGAGAAACCATAAAATTCGGGCGCGGAAGCAAATATTTATTTGATTTTTTACAAAAATAAAGTCAGATATTTCCTATTCTTGAAATTGATATTTATGTTAAAACATTCATAAACATGCTTTTGGACCTATACTGCGGATAAAATATGATGAAAAATTATAAAATTCGGGCGCACAAACAAATATTTATATGATTTTTTACAAAAAAAAGTCAGATTTTACCTATTTTTGATGAATACGCTGTATATTGTAAGCTACATGGGCTGGATTCTAGAATACCTAACACACTTGAAATAGCAATTTTCTTGTTGTAATGTTTTCTTTTAGCTAAAATATGATGAAAAATCATAAAATTCGGGCTCGGAAGCAAATATTTATATGATTTTTTACAAAAATAAAGTCAGATTTTACATATTTTTGAAATGGATATTTTTGTTAAAACGTTCATAAACATGCTTTTGGACCTATACTGCGGATAAAATATGATGAAAAATTATAAAATTCGGGCGCGGAAGCAAATGTTTATATGATTTTTTACAAAAAAAAAGTCAGATTTTACCTATTTTTGATGAATACGTTGTATATTGTAAGCTTCATTGGCTGGATTCTAGAATACCTACCACACTTAAAATAGCAATTTTCTTGTTGCAATGTTTTCTTTTACCTAAAATATGATGAAAAATCATAAAATTCGGGTGCGGAGGCAAATATTTATATAATTTTTTACAAAAATATAGTCAGATTTTTCCTATTCTTGAAATGGATATTTTTGTTAAAACATTCATAAACATGCTTTTGGACCTATATTGCGGATAAAATATGATGAAAAATTATAAAATTCGGGCGCGCAAACAAATATTTATATGATTTTTTACAAAAAAAAAGTCAGATTTTACCTATTTTTGATGAATACGTTGTATATTGTAAGCTACATGGGCTGGATTCTAGAATACCTAACACACTTGAAATAGCAATTTTCTTGTTGCAATGTTTTCTTTTACCTAAAATATGATGAAAAATCATAAAATTCGGGCGCGGAAGCAAATATTTATATGATTTTTTACAAGAAATAAAGTCAGATTTTTCCTATTTTTGAAATGGATATTTATGTTAAAACATTCATAAACATGCCTTTGGACCTATACTGCGGATAAAATATGATGTGAAATTATAAAATTCGGGCGCGCAGACAAATATTTATATGATTTTTTACAAAAAAAAATCAGATTTTACCTATTTTTGATGAATACGTTGTATATTGTAAGCTACAATGGCTGGATTCTAGAATACCTAACACACTTGAAATAGCAATTTTCTTGTTGCAATGTTTTCTTTTACCTAAAATATGATAAAAAATCATAAAATTCGGGCGCGGAAGCAAATATTTATATGATTTTTTACAAAAATAAAGTCAGATTTTACATATTTTTTAAATGGATATTTTAGTTAAAACGTTCATAAACATGATTTTGGACCTATACTATGGATAAAATATGATAAAAAATTATAAAATTCAAGCGCGGAAGCAAATATTTATATAATTTTTTACAAAAATAAAGTCAGATTTTACCTATTTTTGAAATGGATATTTTTGTTAAAACATTCATAAACATGCTTTTGGACCTATATTGCGGATAAAATATGATGAAAAATTATAAAATTCGGGCGCGCAAACAAATATTTATATGATTTTTTACAAAAAAAAGTCAGATTTTACCTATTTTTGATGAAAACGTTGTATATTGTAAGCTACATGGGCTGGATTGTAGAATACCTAACACACTTGAAATAGCAATTTTCTTGTTGCAATGTTTTCTTTTAGCTAAAATATGATAAAAATCATAAAATTCAGGCGCGGAAGCAAATATTTATATGATTTTTTACAAAAATAAAGTCAGATTTTACATATTTTTGAAATGGATATTTTTGTTAAAACGTTCATAAACATGCTTTTGGACCTATACTGCGGATAAAATATGATGAAAAATTATAAAATTCGGGCGCGCAAACAAATATTTATATGATTTTTTACAAAAAAAAAGTCAGACTTTAACTATTTTTGATGAATACTTTGTATATTGTAAGCTTCATTGGCTGGATTCTAGAATACCTACCACACTTGAAATAGCAATTTTTTTGTTGCAATGTTTTCTTTTACGTAAATTATGATGAAAAATCATAAAATTCGGGCGCGGAAGCAAATATTTATATGATTTTTTTACAAAAATAAAGTCAGATTTTTCCTATTCTTGAAATGGATATTTTTGTTAAAACATTCAAAAACATGCTTTTGGACCTATACTGCGAATAAAATATGATAAAAAAATAAAATTCGGGCGCGCAAACAAATATTTATATGATTTTTTTCAAAAAAAAGTCAGATTTTTCCTATTTTTGATGAATACGTTGTATATTGTAAGCTACATGGGCTGGATTCTAGAATACCTACCACACTTGAAATAGCAATTTTCTTGTTGCAATGTTTTCTTTTACCTAAAATATGATGAAAAATCATAAAATTCGGGCGCGGAAGCAAATATTTATATAATTTTTTACAAAAAAAAGTCAGATTTTACCTATTTTTGATGAAAACGTTGTATATTGTAAGCTACATGGGCTGGATTCTAGAATACCTAACACACTTGAAATAGCAATTTTCTTGTTGCAATGTTTTCTTTTAGCTAAAATATGATGAGAAATCATAAAATTCGGGCGCGGAAGCAAATATTTATATGATTTTTTACAAAAATAAAGTCAGATTTTACATATTTTTGAAATGGATGTTTTTGTTAAAACGTTCATAAACATGATTTTGGACCTATACTATGGATAAAATATGATGAAAATTTATAAAATTCGAGCGCGGAAGCAAATGTTTATATAATTTTTTACAAAAATAAAGTCAGATTTTTCCTATTCTTGAAATGGATATTTATGTTAAAACATTCATAAACATGCTTTTGGACCTATACTGCGGATAAAATATGATGAAAAATTATAAAATTGGGGCGCGCAAACAAATATTTATATGATTTTTTACTAAAAAAAGTCAGATTTTTCCTATTTTTGATGAATACGTTGTATATTGTAAGCTACGTGGGCTGGATTCTAGAATACCTACCACACTTGAAATAGCAATTTTCTTGTTGCAATGGTATCTTTTAGCTAAAATATGATGAAAAATCATAAAATTCGGGCGCGGAAGCAAATATTTATATGATTTTTTACAAAAATAAAGTCAGATTTTTCCTATTCTTGAAATGGATATGTGGTGGCTTGACACCTCTAAGAGGTTACGCCGCTTCTTTGAAGCTTTCTAGATCCTTTATTTTGGGGGGGATCAGTCCTCATTTCATATAGTTTTTCTTTTTAGATTTTCTTGCAGATGTTCTTCCATTCTATCCTATTCCTGGTCTTTTCCTGCCAATTATTAATTTCTATGTTTCGTAAATCTTCTAATACTTCTTGTTTCCACTTCGATCTGGGGCGACCGCGTCTTCTCTTCCCCGCTGGTTCCCATTTCATAATTGTTTTTATTATATCTGTTTCTGCTGTTTTCTCTATGTGTCCTAACCACTTAACACTCTGTTGTTTAATTTTTCTGACTATGTCTTCTCCCTGTAACTCTTCTTCTATTTCGCTGTTCATTCTTATCCTGTACTCATTTTCTTCTATTTTAACGGGTCCTAAAATTACTCGCATTATTTTTCTTTCCATGATTCTGAGTTCTTCTTCATCTTTTTTTGTCATCGTCATTGTTTCTGCGGCATACAATACAATGGGTCTTATTATTGTTTTATATATTCTTACTTTGGTTGTTTTTGTAAGACTTTTGTTTGTTAACAATTTTTTATTTGCGTGGAAGGCTCTGTTTGCTGTTATTATTTTTTCTTGAATTTCTGCTACTCTTTCTCCTTCACTTGTAATTGTACAACCCAAATATTTAAACTTATTTACTTCTTCAAAAGAATAGTCACCTATTTTAATTCTTCTATTTCCTGTTTTTTTTCCGATGCGCATTATTTTTGTTTTACTTTCATTTATTTGTAGGCCCATTTTGTCTCCTTCTGTTACTATTTCTTTTACCATTTCATTCATAATTCTCCTATTTTTCGTTATAATTGCTAAGTCGTCCGCATACGCAATTATTTGTCCTCCTCGGGTCCTTAGTGTTCCTTTATTAATATTTCTTAGGACGTGTTCTAGTGCCAGGTTAAATAAAGTTGCTGACAGTGCATCTCCCTGCCTTACTCCCTTGTTTGTCTTAAATTCTTCTGTTTCCCCTTTTTGGGTTCTAACACTAGTGGATGTTGCTTCTAACGTCATTATTACCAGTCTCCTTAGTTTTGATTCTATTCCAAGTTCTTTTAAGGCTGTTATAAGCTTTTCTCTTTTGATAGAATCAAAGGCTTGCCGGAAGTCGATGAAGAGGATTTCTATGTCAATTTGATGTACATAGGTTTTTTCTATTACTTGTTTTAGCGTATGAATGGCGTCCGTTGTCGATCTGCCTTTAACGAAACCACATTGATGTTGTCCTATTATATTTTGTGTTACTTTTGTTAATCTTTTCTGTATTAATGTTGATGTTAGTTTATAAGCTGTATTTAGCAATGATATTCCTCTATAATTTTGTGTTTGTTGTTGATCGCCTTTTTTGTGTATTGTTACTATTTGTCCGGACTGCCATTCTGTTGGTATTTTTTCTTCTCTCCACACTTGACTAATAATGTTATATATTTCTTCATGCAACCTATCTCCCCCATACTTTATTAATTCTATATTAATTCCATCTTTCCCTGGAGACTTTCCATTGCGACAGTTTTTTATTATTTCTTTGACCTCTTCTAGTGTTGGTTCTTCTGTTGCATCTTCATCTGATTCACTTTCATCTCTTATTTTTTCCTCTTGTGTTGGGTCTGATAATATAGTTTTAAAATATTCCATCCACACTTGTTTGTACTGTTGTTCATTTTCTGTTATTCTTCCATTTTTATCTTTTATACCATAAGCTTTATTTTTATAAGTTCTGTTTTGTTCATTTATTTTTTGATAAAATTGTTTAGAGTTTCTGTTCTTCCTGTCGTTTTCAATCTCTTCCATTTTTCTGTCTATCCACTCTCTCTTTGTTTTTCTTATGGTCTTGTTACATAGTTTTCTAATTTCCTCGTATTTCTCTCTATCTGTAGTTTTGTTTGTCTGGATCCATTTAAGCCTGGCTAAGTTTTTCTCTTTTACTATTTCATAACATTCTATGTTAAACCAATCCTTTTTATTTTTTCTTCTTTCATTATTTATACATTTTTTTGCGGTTTTATTAATACAATCTTTTACGTTGGTCCACTTAATCTCTACGCTATTTTCCTTATTATTATGTCTTTGTAGTTGATATTCCATCTCTTCTACATATTGTTCTTTTATAATTTCGTTATTGAATTTTTCAACACACCATTTATCTACTTTGTACTTATTTCTGCCATGTATTTTTATTTTTTGTTTTAAAGTTGCAGTAACCATGAAGTGATCGGAGTCGGCACACGCCCCTCTATACGTTCTTACATCAGTAATGGATGATTGTTTCCTTTTTGATATTAGTATATTGTCGATTTGTGTTTGTATTTCCTGGTTCGGTGCTGTCCATGTTATTTTATGTAACTTCTTGTGTTTGTGTTTGGTACTACTAATTATCATATTTGTTCTTGTCGCTAATCTACAAAGCCTTTGTCCATTATTGTTAGTTTTTTCATGTATTGTGTACTTTCCTGCTACTTGTTGGATGTAGTCTTCCTTGCCTATTTGCGCATTTAGATCCCCTAACACTACTAGTGTATCTTCTTTTGGTATCTTCTCAATTTCATTTTCTAATGTATCGTAAAATTTATCTTTGTCTTCAGTGCTTGCATTTTCAGTCGGTGCGTAAACATTTAGTAGCAAAAGTTTAAGCGGTGATGTTTTTATTCTTATGTATGCCATTCTTTCATTTATCGGTCTGAATTCTATTATTTTTTCTCTCAAATTTCCTAATACTATAAATGCGACCCCGTGTTGCCCTTGCTTTTCATCCCCAGAATATAGTAGCGTGAAGTTATCTTTTTCAATAGTCCCATTCCCACTCCATCTAGTTTCTTGAAGCGCCGCTACATTTATCTTATACCTTGCTAATTCTAATCCAATTTCATGCATTTTCCCTGGTCTTAACATAGTTCTAACATTCCAAGTACTAACCCTCAAATCAAATCTCTTATTTCTATTTTTTGTTTCCCGAAAATGTTTCCCAGACTTATTTCTAATTATTTTACTTTCAGAGGTTCGTTTTACCTCCATTTCACTTATTCGTTTTTTTGAATTTTCTGTCTTTGTTGTTTCCTTGATTACGACTCCGTTTTCCTGTTTATCCCATATGTACATTTCTTCGTTTATAATTATCTTTTGGTAGCCGATTTTCACCTTTTTTCCTTTTTCCCTTTCTACTTTTGCGATGCTTCTAATTTCCCTCTGTATTTTCCTTTCTTCCCACGTTAAATCATTATCTATGTATATTCTGGTATCTCTTAGCTTATGTTTCGCCATCAATATATTTTGTTTTTCTTCCCAGTTTAGCATCTCTATTACTACCAGTTCATTTATTTCCCTTGTTACGTGTATACATGTTATTAAATTTTAAGTCAATACCTAATTTCTCTTTGAATATTTTTATTATTTGTTCATTCTGGTTTATGTCCACAGTTTACTCCTTTTATGATTAAATTGTTTTTCTTCTTTTGTTTTTCTTCTGTCTCTGCTTTGTTCTCTAATATCGCTATTCGATTTAATAAATCTTTCCTTTCATTTTCCCATTTTATTTCTTTCTTTTGCATCTCCGTTTTTATATCTCTAACCTCTTTTTTAGTTCTTCCATATTTTCCATATTTTTATCCATCTTTCTCATCATTTCTCTCATCATATCCATTAGATCATCCATTTTATGTTCTTGCTCTTCAGCTTCTCCCACAATTTTTTTATTTTCAGCAATATTTTCCGTTTCTTTTACTTTGTTCTTATGTTCTGGTGATCTTAAAACTTTTTTTGCTTTATTAAAAACTTTCATGTACTCTGTGTCTTCACTTCCCCTTTGTCCTTTTATTCATTCCCCTCAATTAAATTAAATAAATGAAAAGAAATAATTAAAATTAAAAATTAACTACGCCACTGGGATTTCTACGGCACTGGAGAACGCGTCACGCTTGCGCTGTAATGCCTGTCTAAAATTTCGCGCACCACGTTAGCCAAGCAGCAAGTTTCTTAACCTTAGTGTTCACAATGTTTATCCAATTGTATTTATTTTAAATTTGAGTTGTCTGCAAAGTCTCTTTCAAGTTTTCATTGCACTATGGTTTAGCCCACTCATTTAAAGCACCCGCGCACCACGTTAGCCAAGCAGCATGTTTCTTTTAACCTAAGTATTCACAGGTGTTTTTTAATTATTCCGATTAATAGATTTAGTTTTCACAAAAATGGAGCAATAAAACCGGGAACAAAAACATATAACACTTATCACGGCACCTATTACACGTAATCACACTAAAATTTGAAGTATGATGCACTTTGTAGCACAATTTAGAACAAAGTGCTTGAAAAATAATAATAACAACAATCTTGAAATGGATATTTATGTTAAAACATTCATAACCGTGCTTTTGGACCTATACTTCGGATAAAATATGATGAAAAATTATAAAATTCGGGCGCGCAAACAAATATTTATATGATTTTTTACAAAAAAAAAGTCAGATTTTACCTATTTTTGATGAATACGTTGTATATTGTAAGCTACATGGGCTGGATTCGAGAATACCTAACACACTTGAAATAGCAATTTTCTTGTTGCAATGTTTTCTTTTAGCTAAATTATGATGAAAAATCATAAAATTCGGGCGCGGAAGCAAATATTTATATGATTTTTTACAAAAATAAAGGTCAGATTTTTCCTATTCTTGAAATGGATATTTTTGTTAATAACATTCATAAACATGCTTTTGGACCTATACTCCGGATAAAATATGATGAAAAATTATAAAATTCGGGCGCGCAAACAAATATTTATATGATTTTTTACAAAAAAAAAGTCAGATTTTTCCTATTTTTGATGAATACGTTGTATATTGTAAGCTACATGGGCTGGATTCTAGAATACCTACCACACTTGAAATAGCAATTTTCTTGTTGCAATGTTTTCTTTTAGCTAAAATATGATGAAAAATCATAAAATTCCGGCGCGGAAGCAAATATTTATATGATTTTTTACAAAAATAAAGTCAGATTTTTCCTATTCTTGAAATGGATATTTATGTTAAAACATTCATAAACATGCTTTTGGACCTATACTGCGGATTAAAAAATGATGAAAAATTATAAAATTCAGGCGCGCAAACAAATATTTACATGATTTTTTACAAAAAAAAAGTCAGATTTTACCTATTTTTGATGAATACGTTGTATATTGTAAGCTACATGGGCTGGATTCGAGAATACCTAACACACTTGAAATAGCTATTTTCTTGTTGCAATGTTTTCTTTTAGCTAAATTATGATGAAAAATCATAAAATTCGGGCGCGGAAGCAAATATTTATATGATTTTTTACAAAAATAAAGTCAGATTTTTCCTATTCTTGAAATGGATATTTTTGTTAAAACATTCATAAACATGCTTTTGGACCTATACTGCGGATAAAATATGATGAAAAATTATAAAATTCGGGCGCGCAAACAAATATTTATATGATTTTTTACAAAAAAAAAGTCAGATTTTTCCTATTTTTGATGAATACGTTGTATATTGTAAGCTACATGGGCTGGATTCTAGAATACCTACCACACTTGATATAGCAATTTTTTTGTTTGCAATGTTTTCTTTTACGTAAATTATGATGAAAAATCATAAAATTCGGGCGCGAAAGCAAATATTTATATGATTTTTTACAAAAATAAAGTCAGATTTTTCCTATTCTTGAAATGGATATTTATGTTAAAACATTCATAAACATGCTTTTGGAGCTATACTGCGGATAAAATATGATGAAAAATTATAAAATTCGGGCGCGCAAACAAATATTTATATGATTTTTTACAAAAAAAAGTCAGATTTTACTTATTTTTGATGAATACGTTGTATATTGTAAGCTACATGGGCTGGATTCTAGAATGCCTAACAAACTTGAAATAGCAATTTTCTTGTTGCTATGTTTTCTTTTAGCAAAAATATGATGAAAAATCAAAAAATTCGGGCTCGGAAGCAAATATTTATATGATTTTTTACAAAAATAAAGTCAGATTTTACATATTTCTGAAATGGATATTTTTGTTAAAACGTTCATAAACATGATTTTGGACCTATACTATGGATAAAATATGATGAAAAATTATAAAATTCGAGCGCGGAAGCAAATATTTATATAATTTTTTACAAAAATAAAGTCAGATTTTACCTATTTTTGATGAATACGTTGTATATTGTAAGCTTCATTGGCAGGATTCTAGAATACCTACCACACTTGAAATAGCAATTTTCTTGTTGCAATGTTTTCTTTTACCTAAACTATGATGAAAAATCATAAAATTCGGGCGCGGAAGCAAATATTTATATGATTTTTTACAAAAATAAAGTCAGATTTTACCTATTTTTGATGAATACGTTGTATATTGTAAGTTACATGGGCTGGATTCTAGAATACTTAACACACTTGAAATAGCAATTTTCTTGTTGCAATGTTTTCTTTTAGCTAAATTATGATGAAAAATCATAAAATTTGGGCGCGGAAGCTAATTTTTATATGATTTTTTACAAAAAGAAAGTCAGATTTAACATATTTTTGAAATGGATATTTTTGTTAAAACGTTCATAAACATGCTTTTGGACCTATACTGCGGATAAAATATGATGAAAAATTATAAAATTCGGGCGCACAAACAAATATTTATATGATTTTTTACAAAAAAAAAGTCAGATTTTAACTATTTTTGATGAATACGTTGTATATTGTAAGCTTCATTGGCTGGATTCTAGAATACCTACCACACTTGAAATAGCAATTTTTTTGTTGCAATGTTTTCTTTTACGTAAATTATGATGAAAAATCATAAAATTCGGGCGCGGAAGCATATATTTATATGATTTTTTACAAAAAGAAAGTCAGATTTTTCCTATTCTTGAAATGGATATTTTTGTTAAAACATTCATAAACATGCATTTGGACCTATACTGCGGATAAAATATGATGAAAAATTATAAAATTCGGGCGCGCAAAACAAATATTTATATGATTTTTTACAAAAAAAGTCAGATTTTTACTATTTTTGATGAATACTTTGTATATTGTAAGCTACATGGGCTGGATTCTAGAATACCTACCACACTTGAAATAGCAATTTTCTTGTTTGCAATGTTTTCTTTTAGCTAAAATATGATGAGAAATCATAAAATTCGGGCGCGGAAGCAAATATTTATATGATTTTTTACAAAAATAAAATCAGATTTTACATATTTTTGAAATGGATAATTTTGTTAAAATGTTCATAAACATGCTTTTGGACCTATACTGCGGATAAAATATGATGAAAAATTATAAAATTCGGGCGCGCAAACAAATATTTATATGATTTTTTTACAAAAATAAAGTCAGATTTTTCCTATTCTTGAAATGGATATTTATGTAAAAACATTCATAAACATGCTTTTGGACCTATACTGCGGATAAAATATGATGAAAAATTATAAAATTCGGGCGCGCAAACAAATAATTATATGATTTTTTACAAAAAAAAGTCAGATTTTAACTATTTTTGATGAATACGTTGTACATTGTAAGCTTCATTGGCTGGATTCTAGAATACCTACCACACTTGAAATAGCAATTTTTTTGTTGCAATGTTTTCTTTTACGTAAATTATGATGAAAAATCAAAAAATTCGGGCGCGGAAGCAAATATTTATATGATTTTTTACAAAAATAAAGTCAGATTTTTCCTATTCTTGACATGGATATTTTTGTTAAAACATTCATAAACATGCTTTTGGACCTATACTGCGGATAAAATATGATGAAAAATTATAAAATTCGGGCGCGCAAACAAATATTTATATGATTTTTTACAAAAAAAAAGTCAGATTTTTCATATTTTTGATGAATACGTTGTATATTGTAAGCTACATGGGCTGGATTCTAGAATACCTACCACACTTGAAATAGCAATTTTCTTGTTGCAATGTTTTCTTTTAGCTAAAATATGATGAAAAATCATAAATTTCGGGCGCGGAAGCAAATATTTATATGATTTTTTACAAAAATAAAGTCAGATTTTCCTATTCTTGAAATGGATATTTATGTTAAAACATTCATGAACATGCTTTTGGAGCTATACTGCGGATAAAATATGAAGAAAAATTATAAAATTCGGGCGCGCAAACAAATATTTATATGATTTTTTTACAAAAAAAAAGTCAGATTTTACCTATTTTTGATGAATACGTTGTATATTGTAAGCTACATGGGCTCGATTCTAGAATACGTAGCACACTTGAAATAGCAATTTTCTTGTTGCAATGTTTTCTTTTACGTAAATTATGATGAAAAATCATAAAATTCGGGCGCGGAAGCAAATATTTATATGATTTTTTACAAAAATAAAGTCAGATTTTTCCTATTCTTGACATGGATATTTTTTGTTAAAAACATTCATAAACATGCTTTTGGACCTATACTGCGGATAAAATATGATGAAAAATTATAAAATTCGGGCGCGCAAACAAATATTTATATGATTTTTTACAAAAAAAAAGTCAGATTTTTCATATTTTTGATGAATACGTTGTATATTGTAAGCTACATGGGCTGGATTCTAGAATACCTACCACACATGAAATAGCAATTTTCTTGTTGCAATGTTTTCTTTTAGCTAAAATATGATGAAAAATCATAAAATTCGGGCGCGGAAGCAAATATTTATATGATTTTTTACAAAAATAAAGTCAGATTTTTCCTATTCTTGAAATGGATATTTATGTTAAAACATTCATGAACATGCTTTTGGAGCTATACTGCGGATAAAATATGAAGAAAAATTATAAAATTCGGGCGCGCAAACAAATATTTATATGATTTTTACAAAAAAAAAGTCAGATTTTACCTATTTTTGATGAATACGTTGTATATTGTAAGCTACATGGGCTGGATTCTAGAATAGCAATTTTCTTGTTGCAATGTTTTCTTTTAGCTAAATTATGAAGAAAAATCATTAAAATTCGGGCGCGGAAGCAAATATTTATATGATTTTTTACAAAAATAAAGTCAGATTTTACCTATTCTTGAAATGGATATTTTTGTTAAAGCATTCATAAACATGCTTTTGGACCCATACTAGGCATAAAATATGATGAAAAATTATAAAATTCGGGCGCGGAAGCAAATATTTACATGACTTTTTACAAAAATAAAGTCAGACTACCTATTTTTGATGAATACGTTGTATATTGTAAGCTACATGGGTTGGATTCTAGAATACCTACCACAATTGAAGTAGCAATTTTCTTGTAGTAATGTTTTCTTTTAGCTAAAATATGATGAAAAATCTTAAAATTCGGGTGCGGAAGCAAATATTGATATGATTTTTTATAAAAATAAAGTAAGATTTTACCTATTTTTGAATGGATATTTTCGTTAAAACATTCATAAACATACTTTTGGACGTACACTATGGATAAAATTTGATGAAAAATTATAAAATTCGGACGTGGAAGCAAATATTTCTATGATTTTTTAGAAAAATAAAGTCAGATTTTACCTATTTTTAATGAATACGTTGTATAATGTAAGCTACATGGGCTGGATTCTAGAATACCTACCACAATTGAAATAGCAATTTTCTTGTAGCAATGTTTTCTTTTAGCTATAATATGATGAAAAATCATAAAATTCGGGCACGGAAGCAAATATTTATATGTTTTTTTACAAAAATAAATTCAGACTTTACCTATTTTTTGAAATGGATATTTTTGTTAAAACATTCATAAACATGCTTTTTGGACTTATACTATGGATAAAATATGATGAAAAATAATAAAATTTGGGCGCGGAAGAAAATATTTATATGATTTTTAAAAAAAATAAAGTCAGATTTTACCTATTTTTGAAATGGACATTTTTGTTAAAACATTCATAAACATGCTTTTGGACCTATACTATGGATAAAATATAATGAAAAAATTATAAAATTCATGCGCGGAAGCAAATATTTATATAATTTTTTACAAAAATTAAGTCAGATTTTACCTATTTTTGATGAATACGTTGTATATTGTAAGCTTCATTGGCTGGATTTTAGAATACATACTACACCTGAAATAGCAATTTTCTTGTTGTAATGTTTTCTTTTACCTAAATTATGATGAAAATTCATAAAATTTGGGCGCGGAAGCAAATATTTATAAGAATTTTTACAAAAATACAGTCAGATTTTACCTTTTCTTGAAATGGATATTATTGTTAAAACATTCATAAACATGCTTTTGGACCTATACTATGGATAAAATATGATTAAAAAATTATAAAATTCGGGCGCGGAAGCAAATATTTATATGATTTTTTACAAAATTAAGCCAGATTTTACCTATATTTGATGAATACGTTGTATATTGTAAGCTAACTGGGCTGGATTCTAGAATATCACCACACTTGAAATAGCAATTTTCATGTTGCAATGTTTTCTTTAGCTAAAATATGATGAAAAATTATAAAATTCGGGCGCGGAAGCAAATATATATATATGATTTTTTAGAAAAATAACGTCAGATTTTACCTATTTTTTGAAATGGATATTTTTGATAAAACATTCATAAACATGCTTTTGGATCTATACTATGGATAAGAATATAATGAAAAAATTATAAAATTCGGGCGCGGAAGACAAATATTCTATATAATTTTTTACAAAAATTAAGTCAGATTTTACCTATTTTTGATGAATACGTTGTATATTGTAAGCTTCATTCGCTGGATTCTAGAATACCTACCACACTTGAAATAGCAATTTTCTTGTTGCAATGTATTCTTTTAGCTAAAATATGATGAAAAATTATAAAATTCGGTCGCGGAAGCAAATATTTATATAATTTTTTACAAAATAAAGTCAGATTTTACCTATTTATGATGAATACGTTGCATATTGGAAGCTTCATTGGCTGGATTCTAGAATACCACCACAATTGAAATAGCAATTTTCTTGTTGCAATGTTTTCTTTTAGCTAAAAAATGATAAAAAAATTATAAAATTCTGGCGCGGAAGCAAATATTTATATGATGTTTTACAAAAATAAAGTCAGATTTTACCTATATTTGAAATGGATATTTTTGTTAAAACATTTATAAACATGCT
This sequence comes from Stenolophus ochropezus, assembly GCA_035578165.1. Classification (NCBI taxonomy): domain Eukaryota; kingdom Metazoa; phylum Arthropoda; class Insecta; order Coleoptera; family Carabidae; genus Stenolophus; species Stenolophus ochropezus. Next base: position 53,303 of record JAQOWZ010000348.1, read on the forward strand.
TTTGGACCTATACTATGGATAAAATATAATGAAAAAATTATAAAATTCGGGCGCGGAAGCAAATATTTATATATTTTTTTACAAAAATTAAGTCAGATTTTACCTATTTTTGATGAATACGTTGTACATTTTAAGCAACATGGGCTGGATTCTAGAATACCTACCACAATTGAAATAGCAATTTTCTTGTAGAAATGTTTTCTTTTAGCTAAAATATGATGAAAAATCATAAAATTTGGGCGCGGGAAGCAGATATTTTTATTATTTTTTACAAAAATAAAGTCAGATTTTACCTATTTTTGAAATGGATAATTTTGTTATAACATTCATAAACATGCTTTTAGACCTATACTATGGATAAAATATGATGAAAAATTATAAAATTCGGGCGCGGAAGCAAATATTTATATGATTTTATACAAAAATATAGTCGGATTTTACCTACTTTTAATGAATACGATGTATATTGTAAGCTACATGGGCTGGATTTTAGAATACATACCACACTTGAAATAGCAATTTTCTTTTTGCAATGTTTTTTTTAGCTAAATTTGATGAAAAATTATAAAATTCGGTCGCGGAAGCAAATATTTATATGTTTCTTTACAAAAATAAAGTCAGAATTTACCTATTCTATAAATGGATATTTTTGTTAAAACATTCATAAACATACTTTTGGACGTACACTATGGATAAAATTTGATGAAAAATTATAAAATTCGGACGTGGAAGCAAATATTTATATGATTTTTTAGAAAAATAAAGTCAGATTTTAACTATTTTTAATGAATACGTTGTATATTGTAAGTTACATGGGCTGGATTCTAGAATACCTACCACAATTGAAATAGCAATTTTCTTGTAGCAATGTTTTCTTTTAGTTAAATTATGATGAAAAATCATAAAATTCGGGCGCGGAGGCTAATATTTATATAATTTTTTACAAAAATAAAGTCAGAATTTACCTATACTTGAAATGGATATTTTTGTTAAAACATTCATAAACATGCTTTTGGACCCATACTATGGATAAAATATGATGAAAAATTATAAAATTCGGGCGTGGAAGCAAATATTTATATGATTTTTAAAAAAAATAAAGTCAGATTTTACCTATTTTTAATGAATACGTTGTATATTGTAAGCTACATGGGCTGGATTCTAGAATACCTACCACAATTGAAATAGCAATTTTCTTGTAGCAATGTTTTCTTTTAGCTAAAATATGATGAAAAATCATAAAATTCGGGCGCGGAAGCAAATATTTATATGATTTTTTACAAAAATAAAGTCAGAATTTACCTATACTTGAAATGGATATTTTTGTTAAAACATTCATAAACATGCTTTTTGGACGTACACTATGGATAAAATTTGATGAAAAATTATAAAATTCGGACGTGGAAGCAAATATTTATATGATTTTTTAGAAAAATAAAGTCAGATTTTAACTATTTTTAATGAATACGTTGTATATTGTAAGTTACATGGGCTGGATTCTAGAATACCTACCACAATTGAAATAGCAATTTTCTTGTAGGCAATGTTTTCTTTTAGTTAAATTATGATGAAAAATCATAAAATTCGGGGCGCGGAGGCTAATATTTTATATAATTTTTTACAAAAATAAAGTCAGAATTTACCTATACTTGAAATGGATATTTTTGTTAAAACATTCATAAACATGCTTTTGGACCCATACTATGGATAAAATATGATGAAAAATTATAAAATTCGGGCGTGGAAGCAAATATTTATATGATTTTTAAAAAAAATAAAGTCAGATTTTACCTATTTTTAATGAATACGTTGTATATTGTAAGCTACATGGGCTGGATTCTAGAATACCTACCACAATTGAAATAGCAATTTTTCTTGTAGCAATGTTTTCTTTTAGCTAAAATATGATGAAAACTCTGAGATAGCGCGT